>CM029113.1:19129007-19574007 GCA_016859345.1 Istiophorus platypterus | reverse complement strand
GTTTCTAGCAAACCCCAGAGGAAACGGGTCACAACCAGAGACACAAACAAGCGAGAGGAGCACAGGCTGAGGCAGCCATGATGAGAAAACTCATTTTATTTATAACCAAAGAGGCAAGTGTTAGAGGAAATGACTAATATAATGTGTGACATTATTTAAACAGAAATAGGGCGGATTTACTCTTTATTATAAGCAGTTCCCAAGTGACCTAAACCCTTAAGCCTTATAATAACTCTATTGTGAATTTATGAAAGCGAGCTCATTCCAAGGTATTACTGGCAACTTATTGTTGAATATCTTATAATACAATCATATGTGACAGGCCTTTTGGATTTTACCATTAAATATGCTGAAAGAATATCATTACCAATGATCAGTGTATTACAACAGGACTAAACATGTTTTACAAAGTAGCTCATGTTGTGTGATAATACAATAATTAGCTATTTCAAGCTGGAGTCTGATGGTTTCTCCCAACAGGAGAAAAAAAAAAAACAAAGATTCAAGAATGAAATAAAATACACAGATTTTCTAAGTCAGGCTTACAGTTTTTGGTAACCCCCCCCCCCAACTTATTCAGTTACGTACCTGAGTATGTTTGGATGTGAGAGCCGGTTCATCAGTTGGACCTCTCTCAACATGTTGGCTCTGTTGCTGCTGAGCTTGTTCATCTTCAGAGCCATGACTTGGTCTGAGGCTCGATGACGTACCTGTAAAACAGTCAAACGATTCAACATTTCAACACACTGCAAATACACTCAAATACAACTGGACCACAGTCAAATCACAATAATTTAACTACATTTTATAATCAGTTTTATTCACCTGGCCAAAAAAAAACAAACCCAAAACTGTTTATTAAAATGTAAATTTAAACCGATATAGATATTTAAAAAATAATTTAAAAAAAATAAAAAATATATATATACACAGACATATATACATACATACATATATATACATATAAATATATATTTATACACACGTACACACACACGTACACACACACGTACACACACTCGTACACACACACACACATTCCCCTTCCAAAAATAACTGCAGTCCATTTTGCAGAGTTAAAAGCCTCTAAAAGAGCACTTAGCACATTTAATCTCTGTACTGAAGCTATGATACAGTACAAGGATTTTTTTTTTAACTATTACAGACCAGGAGCCCCCTGTGCACTTCTTTTTATTGCACTGTCACCTCAAGGTCTCTAAAATAGAAAAGCCACATCAGAACACACCACAGGTTTTTCTGGGGATTTCTGCAACGCAGTACAATGAATAGAGAACGTCGGTTCCCCTGAATGCGCAAATAGGAAATATCGACCTGCAAAACCAGAGCAGGCAGCAAACTAATCTGACTATGCTTGCTAACTCACTTCCTGACAGCAGACACACATTTAGACCACAATGTAGATTGTTAAGTGGTTTGAAAAGACTAAAGCAAGAGTCCTATGTGTATATGTAGGCAGCGGCCATTGACACAGAGCCCATTCAAAAACCATTATGAGTTCCAATCATTCAAAAGCATCATATATACATACATGTTACTACACTTTTGACATTACTAAATCAACATGATGACCATTTCAAACAACACCAGACAATGCAACATGGGATGGCCAATGCTGCAGCTGTGCACCAATGTTCCACTTAGTTGTGGAACACAAAAATGATGATCAGATATGATTAATCCTGTGTCGTTCGCCAAAAACTATGAAACATAATTTTGATAGTCCACATTTCTCAGATCTCTCAGGAGGCAGCAGACCAGGCAATGAAAACCCTGAAAACTTTAATCTATGGAAATATGGTTCCAAAGGGACTTTCAGTTATGTTCGCTATAATAGTAGGCAGCTTTCTGTCATCTTCTAACAATCGCTCCATGACAACCTTCCATCATCGCAGCCACAGCAACCTGGTGACACAATGGTGGGCAGTATCACTTACAGCGGGGGAGAGAATTGACAGATGGGACAGAGTCAATATGGATTACATAGGGAGGCGTTTAAGAGGAAAGTCAGTGAGATATGCTACTGGATAGAACTGCTACTAAAGTGCGCTGCTGGTTTGGAAAAACATCTCTCTGTGCGGTGTGAAATTAGCGCCGCTACCTGCAGTTGTATGTGGTAGAGACGAAAAAGCGTGTTCAGGTCAGGGCAGCTCTCGGTGTCCCTTCCTCTCTCCCCATCTAATGCATACAGACACAACAATCTCTCTCTGTTCAAGTTCAAAGGAAGGGGGCCTGGCTGTAAGAGCCGACAGTCTCCACCGCAGGACAGCAGAAACAACAGATGGCCACTCCTCTGAGGGCCTCCTCCCCCACATCCGTCTATCCTCCTCCGACCCCCCCCCATTCCTCACTCTTCACATCCCCCCATCTGATTTTTATCCCCCTCTTTCTCCTCCTCGCCGCTGCCTCCAACAAACCGTCATCCCCAGTCCTCATCTTCCCTATTAGTAGTGGTATCTTTCTCTCCTACTCTCCTCTGTTGTCTACCCCCCCCCCCTTCCTGGCTCTCGCGTACTCTCCTCTGTGATAACTCTTAACGTTGGCACATTTCTGGAAAACATACCCCCCAGTGTCCCCATCCTCTATAGCCTCTCTCTCTTTTCTCCTCCTCCCCCTAACCCAAGCTCTAGAAAACCCCTACATCGCCCTCTTCTCCAAAACTCCTCTTCATCTCCTCTACAGCCCTTGCCTGCCCCCATCCCTTATACTCTGTAAACTCCTAAAGCCTCCTAGTCAACCCCCCTATATTTCACCCCTTTCAACTGTCCACCCCAGCTCTCCACCCTCAGGGTCCTCCTCCCCTTAGCCTCAACCTCTATCACAGCCGCCTTTTCATTCCAGCCAAATCAGAGAGGACATGCCAAACAACTTACAGCCTCCATCATAACTTTCCTCTTCTAAAGTATGTGTTTTTCGTAGTGGGTGTCCTATAGTGTCTTACACAAGATCCATAGAGAGAGAAGAGACAGAATGTAAATGAAAAAAAAAAAAAAGTTGTGGGAGACATTTCTGGAAAGAATTTAAACGGCTTCTCTTCACTCAAGCATGAAAAAAATCCTAAAGGTGAAATGCGGTTTTCAAAACACCAGCAAATCATCAAACTGACCGGTGTTTAATCCAAAGAGGCCATACTAATTTCACTTATGGATGCATGCTGTAAATGTGGATATGATTAATTGAATGTGTTGGCTCCTGTTTAGTTGTGCTGCTCTGTGGTTCACTCTTTTTGCTGTGCTGTGCTTCATGAACAGGCACTGGTGTTTACACAGCCCACAATGGGGTGTCTCTGACAGCTGGCATACCCAGAGCACAATGGGTGACGATAAACAAATAAGTTAATGTGGGCTTCATATGGCTGAATAAAGAAACAATTAAAATATGCCTTGATTTGCTCCAATAAAGACCTTTTCAACAAGCTTGGGCCACAACACTAAAACATCACCAGTAGCTGTCAGATGCTATCAACAGTAACATTAATCAGCCCAAAACCCAAAGTCAGAGCCAGGAAGAGAGACACAATGGAAACTTAATGTCACACCAGTTCACAGGTCAAATAGAGATCTACTGTTACATAAATGTACAGTAGGTGGCATTTAACTGTGAGCTAAGGTCATATTGAAATTTCAATGGACAGTCCTGACTGAAATTATTGACACCCCTGAATAAAATACAAATCAAGCACAGAAGTTGGAATATCTCCAAAATTAAATGATTTAGTATGATCAAAATATTTTAGTAAAATGTCCAAGGTTTCCAAACAACAATGAAAAAAAAAAGTTGTGGGAGACATTTCTGGAAAGAATTTAAACGGCTTCTCTTCACTCAAGCATGAAAAAATCCTAAAGGTGAAATGCGGTTTTCAAAACACCAGCAAATCATCAAACTGACCGGTGTTTAATCCAAAGAGGCCATACTAATTTCACTTATGGATGCATGCTGTAAATGTGGATATGATTAATTGAATGTGTTGGCTCCTGTTTAGTTGTGCTGCTCTGTGGTTCACTCTTTTTGCTGTGCTGTGCTTCATGAACAGGCACTGGTGTTTACACAGCCCACAATGGGGTGTCTCTGACAGCTGGCATACCCAGAGCACAATGGGTGACGATAAACAAATAAGTTAATGTGGGCTTCATATGGCTGAATAAAGAAACAATTAAAATATGCCTTGATTTGCTCCAATAAAGACCTTTTCAACAAGCTTGGGCCACAACACTAAAACATCACCAGTAGCTGTCAGATGCTATCAACAGTAACATTAATCAGCCCAAAACCCAAAGTCAGAGCCAGGAAGAGAGACACAATGGAAACTTAATGTCACACCAGTTCACAGGTCAAATAGAGATCTACTGTTACATAAATGTACAGTAGGTGGCATTTAACTGTGAGCTAAGGTCATATTGAAATTTCAATGGACAGTCCTGACTGAAATTATTGACACCCCTGAATAAAATACAAATCAAGCACAGAAGTTGGAATATCTCCAAAAAATTAAATGATTTAGTATGATCAAAATATTTTAGTAAAATGTCCAAGGTTTCCAAACAACAATGAAAAAAAAAATCTTTCATATAGTGAACAAAAAAATAGAGATATAAAATGTACATATTACACGTTGTATTAAAATCTGATACAATAAATAATGTGAAATGAAAGTGAGTCTAGCTTAATGTCAGTAAAAAAAAACCTTCTAAGCCAATATTTCAATTACTCCGACCATTTTCCTTCATGTATAAGAGACCACAGCCCCTTTTTCCCCTACTTGTCAATGTTAGGAGATGATTTTTTTTTACTTTTCTCTGCTACTGGATGTTGATGAGGAGGGGCTCATTTAGCAAAGCCAAACTAATAATGCTAAACACGCTTGTGTGACTCCCATTCACATGATTGGAGGGGGAGGGGACAAAGTAATAGGGTTAACAACCCTTTATTAAGTGATGTCTTTGAACTGACTGCAGTCTAACTTGACCTAAAAAATGTCTGGGAAGGACTAGTGAGTGAAGACCATGCTAGCTCGGTCTTTGACCCACCGAGAACGTCAACTTCACAGGCCAAATCAAAGGGAAAATGACTTTGGGTGTCACTTTCTTCACTTATAAATACCATTTATTTGTAAGGGGCATGCAGAAAAAGGTCTCCTCTATGTATTCTGATGCAGACCAGTGCACAAAAGGTGCATAAGCACGACTTAAGCCATGTAGAAATGAAAAAGAAATCAATCAGTCCTGAGGTTAAGTCAGAATGCGTGATCTAAGAGACTGTCTGACCTATTATAAAACATAACGAATGAATGGATGACTGCAAACATGAAATTTGAAAAAAAAAATTTTTAAAAATTACAGGAAAAAAACAGAAGGATAGATGGAGGCAGAAGATGGAATAAAGCAGGTTAGGCAAAAAAGAAAAAAATATTATGAGAGCAGATAAGAAATCAAAGTAATAACCGATCTCCACCCACCTTGAAGACATCAGAGAAGAATCCAGAGCCAATCCACTCACAGGCGAAGTCATCAAGGCGTGTAAGACAGGAGAAGGCACTGATGAGAGCCCTGTAGGATGATGGCCACACCCTACCCACCTGAGAAAAGACAGGACCAGACTGGTAAAAGCAAGCCACATGAGCCCTTTATCTGATGAATCTACTCTAGGACTGCTGTGGTAACTTGCTTGATTATGCAGAAAAACTGAGATAGAGGCAGACAGTGACAGTGTTGACTTTAAGTGGGACAAGGATTAGAACCCTAAACAGTAGATAAAGACTGATTTGCACCAGCGTACAAAGATTTTCTCAGTCTTGACAGATAGAAATAAGCACAAACTGAAAAACCAAGTTAATACAAAGGAAAACCCAAAGAATGAAAGGTAGATTATGTTTCTTTTTGTGCTGTTAGGCAACCCGGCAAACCATTCAGCCCCCAAAATCCAGCGAGAGCACAAATTCCAGTATGTGTCAGTGCCAAAAAACAGGGTTTGAAATCAACTGATCAACAGCATTAGAGTTTGCTGAACTGTTACTGTTCATTAGTATCAGTCATTTATGCTTTAACTTGCACAGAATAGAAACAGATGGAACGCAAATGTGTGAAATGGTTGATTGAGTGATGTGGACAACATGAACCATGAACCCATAATCCAAAGTAATATCTCTAATCTTAGTTTAAACATATCCATTTTCAAATGAACACCAGCACTTAGCAACCCACAACCACTTTTAATCTTGCGCCTAAACTGAGCTTTTTGATTTTGCAGGCCAGTGACAGTGCATCTGCCAATAACTCTGGTGAGATCCAAATTTCTCATCAGAACGAGGCCCACATCAGTTGAGCTGTGGGTCTTCAGTGAATCTTGGAAGAACTGTGTCATAAATGAACGCTTTCATACTTGCAACTGTGGCTGAGGCAATTGATCCTTTAATTGATAAATGATTATAATAAAAATCATTTAATTACTGTGTCTAGCAAAGGCACAAAACGTGTTGGTTCCAGTGTCTCAGCTCTGAGGATTTGATGCTTTTCTTGGTTTGATATGATAGTAAAAATGAATATTTATGGGTTTTATACTCAGACCACACCATTTCTTCATTTGCCTGCTGTTTTTGGTCGGTCTGTTTATATTATTACTTTTGCACACAGCTGTGACATTGGAGGCACAGTCCAACCTTGTCTGATTAATCTTGATCATAATTATAATGAAAATCGGCCAAATGTTGTTTTTTATGTGTCTGTATCATAACTTTTTTCCCATATTTTTGTCAATCCAAAACAGTTTAGAGATTTTAAACCATGTCAATAATGATCAATATTTCTCTTTATACCTGCACAGGAACCCTGTCTACTGTAATGTATGCCCTGCACCTGTGAAATGCATCCATCTCATTAGAATTTAAAAAATTAAATAAATTTTAAAAAATGACTTACCTGAGGATGCGGGCCCATGCCCATCTCACAGACCCCTACCCCTCCGATGCCATCCCTGTCCTCGCTGAGGCGTTCAGGTCGTGTAGGGAACCCAGCAATAGAGTTGCGTTTATTCCTTTCCATGGTGACGTAAAAGATGGCGATACCAGTGAGGGTAATATGAGCCTTCTTCTATAATATACCCACATGACATGAGGACTTGATCGTTCTAACGTTGCCAGGGGTTCCACCGCAGCACAGAATTTACTCAGTTTGTGTCCTGGGAGAAAATATGTCACACACATAGACCTCAGTTTTAAATTTTGTCAAGGGGGCCGTTGGCGACAAAACCCTGGCCAGGTCCGAGATGGTTCCTGCTCAGTCTAGTTCCTCACTGCTCGTAACTGTGCCGTCCACCAGGACGAGAGGGCCTTCACATACTTGACAGATGTATAAGAAGTCCTCAGAGACCTAGAGAAAGCAAAGAGAAAAATTAATGAATGGGCCTTTCATTGGTTTGAGATGTGTAAAGAAGCAATGGGGGCTATTGTTCATTGATTTATAGTTATGCCATAAACCTATGCACTGGAGTGAAAAAAAAAAAAAGGAAACACTAGCTGCCCCGCTATTCTTGAATTAAGGGTATTTAATGGCAACTGTAGCAGAAGACTGGGTCTCACCCTAGGACGGGTGAGACAAGCCACTTATGCTCAACAGGCCCAAATGTAATGGCTGTAATAGGGGCCGATTGTCCAATTATGGGAGATTAGCCAAGGAATAGCTCAGGTCCTGGACCTTTCTGCCATCCAAAACAAAATCAGCAGGGTACAAAGGGGAACAGGAAAGGACATCTGTGGCTAAAGGTCTTTTTTTTATACTTGTAAACAATGTGGCTTTCATATCTGATTTATAAGAATACTTGAGGCCAGAGGGGGTTTTCTTTTTGACTGATATGACATGTCAGAAAGAATATGTTCGGAATATTTTTTCCAGATACTCCAAAGAAAGACTGATTAAAACTATACTGAAAAACACTTTTTTTTCTCCCTAGGTCAGGAAACGAAAAAAAATCCCCCATTAATTTTGATTTACTTTGAAAAAAAGCCTATGTATTTAATTGAGTAATTACCCCCTAAGACTGAGCATCTACGCAACTGTTGAACAGAATAATGCATGAGGCAGACTGAGTGGAGAGGGACGACCTTTCACATAATAAAGCTGTTACGATCCCGATTACCAGCAGCTAGAAAAGATAACTGCATCAATAATTTATCAATGAACCATTTCTCAACTTAATTTCCAGATCATGACATACACTCGGTTGGCAGATATTTTAACATTGAACATTATAACCTTTATGAGGCAGGATTTGTTGCAGGCCGACTGTAGTAGACTGCATTAGTTTTAGCTAGGTGTACCTAATAAATTGCAAACCGAGCATTTACATTGCTATAAATACATAAACTATGGTGGTAAATCTGATCTTTTATTCCCAAAATAGTAATCCAATGCAAGAACTGCCTTGCTCTTTCTTGTAGGCAGATGGTTTTACAAACACTGCAACAGAGGCAACCACAGCTCACAAAATTATTTACAGTGGTTGAGTTTGGTTACTTGGGGCAACAAGACAATCGTTACCATGATGCGCTTGTGGGTTACACTTTGGTGTTGATATTTTATCATTCGTAGCCCACAAGCAGTTCTAAAGACCTCACTTTATCACAATTTCCAAATACATCCAACAGCAACAACACCAAGGTTTCACCCAGACCAAAAAAAAAAAAAAAAAACAAAAAACAGAGGGTTCCAGACAGAAGACGAATTTGTTGTGGCCTGGTTTATGCTGTACAATCTCTTTGAAGCTGTTTAGTGGTAATTTCTTTGGCGTCTTTGTAACAAAAACATTTTCTTGAGCTGAAGCGACTGGTTGATTAATAGTTTTGCGGATTGACATTGAAATGCAAAATCATTCCTTCATTCCAGTCCCTTAATTATAAGGATTTTCTGCTTTTCCCTGCCATACATTATTGTCTGGTCGGTATGATGTTAGGACAAAACAAGACCATTAAAGGTGTCACCTTGAGGCTAAGGAAACTGTGATGAGCATTTTTCATCAGTGTTGCAGCCCTGTTCTCAACTGTTTTAACTGTGTCAAAGAGGATTGACACAAAGTTGCACTAATGCAGGAATGTGGGAACAGTCACTTCTCAAATGTAATGACAGAAGGTGGACAATGGCTAACTATTGTCTTTGTTGGTGAACTATTCCTTTAAGTACTTTGTATCCCACAATGACCGTATGCATATCATAAAAAACTCGTGCTGTTCACACTAACGCTTTTAATGCTATGAAGCCTGCCATTGTGTACAGTGAGATTTCCGTCCCCACACAGCATCTGGATATTTCAATCATATTAACAAGAGTATCGAGAACTTCCCCATGTGTGTACTAAGAACATAACCAGAATAACTCAGTAAAATGTTTTCATGTGAACTGAGAGGAAAAGTGAAAAAAGGTAATACTGATGCAGGTTTATAATGAATATACTAAAGAGGTCTATATTAAACAAAAGCAGAGAGTAACAAAAGTCAATCAGCAAAGTCAATGGCTCAGATGAGGTCTCATAAGATCAGATCCTAAAAACAGCATTGGGATGACACAGCCAGATTCTGCTTTGGTCCGTTAGCATTACATCACAGACTCTAGACTCTTTTTAGAGTTACTGTAGACCTACTGGACAACTTCTGAGATCATTCTCCGTCCCAGCCACATCCTTAAAAGGCTTTTCATCCTCCTCTTTCTTTTTTCTCCCCAATGGCACCTCATTTTCTGCCTTGTTGAAATGGCACGGCAAAAATAAAGGTGCCGGTGCCAAGAAAAATACAAGCCAGAAGTACCAGGCCTAAGTTTTCCTATCTAATTTCAGTAGCTTTCCCAACCAAAGGCAAGAACAAACACACACACACACAAATTTCATCTATGTGGTTGTATCTGGGTAGACAAGAATAGGTCAGCAAGTTAAATTCAGCCTTGATTCAAAACTACAAGCTTCTGCATCCACACGCCCACATCAGAGGTCAGAGCAGTGGATACTACCTCTACACTCAGTAGAATTTCAGTGGCGCAAATGATATTAAGAATCTGTGTTATTCTAAAAGATACTGTTGTTGGGTAAAACAGTCTTAATTTGGGATGGCCCTCCCAGTCTATAGTAGTACGCTGACCACCAACAAAATATTTTTTTTTTACGCCCACTTCTGCTGTAAACATGAAAAAACAGAAGTATTCAGCAACACTTCATCAACAAACAGCCCAATTACAGGGTAGACAACTCCAGCCACATAATATAAACTAAGTTTATACCGTTACAAATAAGATCATATTGCATAGTCCCGTAATATTCAGCAACACGATAATCCTCTGTGAGCTATGCTGCTGGATACCTTCCTGATGCAAAATGCTTAGAAGAAAAAAACTATATTTGTTTCTACACTATGCTGTGTTGCCTACATAGGGCACACATTTAAAACACCACACTAAAAAGACTATCCATGGAAGAGGGCCGAATTTGAAAAGGCGGCCTTTTTTTTTTTTTTGGTCTGTAAAATGTGGCCTGTTGCTACTCCAAAACAGATGGGACATCTCCAAAGCAGCTTCAGGCCAAATGTTTTAAAAGTAGTTTGGGGGCCTGAACACTCTCCAGCTGTGTAGCAGTGGATTACAGACTAAAAGTAAATGTCAGCAATAAATCAAAAACTTAAGTGATGTTATAATGATAGGCTGAGGAAGGGTTAGGGTGTCTCTGATGTGCAAGAGGTATTAAAATGTGTGTGTGTGTGTGTGTGTGTGTTTGAGAGGCAATCATTTGTCCATGTGTGTGTGTGTGTGTGTGTGTGTGTGTACACCTCTGTAGAGGGAACAACACTGACCTATTATTAGTATTTTTTTTAACATAAACAAAAGTTTATGACTGACTACATCAACTGATCCTTTCTGTAACCTCTCACAAAAATATTACCAAGACGGATTTCAGCATCTCAGTAAACAGTTAGCCTCTCTCCCCTGAACTACAGGGGTAGGTGAGAGTTCACCAAAAGAGCAATCTTTGCCAAGTATTTGCGCAAGGTCACATTCAACAAAAGTGAATAGCGGCCTCTTATCTGAGCCCAATCTATTGTGGTAAACTGCCATGATATGTGAGCCGCTGCATACCTGTCATTCTTCAAGGGTTTAAAGTAATGAACAAGTCCATGGGGCAGACACCGTGGAAAAAAACTGCCCATTATCTGGATACCATAGACAACTAATGAGCCAATGCTGCCAAAAGAGCTCGATACGAGGCACATCAACTGTTAAATGTAGTTAGATAAGGAGCTAACGGAGGTATCAGCATGTTTAAACTGTTGGCAGCGCCAGGCAGAAAATGTAAACAAACCAAACAGCCAGTATTAGAGCTTTTACTCCCGGTTAAAGTTTAGCCGCCTTACCTGTTTTTAATTTTCACAGGGGTGTTTGCGAGAACAGTCGGGTCCGGGTCCCATGCCCTTTCCCCGGAGAGCATTTACCGCAAGCGACCGGCTGACCGCCGAAAGCACAAAGTTTGTAAGGCAGCTAGCTCAGCCGCTAGCCCGCTGGCTAGTTTGTCAACAAAACTCGAGCTACACCGAGAGCTAACGTTGACAGACGCGCACAAAACAAGAAGTTTGTCCGTCGCAGCGGTCGAAAAGTCCGCGTTCCCACGGGCCGGATTACCAAAGCGAGCTCGAAATCCGTTTCTGTCGTCTTCGTTTCCACGGGAGGGCAAAGGAGATGGGTGTTTTGCCTCCTTCTTCTCTATTTCGTGCCGCCCGGGGTAATGTTTCAGACGAGTCGGTGTTTGACAGCTCCGTCGTCGCCCTGCTCCCACCGGACCGCCTCGCCTTGATTGGCAGGTCGAGGAGCCAATGAGCAGGCACCTTTCTGCGCGTCCGCGTAAAACCGCGCAGAGACGTTTTAACAAAATAAAATACGATAAATTAGTTTTAATAAAAACAAAAACAATAACACAACTTCGAGTTTATTTATAAATCCCTTCAACCGATGCAGTTCAAAGTGCTTTTTCGGGGAGGAAAAGTGAGCCATACAGTAACATGCATGAAGGAAAATAAAGAGAAAAGCCAGAGGCAATCCAAAAAAAAAAGCAGATAGAGAAAAGAAGCATTCAATTTGTATTATGAGAACAATAAACTGAATTAAAAAGGACAAAATGGGCTGTTGAATGATGTCTCTTTTTTTGGGCTAAATTTTCAGCCTTGACCAAAATTTTTTGACAAATGACTAAAGCGTAAATAAATGCAAGCGGTCACATCTTGGGGCAAACTATTTTCTGCGAAGCACCCACAGCCACTGCTGCTAGATCCATCCCATCTTTATTAAGCGCTTTGATGCTCAGCAAACTGGGGAGCTTGAAGGCATAGCCGTTTTGTTTGGGTTTTTTTATTATCCTATTTATTATCCTTATTTTTTTTCCTAGTGGAAAGATTACTTTAACAGATGACCGGTTGTTAAAAGGATTGCCACTTTTTTGAATGATTAAAAATACCATTAAATATTTGGGGAATTTATTTGGTCAATAAAAACTAAGTTATTGGCATGTATCCGAGCTTTAAAATGTACAGACTTAAAATGATTTAATACTGTTAATATTTGAAATCAGAACAAAGTGTTTGGTAAAGTAGCAAAGAAACTTTAAAATGACAGACTGCTGGAGAAATTAGGTCTAACTCATTTGGATTTTTTCCTCTGAGAGCAGACACTTTGACCTCAGCTTTTATGTGCTAACGTGGAAACAGGGCAGCCTCTAGTGGACAAAATTAGGCAGCACTGTTATACACACCATATTCAAACACATTGTCAGAGAGCTCCGTCACATATTAAAAGTGTTACTCATAGGAACCAGTTGGATAAGAAATATTGCCAAGGCTGGTGACAGCCCCAGTCCTCGAGTGGCCCCAAAGCTCCAGATCCACTGTCAGTTTATTTAGAATTGCAAATTTGTTAATAATGTTATACATTTTCACCACTGGGGCACAATATTAACTATTAACTTATTATCATTATCATCTTTTTTTAAATATAATTCTGTGTTGTTGCATTTGTGTCTACCTGCAAAAGACTGCACATGGAAAATAACTAGTAGCTAAATATGGTACAAAACTCTTCTCTTTGTGCTCTTTTTTGAAACTTTTTTTTTGTACATGGCCACTGACAAATAAATGTAATAAAACTAAATTTAATAATCTTATGGCCCTGTCTCTCAGTGATGCCTGAGTGAGATCTAGTTTTAAGACCTAAATCGTGTGCTCACATGGTCAATATTTAAAACAGTATTTATAATCTCTGACTGGATTAAGAACAAATCAATTTATTCAAAAACAGTATATTAGCACAATATAAAGTCAGATAATAAATTCTTTAAGACTAGAATTGAACCCTTATAGCCCACAACAGGGGGCCACGAGTTTAGGTAATAATGCTGTAATTGCTCAATATGCTTTTGTGCTACAGAAATGGTGTTGCAGTATTACCAAAGAAATATGCAACAGATTAAATTACAGCAAACCAAACGCCACATCATGAACCTGGGGCCTTTGGGCCCCTTGCGGCTCTGGGGCCCTGGGCGATTCGCCTGCCTTATCCAGTCAGTGACCCTGCATTGAAAACAGTGAACAAACATAGCATTTATCCATCGATTTACTCGTTCTGGTTTCGGCGCTGAGGATTTTTGTCCCTTCGCTAACGCCGTACGCCCCCCGTCACGTGACCACGCCCGTTTCCTGTTACTATTGTATTACACTTCCATGTTTTTCGCCCCAAACAGCAACGCTAATGTAAACTACAACGTCGGAAACCTCGGCCGCTGTGTGATCCCCTCCTCCGCACACGCTAAAAAAAAGTTTGTTTTAACGTCTTCCCACGTCGCTACCGCCAGCAGCAGAGGCGCCGAGCCCACCGGGGGTTGGCGGGGGGCAACATGGCCAACTGTGTGGCTTTCCAGAGCAAGTTAACCTCGATCATGGAGATGCTGGCGAAGGCGGCCGTGGTAGAAATCAGCAGACTGTGGGAGGACGGCTTCGCCCTCGTCCAGGTCGAGCTGCGCCGGAGGGAGAGCGAGATCGAAGCCCTGAACACGAAGCTGATGCTGATGGAAAGCGAGCGGCTGTCGGTGCTGTCGCAAGCCCAGGCTGCGAATCTGCCCCCATCATCTTCTTCCAAGAGGGAGCAGCAGAACAAGCTGCTGCCGCCCACCGGTGATGGTAAGGATAACCGCTGCACGGACAATAGGCGACGAGCAATGTGCGTTTTAAAACGCAGTGGTTATACTTTACTGCGACTCCTCCCGCTCAGCATTCACAAGCAGCACTTAAACATTGGATAAAGGGTTTGGTGAATGTCTCTACATGTGCGCACAGCGACGTTAGAGTGTGTTACAATGTACGGTGTTTCCCAATAGTTGTGACTTCTCCTATGAAGACATACTGTTAACATATTGTGTTATTACAACTATATCATGGTTCATTATCCTCTTTTTTTTGTTTAAAGCAGCCTCCACCTGTTGTTGTCAACAGGAAGGGAGACACTCATTCACAACTTTAGAAAACAAAACAACCTTATGTTAAGTAAACTTTTATATATGCTGCAAGTCTATTTTCATCAATTAATCTGTTAATTATTTCTTTTTAATTTATTGCTTTGCCTATGAACTGGCAGCAAATAGTGAAAAATTTCCGGTGTCCTTACATTCGAAAATTTGGAAACAGCAAATGTTTCAACATTTTTGCCCCAAAATTTCGAGACGATTATTAAAAACGCAAAAATGTCAAACATCTTCTGGTTCCAGCTTGTCAAATGTGAGGATTTGCGGCTTTTCTCTGTTTATTTATTATTGTAGACTTCTAGTCTAGGGCTGCAAATAATAGTGATTTTAATTATCAGTCAATGGATGAATTGTGTGGTTAAAAAAAAAAAAAAAGTTAAAAAATACTGAAAAATGCCCATCGCAGTTTCCCAGGGCTCCAAGTGACACCTTCAAACCAACAGTCCAAAAAAACAGAAATATTAACTATATTATTATATAATAATAAAAGTAAAAAAGCAAATCCTCACATTTTAGGGGCTAAGAAAGCAAAGAATGATTGGCATTTTTGCATTTGTGTCATTTGAAAATGACTCCTGTCTATCAAAGAGTTGCCAGCTAATTTTTTTCTTTTTGATTCACTAATTGTTCAGTTTAATTGTTTAAGGTTTAAGATCTATATAAGATGCCAAAACATAATTCCTAAGCAACATGTCGCTGCCATTTAGCACTGAAAAACTCATCTGTTAATTAAACAGTCTATTGAGCGACGCACTAGAAATGGTTCAACAACCCCTTTGAATATTGCTTCAAGCTATTTATCAAGCAAAAATGCCAAATCTGGTTTCCAACTTCAGATGTGAGAATTTGCTGCTTTTTTTTCTGTTTTATATCATTGTAACCTGCAAAACTTTGGGTTTTGCACTTTTGTTTGTTAGTTGCAGCCTTGCATTACTTTAAGGTCTCTCTTAATCAGTGTTGATAAAGGTCTAACCTTCATTAGGCATGTGTCTACGACAGACCTCGGATCAGATTGTACCACTCTTAATATCTTCAATGTTGACTTGAAAGTTTTAAAACATCACTTATTAAAAGCAGATACATACTATACGTACTGGTTCTCAATTTAATCACTAACTCGAGTATTTAAATAAACTATTTTTTCAGGGATCTATCTAGATAGATAAAGTTTAAAATGTACCTGCTCTGTTGTTTCAGGGCCTATTATAGACTCAGTACAGACATTATGTTCTGATCTGAGCATCATAGAGAAGGCGGACAACTCGGCGAGTCACACACCAGTGGCACCGACGGCTCAGACAGAAGAGAAGCAGCATGATCAGCTCAAGTCTGACCACTGTGAGAGGGACAGCACCGATGACGAAGACCTAATAGTCAAGCTGGAGGACGAGGACGACGTCCAGATCGTGGAGCAATTGGTGGACTCCGATCACGGCGTCAGCGACGGAGCAGTTCACCACGAGATGGATCTCAGCCACCAAGCTGCCGAGATCCTGGAAGAGCAAGAGAGCCAGCAGTGGACGTCTGTTTCGGTGGGAGACAGCGACACCGCCGACGACTCGGACTGCTTTTTTGAACCGAAGCAGCTGTCACAAAATCTGGACTCCGAAATCCTACTCATTCAGAACGCCCTGGACATTTTCGACAATTCGGCGGAGACGCCGCATTCCGACAGGTTTCCAAGGGACAACGGACAGGGTGGTGCATCGAGTAAATCGAGGGCTTCTTTGACCTTCAGCCAAGCTCAGCCAAGTCAAACCACAGAGGCAACAAATCACCCGGAGAGAGGGGTGTCCGTCAGATTCCTCTCGGAGAAACAACCACAGACTAAAAACGTGTCGGCTTTTAACCCGGACAGCAGATTCTTTCTCCTGAACGACCCCGAGTTTCATAAAACGATATCAAGCCGCCGCATAAAGGAGAAATGGTTCATCTGCCCGTTTTGCGGGAAAAGCTTCGATCGCGTCAGCCACCTGGAGATCCACCAGCGAATTCACACGGGAGAGAAACCGTACACGTGCGACACGTGCGGAAAATGTTTTTCTCAGAGGAGTAACCTTCGCACCCACCAGCGGACTCACAAAGAGGCTCTATCCCAAAATGCAGTTTGACCTAATGGGTTTTGAATAATGGGAAAAGCTAGAATTATCTCTGTGGCATTTTTGTCTAGGTTAATTAACAAATTCTCTTTGTATTTTGTATATTACTGAAAAGGTAATGTAGCTGACTTTACTGTGCACTCATTTTAAAAAAATTGTAACTTTGACATAGTTCGGATTGTAAGAACTAAATTTGTTACGTGTGAATTCTTTGTAAACCCAGCCAGTATAGGGATTTATTTCAAAAAGATGACATCCAGCCCTGAGGATGGGGTTGAATATTGACTACTTAAGGTTATAGAAAAGTCTGTGTTTTGTTTTGTTTTTTTTTTTAAATCCGGCTGATTAACGCAAGTTGATACCCCTTAGCATCACCGTTTTCTCATTGTGTCCATTTTCCGTATCTAAATAGGCAAAACTAAAACGTTCCAACCAATTTTCCTTCACCTGATGGGAAAAAAAACCAAAGAGAAATCGGCAAAAATGAACAAAAGATAACCTCAGTGCTTAGATATCCAGACCAAACCCACTCTAAACTAAAACATCATGTAATAGTAGCTATTACACGATGGCCTTAGCTGAATTGTGTTTTGTCCTTGTAATGCTTCTGAAAAAAAGGAATTCTGTGAGCTTGGTCACAGGTACGTTTCTTTGATGTAAACGGTGAGACTAAGGCAACATATTTCCTTTCAGAAAGGACAGTGGTGTCCATCTTTTTGAGATTGAGTTTTTAAGAGTTCAGCCTCACATCATTACAGATACAGCTGCAGCTTATATGCTTCTGGGTCAGTGAAGTCAGTTAGAAACCTTCCATCTAAATAAAAAGACTTCTTGAAGGCTCATGGCCTTCAGTAACTTCCTCTAAAACACTCCCAGGGTGCTTCATAACACTGTGGTATGTGGGTCTTCCTGCAGGAGGTCCTAGGTCCAACTCAGGGTCTCGTCCCGTCGTCCATAGCTGCTTCAATTCCGCCCGACTATCTGCTAAGGAGCGGCACCTTAAAAGGAATAATTGTATATCTTTGGAAGAACACATCAATTCGCTCTCATGTCGGCCTTGTAAATATGAGGCGGCAGCCAGCTGCTCGGTTCATTTGGCTTAGCATAAAGGCCGGAAACAGGGAAACAGTTAGCCTGGCTTTGTCCACAATCCGAATACCTGCACTACACACAGAGCGAGAGAAGCTGCCCGTTGAAAATCCTGTCTATCATTTTCTACTTGTATCCACGGTCTCAGTTGTTGCAGCTGTTGCTGAGCCGATGGGGGCGTCAAGGGTCAGAACAAGGAGAAACCAGGTAATCACTACCGTCCATCACAGCAGTGGTGATCAAACTCGTGATGGCCTTCATCCTCACACTACGTGAAACAAGCTCAATCGCCCTGGGTTTCAAGAAAGAGCAGTGACTTTGTTTTTTAAAATTGCATATGCTGAACTTTTATGAATAAACATTACAACATTTATGTGTAAGTTTTAAGGGTTTTTTTTGTTTTTTGTTTTTTTTTTCAATTTCATAGAAAACAGTAGATAAACATAAAACACTTTATGTATATAGTCAGTCCGTTGACGCAGAGGGATGTTTCACAGTTTTCCCATGTATTTCATGCAGTCTCTTCGTTGCCGTGCAAGGACAGTTTAATGTATAGTGTAGATGTGGTTTAAACCTGGCAATGGAAGCCGGTTTCACATGTTTTATCCATGAACATCTGCGAGCTTGTTTTTTTTTTCATAGCTATGTTCAGGTCCTCTGGGTAACAGCTTTACATACATATAATGCATGTTTATATTTATACACAAAACATACATATTCACACATTAACTTCTCCTCTACAGGTGCTTCCAAGCTGAAAATATTAAGGTTCTGAGTACAGGTTACTATAACTTAGTCAGGACTTAGAACATAGAAATTGTGTATTTGTCCACTGACTGTTTTTGATGTAAACAAGGACACTAAGTTAACACTAAGATGGACAGAGACTCCGCATATATCAATATGAAGACTGCATTCATCTGTAAGTCACCAGAAAACTGTGGATGCATGAATACACTGTGTGAAAGGAGACTTGAGCACTTGCATTTTAATGGAGAGAAAGTTTTCTGGCCCCTCAATTCTCCATTTCTTCAGAGTAATGAGACTTGGGACCTTGACTGTGTGTCATCCTCTCCGCATTTCCTGTCATGTCTCCCCTGATATCTAATAAAAGGTATAAAATACCCCCCCCAAAAAAAAAAAAATAATTTAAACCTTCCCCATTATGATAGTGTTAAAATAAAAGGATCAGAATCTCCCAACCCAGAGGTAAGAAATGATGAGCGCTTGGATAGAGCCTGAGGGAAATTACCCACTGCAGTCAATGTGTACAAAACAAACATCCAGGAACAAAGAATAGGTTCACTGTCGATGCAGGAATGCAGACAGACTTTCCCTCTTGGCATGTGGAGGTTGAGTATGTGGTCTAGATTATCTGTGTTTGGGGGTGCAGCAGAATGGCATTGGAGTGTGGCCTGGGTCTCAGGACCCCGTTGCTGTAGTAGAAGTGGTTGGTGAGCGCCTCCGAGATCTGGTAGGAGCTGCTGCCGTCGTCGTCGTCCTCAGGTCCCTCCCCGGCCGGCCGGGCGGGAGCCCAGTGCTCTTCGTGCGGAGAGACTCCCTCCCCGAGGCAGCCGAGGTCTGGCTCCCGGGGCCCGACGCCTTCGTCCTGCTGGGCCTTCAGGGGGACCAGGGACGAGGGGAGACCCGAGTCCTGAACAACACAGCGAGAAATAAAGACTTTTTAAAACGGAAAAGGTCTAAAACGGTTCTGGATGTAGATAAAGGAAATGATTTGACGTCTGATAATTTTTTACAGACTAAACGGCTGAGATGCGGAAACCCTTATCTGTACTGAAAATGTTTTTGATCAACAATCCGGCTCCCAACTTTGTTTGACATTTAGCAACAACAGATGAGATGCTGTACGTTTTCCTCTCTTTATTGGAAGTGAAAATTGATGCATCTGGGCTAAAAACTGGGGTATGCATAAATAAAAACAAAGTACTGATCTAAACTGCAATCAAAACATCATATCACCACAAAACATACACCACCCTCCCGGAGATGATGGGAATTACTCAAATAGGACCCAAAGAGTGGTTTTTAGAGCAGAAGCACCAAAAAGCGAAAGTTTTGCAACAGGTTGGTCAATACTACACCACTGGTCCCACTTTAACAAATGAAAGGCTTTTTCTAGATGTTGCTAGTGCTGAATGCTGTCCTGTAAAGAGTTCATTTATAAAAAGTGGCGTAACTGAAGGAGCGCATAAGGCAGTCCAACAAACAGGACCACATCAGGGTTTAATGCATTCACTGGACCTGCTCCAAAACTGAAGCAAAACACAGACTTGCACAAATTATTTTTTTAAGTTTATCTTTTTTTCGGGCTTCCTGGGGCGAGTTTTTCTATTCATACATAAATTGAAATAAATCTGATCATTTGAAAGGAACAGAGCTAATCAGAAAATAATATGTTATGATAAAATAAAGTCTCTAGCTACAGTGTCTCCTGGGTTCACTGTCCCTCAGTGGGTAAACATGATACCAAACGACACATCCCAAACGAAACTACATGCATCTCAGCCTGATCTCCCAGACGCTGACGCCTACCAGCGACATGTTGCTGCTCTTCAGGTACGACTCCACCCTCCTCCTGCGCTCCTCCTCCTTCTCCCCGTCCATCTCCGCCCCTCTCAGGCTCTCCCTGCCGTCGTGCCAGACGACTGGACGCCCCAGTTCGTCCACCTCCACCCCTTCCGGGGGACCCCACTTCCCGCCCAGGGTGGACTGGCTGTCTTTGTAGACAGGTCGCTCCTGTTGGGGGGGGGGGGGGTGTCACAACCACAACACTGATAATGGCTGTTTGTTTTCTCAAAGGACTCTTCTTCTAAATAACTATGCAAATTGAGAAACTGCAATTCTCTGTTCTCCATCAATAGACTGACAACTCTTGTAGGTAGCTTTATTGATTAAATAACTGATAAACAAGTGATAACTGAAAATTAAATACCTTACAAATGAGGGCACATAGGTCTAATACACCTCAATAAATCAAAAGGGTAGATAACCTGGTGTATGAATATAACAATAAGAAAAGGACTGGGGAAGATCTTTATCAAAGACCTATAAAAATAAAAAAAAAAGTTGGCTCCACTGGTCGAAGACTAAAACAATGCCTGATGTTAAGGTTGAATAAATAAATAAATACTGGACTGAAAGTATTTCCAGTGAGAAACTCACCAAGGACATTTGGCTGTTTTTCATTCTGCTGTCTACTCTGAGCAGGGAGTAATCTTCAGCCTGGAAAGAGCAGGGAAAGTGAAAGGGAGTTAGGAAACATGAACAATAAAAGAATGGAAAAAAAATAATAATCACCCAGAATGAGATATTAAAGACATAGTTTGCGTTTCTGAACACTTCATGATACTTGTTTGAAGCTGCGGCGGCCCTGTAATCAACGGCCTCGGCGGCAGACGGGGGCCGCTGCCGACGTGCCAGCGGCTCCACCCCGGCTCCACCCGACCCCGAGGCGTGTGCATCGACTCGGTCTCCCTCCACCCTGCAGGTTATTGTTCTCAGCAGGGAGTCTGTGTGTGTGTGTGTGTGTGTGTGTTTGTTTGTTTGTTTGTTTGTTTGTTTATTTGTTTAATTTTACCTGCACTCTGGGGTCTGTGCTTACAGAGTTCAGTCTCCTGAAGGAGGCTTGCCTGGAGAAGCTGTTAATTTCCTCCCTGGGGGAAAAAAAAAAACAAAACAGATGGGACATTAAGGGGGATTTTTACGGAACAATAGTGAGTCTGGAAATCTAATTTCAGAAAATAGGTCATCTTGTGTGAACAGTTTAAACGGCAGTTTATGAAAAAATATCCACAGCTGAACTCCCATCACAGTTAAAGCTCTTAATACAAGCCCCCACACACACACACACACACACACACACACACACAGAGTTTTTTCCACTTCGTGGCTTTGTAAAAAGGAAGACGTGGTGCCGGCTCACGTTTTTTCGCTGAGCTCCATCTCCAGCTTCTTGTTTCGGTGCCGATGGTAGCGGTTGACCAGCAGGACAACGATGACCAGGACCATGACCAGAGCTCCAGCGGAGGCACCGATGATGATCAGCAGCAGGTTATCGTCGGGGGAGCCGCCCTTGTGTTGAGATTGCTCTGGAAATTAAACAGGCGGCGGAGGTGAATGCTGATGCATCCCTCACACACACACACATTCACAAACCCAAAAAACAAACAAACAAACAAACAAACAAACAAAACAACAGTGGCACAATTCATGCAACAATTTTGATCCTGATCAAATTAAACAACATTTCATGCCCTCTTTCCGTCACAAGAGGGCAGCGAATTTGCACAATTATTTCAGATGAGAACAAGAACATGCTCAGGATTTTGATTTAGATTAAAAAACTTTTAGAAAAATAAGTTTAAAAAATGATTCCAAATACCCAGCTTCCTATTTCCTCATTCTGCAATACCAACAAAACAAAAGACAGAAGCGGGTCAAGGGGTTTTCTCATTTTGAATCCTGTGTGATCTCTAGCACTATAACGATCCTGAGGACCCCTGCACCTCTTACCTGCTACTGTCAGCGTGTACTCCGTCTTCCCTACCCCTACACTGTTCTTGACCACACACTCGTAGACCCCGCTGTCATTCCTGCGGAGCGCCCGCCCAAAAACGAGTTTCCCCCCAGTCACAGTGACCCCGTCCGGCACAGCTCCTCCTCTCCTGTGGATGATAGGAGAGAGAGAGAGGAGGAAAAAAAACAAAGAGAAGTCACAATCAAATGTC
This sequence comes from Istiophorus platypterus, assembly GCA_016859345.1. Lineage (NCBI taxonomy): Eukaryota > Metazoa > Chordata > Actinopteri > Istiophoriformes > Istiophoridae > Istiophorus > Istiophorus platypterus. The sequence continues at coordinate 19,551,524 of CM029113.1, read as the reverse complement.
AGAGATGTGTCCCAGAGATAAACCAACACAGGAAACCCGTGACTCACGACCTGAAACAGCAGCTGTGAATCATTTCAATTATTGAGAAATGAGAAGAATAAAGTTCAGTCAATGCTCCTCTTGAAAGTATTTAAGCTGAGAGCAGGAAACATGCAGATATGTAATGTCATCTGAGCAACATCTGATTTGCATCGCGGAAGTGACTCGGCTAAATAACCACAACAGAGGACCGGGGTCGCCGCATGGGGTCGCTGCACGGGGTCGCCGCATGTGGTTGCCGCACGGGGTTACCGAAAAGCACAGCCACCAATTTTGCATGCACCTGATCCGAAAAACAGCTGGGCCCACAACCGGTGCTGATCTGAATAGACCAGGGGTTGAGCAAATCTGGCTACCAGTCCCCACACACCTTCAGACATTGAAGGCCGCATAATTGGAGGAGCCGGTTTCTGATCAGGTCTGCTAAGAGGGGTCATGTTGCCCCCAGTTTCACCGTGCTACAGCAGCTATTTAACCGCTGCTTTAACCCCACCCCCACCCCCCGAACTGGAGCCAGCTCGGATTTCTTTTCTTGAAAACCCCACCTAGCTTCTCCCACTGAACCTTTTATGCAAGATTCGCAGGTGGAGATTTCATCTGACACAGAGATAGATGGCTGAAAATGATACAGACGAAGTGATTGAAGCGACTCCAGCAGCCAGAGACACTGAGATCTGCTTTCTTTTGAAAACATGTAACAACAACAAAGTGTAACTTAGTTAGTGCTTTAATGTTCTCAATATTCCCTTTAAATTTCCCCTTAAGCAGGTTTGAAGTTGAGTTAAATACTTTTGCACTTTGTGACAACGCATCGCCTGCTCTGTCCCAGTTCTGTTTGGTAAATGTAAAGCAAAATTTTAACTCACACTTATATCAATGAGCTTCATTCTTTACCTCGGGGGCACAAATCTGTGGTAATTATTCAAATCACAAGAAGAGAGAAGGTCATGAGACATGGTCAAAAGCTGTGGGAAGATGTGTGTACTGTGTTTAGCATAAGTACCACACACTATTTTTTAGGGCTGTTCTATAATAGTAAAAGACAAATTTTAGATGGCGTGTGTGCATCATTATAAATACTTGTTCTTTTTATACTATGGCACTTTTGCTTTCTGTTGAAACTATTGGATCTCAAAAGGAACAGATTGGCATTATGGGCAAAAAAACATTGTTTACATGCCAATATGTGGTTGTGAGGATTGATAAACTTTCTACACCTCAGTTTTTACACAGATTTAACAACAGAGACATTCATTTGTGTCTTTACGCTAAACCGTGCAAACCCTGCCTCTGGCCTCCAGCTGCGTCCTATGCACCTGTCCCAAAATACTGAAATACTAGAATTTACAGAACAAGTTTCAACAACGCGTGTCCGCACCGTGGTGGGTTTCACTATCGTCGGATGCGCCGAAAGGTCTGCGGCGTTGAAAAGGCTTAATCCGGAATAATCGTAATATTTCGGGTGACTGTCTCGTGGCTGGAATACTCTTCACTCAGCACACAGCGTTCGATCATTGTGTGTACGGTCGTCGGCTGTAATGGCTGGTACAGTGTCTCTAATTAAAGTGCAGACCCTGTGTTTTTACCAGGCTTTAGGATGATATTTAAAAGCATGGCACTATGATTAAGTGCTTAGCATGTGTCTCCTGCTTTTCCCCCCTTGTATCTCGCTCCCCTCCCTCGTGTGAAAATGTCTCCTCCCCCCTTTCTTATAACTTCAAATTACGCAACAAGACACCGCAGCTTTTATTCCGCAATGAATTGAGAGAGAGAGGGAGGGAGAACACGCTTCTTTGTTGTCCGCGGGCGCCTCGTCCTCTTAACGCCGGCTTGTGTTTTCGGTCACGTCTCGCTGCAGTGTAAAGGGCAATTCAGCGGGCACCGGCGGCATCGCGGCGGGGGCAGATCAACATGTAATCTTGCCGGCAGCCCAGACGGGAGTCAAACGCCGTGGGCACCACGCGTGGCGTGCGAGCAGCAGGCCGGGCTGATGGCGCGACGGTACCGTGTCCAGGTGACGTTCTGAGGTTTGGGCAGTCCTCCGCTGTCGCACGCCAGCTCAGCGTCCTCCAGACCCACGTACCAGTCCCCCGAAGCAGCGGAGATGGTGGCGTCCGGGGGATCTGGCGTGGAAACAGAGACATAAGCATCCAGCAGTGGAAAATATTCACAGATACACTGGTGGTGTTGGTGGAGCAAAGAGGAAAACCTTGTACGAAAGGAGAAAAAGGAGAAATCTGTTCACACCATAAAACACACTTTTCAGTTCCTTATTTATCCAAAATGGAAGTTGCCTCAGAATCACTCTTATTAATCTGTTACTTCACTTCCACCCTGATGTTTTCTACAGAGTTGGGACAAAGTCATTGTTTTTGCAGGTCACAAAGTCCCATATCTTGGCTATGAAGTACCAAGACCACGTCCTCGCATTTATGTTTTGCAAGTCCTTTGACCTTTTTTTTTGTTTCTATTTCAAATAAACTCTGAACATGTAAAACCAAAAATGATCAGGTTTGTTTTTGGCAAATATATGTTATACCAGTGACGCAATTACAATTTGGTGTCATTTCTGAGCTGATTGTAATCGAGTCTTTATACCTGAATGTGACAGTTTGAGATCTGATGTCCATCTGCTGCTTTCCCCTGACTAATGCATCTTTCCCTCCCCCTTGCAAAATGTGGTCGGCTGCTGACTGACTGACAGAGCGTGCCAGTTGCCAGGATGGTTAAAAGTTAATTTGCTGCGCACTTTTTTATTGTAATAAACATTCATCTTCATCTTGGGGTATCAGACGAGATCAGATCATTCCAATTGTAGAGGTGTGAAATCAGGAGCCCCAGCTCAAAGCTAAGCCTGTTTTGATTTTGTCATATCAAGTCTAAAGTCATCCGGGACACGTCCTCGCCTCTGGACGTCTGCGAAACTGAAAACTGAAACTGAAAAGCTGAAGTCCAGGCGGCTTTGCCCCGGCTGCACCAACGCCCTAGGGAGGGGACAGAGTATGACGCAAACACTCCCTTAGCCAGGGTCCCAACCTGCCAATATTGTCTAATGTTTGGTCAACTGTCACCCGTTTATTTTCACAGACAGAAGGTTGAACTGTACAAATATCTCTCGCAGGGCACCTGGAGGGAAAACAGATCTCATTGGTTGAGTTTTCCATTAGCGGGAGGGGCTTAAAAGTTGTCCCAGTGGAGAAGGCCGAACTGGACATACAGTCATACCGTGTCCTAAGTCCTTACTAAATACTGATTATGAGCTGGTTTGGAGTCTGTAGTGTTTTCACACTGGAAAGGGCGACAAAATCCTGACTTAAAACATCATTTCCCTTTTTTATTTTACCATATTTTGACTGGAACAGGCCCTTTTTTCCCACTGCAGACATTTTGCCATCATTGCAGAAAAGCACAGATGTAGCTAGTAATGCTAGAGAATGATTATTTCCGTTTAGGTGTCTCCGTTCTGGGCACTGCCGACGTACTCTCTGGCCTTGCTGACGCATCTAATTAAAACACAGTCGTTTACTGTTATTAGCCGCACCCGAGCTTTTCCTCCTATGGGAGTCGAATGATGCCCCAGCCGCATTTTATTAGGGACTGGAAATTAATATAATAATTTCGGATGATGAAAGGCAACACTTAAAACTCGACATCAAGTAATAAAAATAAAAATGGAGGAAATTTTAAATGGTGGGTCAAAATTAACTATTTTATAAAATGAAAAAAAAAAAAAAAAGCTGCACGCAGGTGTTGGGCACATAGTTTGTTTGCATATTTCATGGTGCACAAACCATAAAAGGATTGATTATCTATTCACGGAATCAAAACCACGAATATTCAGTGAGATGTTGGCTCCAGGAAGTTATTCATCTTCAGAAAAAAAACAACATTTTTCCTTTTCTCTTGTGTCAGGTTTAATTGGCTGAGACATTCCAAAGTCACGGTGTGGCCGATGCAGGTTTACTGCATGTTTCATGTCGGCATGAAATGTACCAGTATATTGTTTTCTTGTATTTCAACTACAAAACAGTGTAATAAGACTGTAGTATAGTACATACTCTATATCATTACTATGTAGCATGGAATTAGGACGCATGTCTGCTGTGAAAAATACCAGTTCCTCCTAACTGGCGACAGAAAACATACAATTATAACTGAAACTCTAATTTGGTTTACAACAGCTTCATTGTTGGTCTCTTTTTGGCCCTAAACCAGTCACACAGAATCATTATCATCAACGTCTTCATCATCATCATCAGCTGTACTCACACTGAACCACCAGTTGGTTTGAGATCCTGCGTGGCCCCTTCAGGCCAGGGTGCCACACCAGGCAGTCCAGCTTTCTCCCATTCATGCCGCGCAAGGGGTGCAGGGAGTAGTAGCTGGACACAGACCCACCCTCGCTGCTGCGGTTCTGGGACTGGCCCGGCAGGTCGGTGTCCCAGGAAAGACGGGGGGGCGGGCGCCCCACGGCTCGGCAGGCGGCGGCCACACGGAACGACTGGCCCTCCACCATGACCACGGGCTCCAGGGAGGAGATGGGCAGAACTAACGGACAGACAGAGGGGGAACAGGATGAGTTTAGGAATTCAGGTGCTTTGAGGCACCTGCTTGAGTAGTGAACATATGTTAGGGCGACAAGGTCCTCAAGATCTTTTATCCCAAAGTATCAGGTAGGAATATGGTCACCAAAAATAAAAAAGTTTTAAAGACCTCAAATTTCCTGGAACACAGAGAAAAGCATAATCAAGAAAATGCGGCACCACCAGGATCGGACTGTGTACGCCCCGATAAATGACAGATGGAAACCGTGCATCCGGCGATCCCCAGAAATGGAAATTGACCACGTCGAGAATTCCTCACATTTCTCAGAAATGGGATATTGAAGTGATGCATTTCTGCCACCAGCATTACTGCGCAACGGCTGTTTTGCACAACCATGTGTGCAAATGTCACCCGTGATATTTTCACATAAATACATTTCTGTTTTGTTTTTCCTCTGTCACCAACTGGTTTGACACCTTTTGCGATTCACACCCCGGTCATGACAACTTTGGCTGCTCTTAACACCCAGTGGCTGCTAAGTGGTATTTGCGTTATTAACACAGTAGACAAAACAGGTATTTATAATCAAGAGCAACAGCTATTATGGATTAATAGACAAAGAAAACGGGGGCATCACCTTTGTAATCTTAAACTTTAAAAACAGAAACCCCGAAAAAACATGACATCAAGGCGCCACCCACAGGGGTTGACTGACAGGCGAACTCTGGGAAGGGCTTTACGGCAGGGTGAACGTGTCGCACAAAAGCCAGAACTACAAAATAATTACATGTTTTCGCACGAAGGACGACACTGACTCACAGCAGCTCAGTGAATAAGCCCTGGTCCATACACCCCCCCCCCCCAAAAAAAATAAAAAATTGATGAACTGGCTAAAAGAGGAGTGTCGATAATGGGTCTCCTTATTGGCATGAATGACTTTTCACTCCTCTGTACAAAAGAATGCGAAGAGAAAAAAATAATAACTTAATCCAGATAAGGTTTTCCCGTCACTGTCCAAAATAAGCTTAAGTTTGGTTCACTCGCTAAATTCTCTCCAAAGAGTTTCCTCTATCTGTTCATGAACCAGATGAGAGAACTTTATCCAATCTGGGTCACTTTCAGTTTTTAAAATCATATCACCTGTATCTTGATTTACAGCTATTATACTCTTAAAATGACATAATCAATTCAATTATAATAAAGGCATTAAAGGATAGTGTTGTTTTTAGTAAAGATACAAGGACAACGTGATCTACCAGTGACACCAAACGGGATTTTAACGTGTCAATTATCATCCAAAATTTCATCCTGTGGGCTCGTGCCCATTGGTTGTTTAGTTGGACCAGCATTAAAATTCAAAGCATGATTGACATTTTCATCACAGTGAGATATTTGAAGATCCCCTGCTCCATTCAGCGTCGTTATCAAAGAAGAAGGGGGTTCTAGTGTGTATTAGTTAAAGAAGGATCAAGCCTGCACAGCCAAGTTGAAGCAGTTTACAGTTTTTAATGCAGTATGCGCATCAATATGAAGCCTCCAGACGGATCACTATACATATTCAGCATTCTATGGTTCTACGGTTTAAAGGGTCGAGGGAGTCGAATGCCCTAGGTTGTCAGTTACTAGTCCGTATGTTCCTGTGGGTTTGTCGGATTCCCGGCGTGTTGTGGCAGGCCCATGACGGAGCCGTCGTCGCTGAAGGCTGGAGGCGAAATGAGAAAGTCATTCAGAGCAGACATCACTCCGCTCCAGGTTTTCACCTGCAGGCGGTTCCGCTCAGAACCCGCATTCCCACGGCTGCTCCAACTGAAATAATTCCACACTGGGATCGCCCTCAGGGATCAATAACAGAGGAAATCCATAAAACTGCGTCATGCTATTCCCCTTGAAGGGGGAATAGGATCGAAGCTGTAAAGCCTTTTGAGTCGAATCAGGGTATGTAAATAAAATGGACTTTACTTTGAAACTCAATCTAATCCGCCATCCCAAACCATTTTTTGTGCCATTGTTTTGGTACATTTTTTGTATTTTTCTCTTGTTATTAACCTTACTTAGAGAAGAAAAGAAATTATGAATTTAAATGTTTGCAAAATATTCTCTTTTTCTTTTCACCCACACCTTATGAAATGCGGTTAGTGTAAGTATTCTCAGCCACGTTGGCAAACCTGCTGAATCGCCCTTGTTGGCAGCTCTTCTTCTTCTACGAAGATGATTGTGGTTTAAATATCATTACGGCAGCTCTGATGGGATTAGGAAGGTGTGGAAGAGAAGAAAGAGGACTGAAGAGTAAGAGTAAGAGGAGGAGGAGGATGAGGATGAGTCTTACTCCAGACGGTGAGTCTGATGTGCCTCTCAAAGTTCCCGTTCGGGAAGGTGGAGATGTGGCAGGTGTAGCTGCCCTCATCCGACTCCTCCGTGCTGGGGATGAGCAGAGCCGAGTCCTCCGTGGGGCTGCTGCTCTCGAACCTCACCCGGCCGGAGTAGCGCCCGAACTCTGAGGGCAGAAAACAGAGACTTCAGGCCAGACGCAAGTCCGCCATCCTATACAAAGCTCAAACAGACAAAAAAAATAAATAAATAAATCAAAATCTTTCTGCTTAAGTGAGAAGCATCAAATCCAAGGAAGGGAAAATAAATCGTTACACGCTGGCAAAATAAACCCGCATTTATCCCATGATGTCACAACCCCACCCTGCAGACAAAATAATCCAGACACACAATGCCGTCTCCCGGCATGATCTCACTCCAAAGCTCGCTGTACCTAAAGCCCTCGATATCTGCTGCAGCCAATTTACTCAGGCAGCAACAATAATCATCTTCTTTTACCCCCCCCCCCTTGAGAATTTATAATGCAGTCTGAGATAAACGGTTAGAACCTGTTGTCAAGGAGTATATGTCTTTTATGCATTCTGAATAATAAGGGTGTTAATTGATAAACCAACATGCCAAAGGCAAACATACCTTTATGTGAATTAACCCTCAAGTAAACAATTCTGTAGAGTTATCAAAGAAACAATCTGTGGCTAATCTCCAGCCTTTCACAACATAACAGACGCCACAGTGGATTTGCCATTGGACACAGAAAGGCTGCTGTTTGATTTGCTTTTGTTATACTACATAAAATAACTGTGGTATTAATTTTAGCCCCAGGTCTGCAGCTGGGCATGAAGCGGTTTGTGCCCTCTGACCGCGGCAGCCGGTCGACTGGCAGAAGAAATCACAGGGGACTGCGAGTCACTGTCGAGAAGGGCAGAGTTTAAGTGACCACACCAGCGAGGAGGTTCATGACTAAAAGTACAAAACTCCAACTCTCCGAAGAATAAAGTCTACTCTTGAAGGTATATTTTTCTACTAGCTTAATTCATTCAATCCAGCAAAGCCCACGCTAGAAGCTTCCCGATACAATCGCAGTCCGCCGGAGCAGCTGAGGGGCCTCGGCTCCTTGTCCAAGGGCCACAGTTCCCTTCCGGCCTGGAATGGACTCATATCTCTAATCTTCTGACCAAAACCTTACATCTCTGACCTCAAGGTCCATCGAGTTATGACTGCACACGATTACAAACACCTTCTTTTAATGTGTTGGTCACTTTGACAGTGTCACTTTTTGTTTCGTTTGAGTGAGTTTCTACTGAAGTGGCTCACTTGAGTTGAAGTCATGTAACTTTAGAGAGCACAGCCATAGTTTGGTCTCGAAAAAATTGGACGGCTATTGGTCATTTGCAGTAAAATGTTAAAGGAAACCGAAATCTGTGTATTATTAAATAAGGTACTTTTTAAACTTTACTCAAGTACGTTTAAAGGAGTATTTGTGTTTAAAGATGATTTTATTTCATGTTGCAGTAATTTCTTAGAACACTGTATTATTAATCGGTCAGGAGGTTGAACCAGTGAACGGTGCAATTGCTGTAATTATGCTAACAGAGGTGTGGCCTACCTGTGTGGCCATCCTTGAAGTGGGCCGTGATGATCTGGTCCTTGCCGCCGTCCGCGAGCTCCTTGTACCAGGTGACCTGCACCACCTTCTGCCCGTCCCCCACCCGGTAGCGGCAGGGGAGCCTGGTCTGACTCTCGGCCAGGGAGCGAAGGGCGGTGTCGGGCTCGGGGGGCTCAACGAAGTCGCCACGCACAAGCACCACTGGGGAGGGATGGAGAGGGAGAGAAATTCATCAGGGGGAGGCTGGGAGATTTAACGGTGGGTGGAAGGGGTATGTGAGCAGTGCCGTTCGGGTCAGTCCAGCTGTTGAGACATTTCACGCTACGACCTGCTGACGTCGACCTGACGGTGACGCTAGAGGAGAAGTCGTCAGGTTCAGGATTCATCCTCTAGGGACCATGAACCGTGGACACCAAACATTTACCTGTTCCAGCCTCTTAAATGTGAAGACTTGCTGTGTTTCTCTGTTCAAAATCATTATTAACCGAATATATTTTGCTTTTTGACTATTTTTCACATAAAGACGTCACACTGGGCTCTAAGAACTTCTGATGATTATTTGCCAGTATTTTCTGACAGTTCACAGAGTAAAAGATTAAATGATGGAGCCATAGCAGCAATAATTCTTTTTTTTTTTTTTTACCTCTACATTGGAACAGTGGGATGCCGTTTCCTTCCAGACTGTTGCAGACATGTGTGCATGTGTAAACCCAGAGCAACCGGCTGAGGGCTGAGCTGGAGCCCGCACAAGGTTTGCACACAGACAGACGAACGCATTCGAAGTCACGGGTCACACCGCCACTTCGCCAAACCCGTTCGTCTGTTGACGTGCGGACACAAAGAATACATGAACGCTTCTAAGTAAGGTGGGGTTGGGGGGGGTGAGGGGGAGGGGGAGGAGGGCAGGTCTGAACTCAGGATCTCCATGCTGTGAGGGCAACAGGGCCAGAAACGTGAACAATAGTGCTTTTATGCGAGTTAATTCCTTCTCTAAAAGCAGAAAATGTTTTGCTGTTTGTTGACATGTAGGCGGTGGAAGAGCTGCCCTGACACACTGAAGGGTTTCAAGTGTTACTATTATGGTTTAGCTGCCATTTTAGAGGCTTTGATACTTTGTGTATTATCAGACTTGTCATATTTCCTTACTAGTATTGTATAGTCTTGTCTGCTTTCATCAGTACATGTCTTAAACATATGATTATTATCTGTTGTTTTAAGGTTATGAGGATATTTCTACTTTAGAGGAGTCAAAACTTTAACAAAATAAAACTTTTCTTTTTCCATTTTCATTAGTATTAATGAACTTTAGAGTTGGTTTTATTTTCAATTTTTATATTCATTTAATTTTGTATTTTGTGTTTCCACATTTCATTTTTGACCAACTCCGTCTCTGTGTTTGTTTTATGGTGAATATTTGGAAAAAAAATGTGTGTATGTGTAGGTTGATTAATGACAGATAAATGACAAATTGTTACTTTTTACAGCCCCAGTACAATGAGATGACAGCTGCCTTTGTGGACTCATATCACTGAGGTTTTTTACTATCAAAGCTGTCTGAGTAAATGTGCATCAGTGTCGAACTAATGACTAAGAATGACTGTGTTTTTAGTCACCCCTGGTTAAAGATCTACATCTAACCATGGGACACTGAGGGAAAAGTGAGTGAAGAGGGTGTGTGAGAATGAGAGAGAGCAACAAATCCAACTACGCAAACAGGAAAAAACAAATATTTGCCCTTTGATTTCTGGGGTGAACACTTCTTTGTTTTTTTCCTGTGGTTACTGATTCATGAGTTTTATTAATGATTACAAGGGAGCTGATGAGGGACACAGGCTCCCACAGATAAAAATCCCACAGTCGGTGCAAGGACGCATCATCTAAATGGTCTCTCTCACACACACACAGACACACACACATACACATACACACACACACACACACACACACACACACACATACACACATACACATACACATACACACACACATACACATACACACACACACACACACACACACACACACAGACGGGAAATGGATCTCTTCACAAACATGGAAAAAGTTTAGATCCTAGCAACAAAGAGCTACAGTGCCTGTGACCTGATTGTAGAGTAGAGAGGAGAAAAAAAAGGGGGACAGAGTTAAATCTTGTTAAATCTTGGGGGGAGAAAGGGGAGAAAAAGAGGTAGAGGCTTTAGAGGAAGCAGAAGAGAAAGGAGGACAGTGGTGAGAGTGCAAGTCAAGAGAGATAAACATCAAGTTGAGAGGAAGAGTTAAACACACACACTCCACAAACACACGCACACACTAACACACAGTTAGAAAAACACGAGTTCATCAGAATGTCAAAAGGCTGCTCTTCAAGCTTTTCCTGTTCACTCAGGACGGCAGTAACTTTATCACAACTGTGGCTGCAGGAAAAAAAAAAAAAAAAAATTATAGTCAGATGTGTGCGCACGCCCCCCCCCCTTTAAATTAGAGCAGTGCGGCTTTTCTAGTGTTGCCATGGAAAAATCGCCGCTGATGGAGGGATCAAAGGCGGCCGAGATTTTAAACAGAGTGAACAGAGTAAGTCACGAAAAAACAAATTGATCAGGAAGACGCAGGTTGAGCAAGAGATTCTGATTCATGTTTTTGTAAAAGTAAGAATGTGACCGAGCTGCATTCCATTACACTGCCTCTTTCCCCACATCTGCTGGTACAGACAAATAAACCATTAGACCAAAAGTATATGGACACCCATACGTTGAGCATCTCCTCCCGCAGCCACAGGGGATTAATCTGCTGCTGTAACAGCCTCCGCTCTCGTGTTTTCGGGCTTTACACAAGATCTTTGGAGCCAGGCTGCAGAGATTTGCTACCCAGCTCTACCACAACAGCATCAGTGAGGTCCAGCGCTGATGTTGGGCGACTATGCCCGGCTAGCGGCCGGTGTTCCAGTTGGTACGGATGTGTCGGATGGGGTTGAGGTCAGGGGTCTGTGCAAGTTAGTCAAACTGTTCCACACCAAACTGGGATAATCATGTCTTTTTGGACCTGGTCTCGTGCATGTTGAAATAAGGGCCTTTGCCACAAAGTTGGAAGCACAAATATTCTCTACACCAATGGTTCTCAACACTCTCCAATCTAGTTATCATCTCCCAGCCCTTTAAAGTCATCTGCTGATCCCTTGGTGAGGTGTCATAGTATCATTATGATTTCATGTCGCCGGAACTAAGAGGCCTGGACTAAACCATGAAAAACCAGCACCCGACAAATGGCACAACGAAAAGGGACGTCCAGATACTTTTGGCCACACAGCATACACTGTAACGTCTTGACAAAACATCATTAGTGTATTTTTCCTGGAGATGAATGCCAACCGCCATGGTCATTTCTCTATGGGAAAAAGGAGAAAAATGTATCACCAGGACCAGGTGCGTCCACATACTTTTGGCCCATAAGGGTAACACCAGCAAACAATATTCAGACAGTAACTCTGAGCTAAGACAAATTCAGACAGTGAATATGGCTCATGTCTGTGGGGAAACCGGGTCTATACAGACACCACTGGGGGACATTAGGCCTTATAGAAATATCACATATAAACTATAAGATTCTCTAAAGCTCCCAGAAGTGACGATAGCCTCACTCCGGGTGCTCACAGGAATATTATAGTGTCATTATAGCCATGATAATAATACAATGATATATTTGTGACTCTCTGGAGATGGAAAACACATTAAGGATATTTCAATATTTACTATCAGACATACTGCAATACAGTTATGGCAATATAAGTCCTTTTAGTTTGGAAAATACATAAGTTATTTCAGAAGTTTACGAATTTACTCTTTACTCCCAGCAAAGTTCGGTTTCTTTTCCAGACCGCAGACATTCAGTTTGCATAAGAAGGCGCCGCTGCCAGTTTTTAGTCACGCAAATTACCGCAACAGTGAACTCACCGGCTAGAAAAAGCAGCGCCAGACGCGTTGCCCTTTGCTCGGTCGCCTCCATCTTTGGCCCAGAAAAAACAACAAACAGAAACAAAAACAGAAATAAATTAATTAACAAAAAAAAAGTGGGTCTGAAGCGGTGTCCTCTCTCCGACGTTAAACAGGATGTGGTTAGGCTTTCATTCCCGATATCTGCGTTCAGCTCAGGCAGGAACCGGGAGTCCCCGGGGCGGGAGGGGAGGGGAGGGCAGGGCAGGGAAGGGGCAGGTACAGGTACAGGTACAGGTACAGGTACAGGTACAGGTACAGGTACAGGCACGGGCACGGGCAGGTGCAGCAGGTGCTTCCTCCCCGGGGGCTCACGCAGCCCGCGACGCCTAGAGACGGAGATCCCTCCGCCGCCGTCCGCTGACGGGGGCCGCGGACCGCTCGGTGCGGGTCGCCACCGGAGTCGGGTTCATTTTCCGGGCCGCCGGTGGAGCGACTCGGCGCGGGAGCGAACGGACACAGAGGAATGAGAAGACATAATAAAAATTAAAAATTAAAAAGGTGTAAATAAAGCGCTGTTTTTGGCCAAACAGGGACCAGACGCTCGATCTGTCTGTCTGTCAGGGCGAGAAGCGCCTCTACGGCGGGGTCTGACCCTCTACACCTGTCCGCCCGGGCCCCGCCCACTTCGCCACCTGGACACGCCCACATCCGATTGCCGCGTTCAGGCGATGCAGGAAAGAGTCGGACGTGTTGAGTTCACGCATTCCTGCGATAGCGTGTGAGGAAAAACACGACACACGAGGACACGGCAGTTTGACAAGGTGTTTTAATGACTGATGTATTTACACGTGTTATACAAGGACGATTAAATCAGTCACAGAGGCACTTTATACATGACACAGTCGATCCAAAGTACTCAACAGTACAGAAAGTCAAACAGAACTGAAGAACAGGGGGAAAGATCATAGAAAAATAAGATACAAAAGAATTTTTTTGTGGCTGCACGACGCACCAATAGGCCACAAACCCCGACCAGTGGCTTTAGCAGAAAGGTTGAGTTTAACACAACTAAAGACCAATGGGTGGAAGTGTGTTTAGAGCTGACTCTCAATAAGCTATAAAGAGTTAGGTCTTACAAACGTGCTTTAAAGTGACATAAATCGTTATTTTCCCACCACTGTATGGCTGTTAAGCTTACTTCCCTATAATTTAGAACCATAGCATCTTGAGCAAAAACTTCTCTTTGCTTTCTGTCAATTTAAACCAGTTCCTTCCCTAATGTCGTACTCTATTCATGCTTTTTATTTAAAGTCGGGCTTTTGGAGATAAAACATCTATTTGAATTGAATAATAATTAATTAAATTAAATGTATCATTCCTACAATGTCGTTTTGTTTTCCAGGATTTTATGCGACTTCTACAAGGTAACAATTCTCAAATTCATGAGAATTCACTTCGAATTTCCCAGGAGGAATTGAACGCAGCATGATTGATTTCTGTTTGAGGTGGTTGACAGATGAACTTCAGGCCCTTTTTTCTTCTCCAAAACACACAGCATGTTGAAATGCAGCACCCATGGTTCTCTAAGTGTAAATATTCAGTTTCAGTTTTATACTTCAGATGAAAATAAGTCCTCAAGTCCGAGCCGTTTTTTTGCTTAATGCAGCAACAGTAGCAAAAAAAGAGGCCGAAGAGGTTTCTTCAGACACATGTTCTGCCTTGATGCAAGTAGGGAGGAGGTCACTTGTTTCATAGCAGATCAGAAGTAATGATTACATGTATGATAGTTGCGGAAAGAGAAGAGATTACTGCCTTCTCCAGCGTTCAACTGTGCAACTGTTACCCTAAAAATGTGCATCCGAACCATCAGTTGTTTGTTGCACAAGGCGGGTGGTGTCGCAACAGCCTACGAGGGTGAAGCCTTTTGGTATGAGCAAGCATATTTGTGCTGTTGTGAAGAGCCTCTGGCGTAAAAACAGCACAGGGCCAGAGCCTTCGTGCTGCTCTGGATCCAGTTTGTACGGTTTGTGTTTCTATGGAAAAGAGCAGGTGAGACTTGTGACCTGTCACGCAGGTGGAATGAAAAGGGCCTTTTTTTTTTTTTTTTTTTTGACTGTGTGTCATTGCCCTCTGGTGCTGCAGAAGTTTTTTTATTTACAATCCCAAACTGAATACGTCATGATCCCTTGTTTCTGGTTTAATTGTAACATTTATTTACAAAATTAAAATGATTTTGGTGTTAGAATTGCTAAAATGTTTATATTGTAACTTTATGTTGTGCAGTTAACAGAAAGCCCATCACAGAAATGCATTATATTTTTTTTTTTAAAAAAAGCTGTTGAGTTGTTTGTTGTTTTTTTTTTTTAAATGTTTTAAATCAAAATTTTAAGCAAAATTGAAGCAAAAAAGACTTGAGTCCATTTTAAATTTATATTCTATTTAGATCTTTGAATATATATGAACTTTTATGCCGTGAAAACTGTGAGAATGTAAAGTATTTTCCAAAGTCCTCGATTCACTAAATTCCTCATAAGCTGCTTAAAACTCCAAAAAACACTGCATGATTTGGACTAATAAAATCAACTTTATAGGGAGATTTTAGTCAGTCAATTAGTTGATCAACAGAAACTAAGGATTTTTTTTTAAACTGTAGGATTCTGCTGGTTTTTATCTGTTTGAAATTATTGTAAACTGAATATCTTTGGGTTTTTGCCTGTTGGTCACACGGAGAAAAGACATTTGAAGACACCATTCGGGGTTTAGGGAACTGTGAAAGGCATTTTCCTCATTTTCTGACCTTTAATACAGTACAAAATTAATCAGAAAATAATTAAAAAATCAGTTTAACTATCTGTAAAAAATAATCATTGGTTGCACTCCTATTTGTGAGGTTAAGCTATTTCATGTTCCTCCTCATAACCTGAAGCTAAGGTACCTCTTAATATATATATATAATTTTTTTTAAATTAGTTTTTTTTTTTTTTTTTTTTTTAACAAGGAGCACATGAACAGAAACAAAAATAAAAATTTAACTTCTCTTTTCTGGATAACTTGGGTCAAACCAGCTGGTAAACACAAAGTGACATGCAGTGAAAACATAGCTTTTAAATTAATTTAGTAGTTTTCAAAACAAAACTAGTTTACAAAAAAGGGAATAAATGTGTGTGTATATATATATCTATAGATATCTATATCTATGGATATTTAGATATATCTAGATATATTTATATCTATAGATATAGAAAAGCTATGCACAAGTCCGCCACAAGTCAATTACAGTATAAAGGTGTAAAAGACTCAACATGTAGTTTTGTGACCGACATCGCTCTCCCTGCACCGAGTCTCCTTCCATCAGACAACGGACCTCTTGTCCTTTCTGATGGTCTCGTAGGTGTCATTGCTGGGAGCGTACAGGCCCTGCAGATCACACACACACACACACACACACACACACACACACAAACGTGTGAAAATAATGAGGAGTAAAAAAGCATTTCCTGTACTGGCTCAATTCTTTTTCCTTCTTTCTGAGGTCCCTGACTTGGCTGTGCAGTTAAAGCTGTCCCTTTTCCATAATGCCATTTTAAACATCTTTTTTGTTTGTTTGTTTTTTTCCTTAAGCATCAGAATGAGGAGCCTCACCGCGTAGATGCCTCCCTCGGTGGGCTGCTTCTGTCGGATGGAAGCAGTTCAGAGAAATCAGTGAGTGCACTCAAGCATGAGTCATTTCATCATAATTGGGCAGAGCTGTGGTGTTTTGTTGTCTAAGAAACCTAGTTCCCCTTTCGAGTCTTTAAGGCCACTTTGACCACAAATTTTTTTTTTTTAATCCTAAAAGCTTTGACATAAAATGAAACGAAGTCTTCTCAAACATTAAGCAGGAAGTAGGATCTGACGCACTTGTTTTGTGTGAAGCAGGTGGAAACTTTGAGCTTGTGCAGTGTGTATAAATAATGATGGCTGGTGGTCAGCTCGAGGCTTACAGGAAATGAAAGGCTGGGGTTGGCTTTAAAGCAGAACTGCTCCTTTTTTAGGTCAAATATCCACAAGATAAAGCCAAATTATCAAAAAAATATTTTCCCAGGTACATTTCTATGTATCATAACATGTCTTTTATGTGGATTTTTTTTTTCTTTCCACCATATTGTAGAAATACAACTGTGACTTTACCTGGTCTTCACAGTTAGGTGTTTTTTTGGCTGAAGGCATCTGTTGGCAATAAAAGAAAATCAGGAAATATTCACACAATATTCACAATCTTGCAGTCACATTTACACTCTGATGTTTGAGCCTTTGAGAAATTGTCAGTGACACTGCTGCAGTGAACATGAAAGTAACACTTACTATATAGAGTTTGGTACCAATCATGAAGCAATAATCTCTATTTCTACAAGCTGGCAGAACTTTACATAAATTCACATTATCATTGCATATAAATGTATTATTGATACTGCCCAGTATTTTTTTTTTTTTTGGTTTCTTTTTGAATGTTTGCAAAACCATCAGGAACAGTTCTAGGCTCTTGTGACATTTATGTCGGTGGTGTGGCTGCGTTGTTCCTGTTTGCCTTACCCTCAGTCTGCAGTACAGGATGGTGAGAATGATGCCGTAGAGGATGAGAATCCCATCTAGGATATAGCATAGGGTCATGTCTCCTAAGGCCTCTGAACACAGAAAACAAGTCATCGTAATCCTTGTCAATCACCATCAACGCTTCCAGTAAAAAAATGTTAAGACGCTTGGTAGCATTTCATCAGCAGGATGCATCACAAAGGGTTTTCAGTGGTCGGTTTGTTAAAAATCTTCAGAGAAAAAAAAAAAGCTCAATAGAAACAACAATTGCCAATCCCCACCAGAAAAGGAGGCACTCATACCGGGGGGGAGTTGGCTGCAGATGAGATGCAAGGGTCTGCTGTTTAGTCACTCAGACGAGACCTCCGAAACGAGCGCTGAGATCAGTGAGCAGGAAGTCCACAGGCTCTCTGTCCGTTTTGAAGCTGCAAAACCACACGCCTACAACGGTGCCATCCTCCCCTCACTGAAGTTCCTCTATAAAAAAAATCTTTAAAAACCTCTTTTGACACTCTGCTTCTCTTTAGTGACAGAAAAAGGAAACAAAAATAATAATCCAGTGATACTGCACTTTCAGCACGATTAACAGGAACAGAAACCTCTGACCACAAAGTGGAATTTGACCATTACTCTGTCATGAGACCGCGGTGAAAAAATGCATAGGGTCAGTTTTTCTTCACATACATTCTTGTAAAAATAGGAAAGGAAAAAAAAATAGATAAAAATAGGATCAACTTCTTCATTCGCTTTCTTCATCCAAGACTTGACCTCTCTTTTTTAAAACAGCTCAGCCTTCAACGCATCAAAATAAGGGACCAAAAAAAAAAAAAAAATAGAAGACTTATAAGGAATAAATGGTTTAATAATGGAAAAAATGCCTATGACACTATACAAGCTACAAGTTACCAAAAAAAGGAATAAAATACAAGTCAAATCTACACTTTTTTTTACAAGCCACTTGTTTTTTTTTTATAAGTAAAAACATTCAGAAAAATTGCATCGTCATAACTTAGGCACCTTAAAAATGATAGAAAACATATTATTTAAAAAAAACAAACAAAAAAAAACAAAACAGTTTTGGAGCCTGAAATAATTCTAGCATGCATTGGGGGGGGGGGGGCAAAAACACAAAACATCTGCATTTTGATCACTCAGTTGAAATGTCACACACATCACACCTGGTATCAAGAATTTTTTTTTTCCTCTTAGAAATGTAAAGGGCTTTTTAAAACCACATTTTCACCATAAAGAGAAGAAAACAGTTGTGTTGTGGCCCCGACATCGCGCAGATAAGATGCGACAGAGCAGCTCAAGTCTCAACATGAGGCGAGTTTTCAGGGAGGGGGAGGTGTTACAGTAAGTTTTCAGGACCTGGAGGCAGAGGAGTTGGTGAGTGTGGGGACAGATGTGGCGCCCAGCGCGCCGCTCCTCCTCATCTGGAGTGTAAGGCTAAGGGGGAAGAGGAAGGAGGCAGCATGGTCACTGTGCTTGTATCAGCTCGTGGCACAAGGCGATGGCGGCGGCGTGAGGCGACGCGGTACTGCTGCAGAAGAGCTGGCAGCGAGGAGTTACAATCACACGTCTGGGTTTGGGATCTTTGTAGAAATGCATTAAAAATAGAATTAAAATAAAACAATAATAATAAATCAGCTCATAGTTTAACTACAGCTGCCCATATAGTACTTCCTTACATGTACAATTTAAAAAAGGTTTTGACTAAACCCCGTTTACAGCCAGTATTAACACACAACCTGTACCTTGGTTACCCTATGTGTTCCTGTCATCTCAGACACTATCATTTGATTTCTATATCATCACCAACCGATGAAAATCATTTTGTTAATTATGACATCTTCAGATAAAAGAAAATTCAAAATGTCAGTTTATCCGTTTAGAGAACAATTAATAATAATTAATTAATTAGTTAAAAAAAAAAACCCTCAAGGTCTAACTAGAGCGACTTCTCATTTTCGCAACTCTCAACTACTATGTGTGAACTTCCTCAGCAGATGGGGTTGGTTTAATTTCACAGGTGGTTGTATACAGAGGGAGACTGTCACACCCCCATCCCTTTTCAAACATGGCCACCTCCTCCTCTTCCTCCTCCATCAACTAACCATTTTCTACATTATTGATTAATCTGCCAGTTACTGTCTTGAGTGATAGATCATCTGTTTGTTGTATAAAAGGGTGGGAAAAAAAAAGTCCATCCCAGTTTCCCTGAGTCCGAGGGGACGTCTTCAAATGTAAACAGAAGGAAATCCACTGATCCTCAGTTCACAATATAAAACGCAAAAAAAGCAACAGATGTTATTGACCGAAAACATTCAACTATAAATTTCTTCGGCTTTTTTGCTTGAAAAATAACTTAAGCGATTAATCATCTGTCAGATTTGTTGACGACTGATTTCCTGTCAATCGACCGAATGACTAATCGACTCCCCATTTCACCGCGACAACCGAGCAGCTAAATCCACTGAGGAAGACCAGAAGAAGTGGTTGAAAGCTGCAGAAACAACAGGCAAGTTGGACCTTGGGTTGAGAAGATTTCTATCCGGCAGTTGTTTTTGGGACTCTGCTAGTTTTTCCTTTGCAGGAAAGATACCTGTGTTTTCAGGCAAGCGGCACACATGTACAGATTTATTTGACAACAGCATTAAAGGATAAGTCTGGGGGTTTTTTTTGTTTTTTTTTAATTTTCAACAAATTTCCAAAGGAACAAAACAAAAAAATGATTCAATCCGTCTCACAAAGTCTTATAAACCTAGTTCACTGTGCCATAGAGCTCCACTGTTGTTGAATATTAATAAAAACCGCATTACTGAGCCTTTAATAAAATGTATTGATGAGCCGGTTATGAAGATTTACATCTGCTGTGGGAATGACTGGACCTCAGACAAGGTAGGTAGGTCAGGAAATACTGACAGACGCACATATCACATTATAAATAGGATAATAATGTGATAACTAGTCCAACTATAATGAAACTAGCAATACTAATTTATCGTTGGTTTTCTTGTCATCTTGGGGGATTTCTTGACCACAAGCAATATTTAGAATAACACCAGACTTATGCTTTAAATATCTCAACCAAATAAGGTGCAGATTGCATGTTAATACCAGCCATAAATGAGATCTTTGTTTAGATTTCCTGTTAAAATTGTAATAGTAACAATAAAAAATGCCAGTGTAGAGTAAAACTGAAGCTGCATATTTAGACAGTCATGAACATACAGAGTAGTGAATGAGCAAAAACTCAGGAATGTACTTCCATTTCTCTTTACAGTCAGATTTTTAAAAAAGAAGAAGAAAAAAAAGACATTTTGGCCTTGAGGCCACAAAAAAGGGTCATTTAATGCACATAATGCTACATTCTGTGAGTTAAAAAAAAAGTCACACCCTCTAGTATAAAAAAAGAAAACAAAAAAAACCAAAAAAACAACACGTCACCTCAAAGAAAACAAGACGGTGACAGGAAAACGAAAGGCAGTGGCACACCAGCGTTAAGAGTCGGAGCTGAGCTCCATCGGTTCCGCTCCCCGGACAGAGGATGGGGGAAACGGCCGCCGTGACGTAACCCCCTCCTCTGGCGTTCATGTATTGAGTCAGCACAGCAACGTAGTCCAGTGGTTACAGCAGAGGAAGAGGCAAGGAGACAAGAAGTCCCCTTTACAAAACAAGGGGGTTTATTTTTCTTCCCGTCAGCGTCTTGCAAAGACAAAGACATAACAACACTGAGAAAAGAGAGAAGTCAAGGCATCCGTTTATTTCCAGGCTTAGACAATCGTCGAGCTGATCACAGTTTGATATCAGAGCTTCTGTGATGATAGTAAAAACCAGGGGAGGCGTCAGATACACAACAGTCCTCCCCCTACGATGGTTTCTTCGTCACAGGCGGGAGGAAGTGGAGTGGGGGTGGGGGGGTGATTGGATGAGACCGGACCAAAAGGTCTCCACGTGTCCCGTGCATCGGTTATCCAGCTGGAGCGAGCACGAAAAAGTAGGGAATAGAGGGGTGGGGGGGCGGCTGGAGGAGGGAGGAGGTGCGGTGGGGGGGCTGGGGGTCACAATCAGGGGCTCACACCGAGGTTTCCGACTGCAGCCGCATCACGAACTTGTGGCTCTTGGGGTCGATGAACTCCTCGCCGAGCCGCAGGAAGGGCAGCGGTGTGACCGTAACCACCAGGGAGTAGTCCATGCGCCGCAGGGAGAAGACCAGGCCCTGGCGCAGCGCCGAGGTCACCGGATCCTCGCTCACCAGGGTCCACTGGCGCCCCCTGCCGCTCGGCTGCTGGTACTGCATGGTGGGCCCCGGGGCGAGGTAACGCTCCAGGAAAGCCTGCCGGTGGGGAGGGGGTAGGAGGAGGAGGAGGACAGGAGGGGGTTTGTTATCATGGGAGCATGGCAACGCTGTGCACAAAAATGTGTGAACATTCTTACTCTTAATTCCCAGGACACACTTTTACAGACTTTGTGGATCAAATCATTGCTGTGGTAAATATGTGCAGCCCCCCCCCCAAGGGACTCTAAAGTTTTGGGCTATTTTTGATTCTTGATGTGTTACAATCAACTATTTTGATAATTAATATCAGATTATTAAATGGCAGAATCCCCTGCTTTTCTCTCACTTTTTATTTTTTTTTTTTATATAAGATGATCGTTGCTGGGTTTTGGATCGTTGATTCGTCAAAACAAGGAATTAAAAAATATTACCTTTCGTGAAGCTTTGTTGGGCAGTTTTCACGATTTTTCTAACAGTTTATAGGCAAAAGAATTTATCCGTTAAAGAAGAAAATGTTCCTCAGATTAACCCATAATGCAGATAATCTATAGGGGCTGGCATGGTTAATTATTTTGCATTAGTATTAGTAGTAGTTGTTTTTATGTTTTTGGGTTGTTTAAGATGCAATTAAGTTGGTCGATTGCAAACTCTCACCTTGGGGGTCATGTTGTGCGTGATGCAGAACTGCAGGTGTGTGAGGATGCTCTCCATGCTGTGGAAGGCCTGCTGACGGGTGGTCCTCAGGTACTTCTGCATGGCCCGGGCCATCGGGGCGAAGATGGCCTGAGCCGCCTCCCGGGGGTCCATCACCTCCCTCGGGTGTTTGGGGGACGAGGCGGCCTCGTCCTCGTGCAGGCGCTTGATGTGCGTGAAGGCCTCTTCCACCGCCACGACCAACCTAGGGGGTTGGCAAAGAAAGGCATGTTGCTATGTGGCTCTTTCTCAACACAATGTTGTTTCAAAATAAAACTTCTTCCCATTGGTTAAACAGATCAGATCAGGTCAGATCAGCCAAATTACAAACTGTTTATTCATAACTGAGTGATTGTGAAGCTTAAAAGACAATGAAGACATAAACAAAACCATATGTTGCGCTGAGCTCTGGTAAACATGTAGGAGAATACGATGAAAAAATTCCCCTTAAAGCAATCAGAGGGTATTAATACTGAATTTTGCAATTAAACTGCTTGAAACAGGAATGTAAGCTTTGTTTAGCTGGTGTCTATGGGGATTAACCAGAAAAAGCTAACGTTTAACACTTAACCCTGAGATTCTGTAAAATTCAACGATGTCGTGTATCGCAGCAGCCCCCGAAGTTTCCCCGGAGGCCCTCGGCAAAACCGACAGGACATTCAGTTCCAGCGATTTTATCAGCTGCCCGTTTTTCCCTCGGGACAGACTCAAGCCCGGTTTGATGGAGTCAAACCGTCGGGAACAGCGGCTGTTGGTGGGCACGACCACCACATGGACCACCACACGCCTGATATCTGGGAGACACCTTGTCGAGCATGTCATGCCGGCTGCTAAGATTTCAGCAGCAGCTGCCACCACAACGTGCCTGCTCACGCTACCAAGCCGACCAATCACAGATCTTAAATTTCTTGGGGAGGTGCGCGTCAAGCTAGGACGTAGGTACGACGCAGTAGCATTAATTGGCCTTAACACAATTTGGTCGAGTGTTTTCTTGTCTCCTAGCACAGTAACATTGTCTTGAAATGTCTTTCTCGCTCTTTGACTCCTGTCTGTCTCCATGAATCCCAGACCTAAGCAAATCCCTCCCTTCAGATTAACACCGGAAGGTAGGAGCAGTTTTCCAACCTGGCCTTGCGCTTGCGGACCCTGCGGTCCATCTCGGCCTCCTCGTAGTAGTACTCGTTGTGGGAGTTGTCCCTCCTCCTGGCAGCGGCGGCTATCATGGCCCGGGACTGACCCGTGGAGTTATTGGTGGTGTTTTCTGCAAGACGACGCAGGCAGAGTGGAGGAATAAGAGGATGTGGTGAGGTTAATGTTCAATGAGACCAAGAGTAAGGTAGATTAATAGCGGGTAAAATTAATCTCATGCAGATCTGAGAACAGAAAACGGCTGTAAAAGACATTTGGTGACAGTTTAACCTGCTTAACGGTTTAGCCCCAGGCAACATGTCAAACAACAGCCACCTGGGTTCATTCACAGACCATCGAATGACACCGACTTCGAGGGAAATAAATGATGCTTTGTGGATTAGACAACAGGCGTCACGGCCACCATGGGGGTGCACTTACCGTCCAGGGAGTAGACCTTGAAGCCGGTCATCTTCTTGGACAGGATGGATTTTGGCAGGTTGAGCAGGGCCGGGTTGTAGACGGGGAAGTCGTTGTAGTAACGGTCCAGCACCCAGACGGCTGCTCGCTGGATACTGAAACAGAGCGTCGGTCATCATCAAACGTCAGCTGCCGACCGGACGACGACGAGGCTACAAACTATACAGATGCTGACCTCAGACAATAATACTGAATGGTCCTGCTACTTTTAAATTCAGTTTATCCAAGCAGGGAGGGACTTTAAAACAAGTTTTCAATGGGCTTTCTTGACTTTCTCCTGACATCTCAAACCTGTCACATTACACCTTTGTCCTTTGTGTCAAAAATAAAAACACAAATAATTACTTATTGGTTCAGCATATGACACAGGTCAAACTGTCATATGAATCAATGCTTGTCTCTATACATGAATGGATAAAATCATCTGAAGCTCCGATTAGGACACGTCTGCTACGAGATGTGGAGGCATATGTTCACTGGTACAGCAGAAATGGCACTTAGCTTTTATTTGTAATTAAGAAGAGTTTGGGAAAAAAAACAATGCTGGAATAAATTGAAAAGCAAAATGCTTGATGGAACAAATTCCAACTTTAAAGGCCTTTTGAGTAGGAACTGAAATGAACTCAGAATACTTCCCTGATATAAAGGTAGCTTATTTTGAAATATGATGTTGGAACAGGACGTTGGACTGAGAGAAAAAAAAGTTTGATTTCAGAGGACGGGTAGAAAGGCAATACCCAGAATATAACTTGATCATATTCTGTCCAAAATCTATGGTGGTATTTTTTCCTAAATGTTCAATTCAGTCTTATTTATATAGCGCCATATCATAACAGGATAGTAACAACTTGTCATACTGTTGACCAGTTTCCAGGATGTGTCTCACCAACCTGAGGTGGCCCACGTTGTAGAACCTGCTGGCTCCGTCCGTGCTCCGGACCACCTTGAGGCAGAAGGCCGGCTGCAGGTGCCGCACCTCCAGCAGCACCAGGGCCAGGTACTGGATGAAGAGCAGGGCGTCCACAAGCGAGGCGGCGTACTCCACAATCCCCCTGTAGTCCCTCTCCCTGGGCTCCAGCACCCGCACGCCGTAGAACAACCAGTACGACGCCACGAACAGGAACACCAGCACCATCAGCAGGCAGCGGAAGACGAAGAAGCGCGGCAGCGTGGCGCGAGGAGGGCGGAGGAACAGCGCCCAGGAGGAGATGAGCAGGACCAGGAGCTTGAAGGCCAGGGAGACGTAGAGGCCCTCGCAGGGCGTGCCACAGGGGTCGAGGACGTCGCGCCACAGGACCTGCGGGAGGATGAGGAAGGCCAGGGGCGTGATGAGGGCGAAGAAGCTCAGGCAGCCCCCCAGGGCCGGGCCGACAAAGCGCTTGCACTCCAGCGGGGTGGACTCCTCCAGCTCTTTGGAGACGCGGGTCAGGTCTTCGTTGGAGATGCTGTGCTCCGAGGTGCCAGTGACGACCGTGGTTGTCTCTCCCCAGTTGTCATCCTGCCGGACAAAGACAAGAAATGACTCGCTGACACAAGGACTCAGAGAGTTTTCATTTAAAATGCTAGAAATTTAAGCGAACAAACAAATTCAAGCTTAATATCATTAATATTTCTTTTGCCAGAGTATGTTTGCACTTTTCACTGGATAAAATGACTCGCGCTGACATGTCTAGATGTTTCAGTGATTAGTCAATCGATGGAAAATTAACCCACAATAACCTTTATAATTAATTCATAAAAAAGCCAAACATCCACTGATTCTAGCATCTCAAATGTGAGGATTTGTTTTATATGTTATCTTTTTAATACATGTGGGTTTTTAGACTGTTTGAATTCCAATTTGAAGATGTCATCTTGGTCCCTCGGAACATGGAACTGGAATTTCCCTCCATTTTCCAAAATTTTATACACCGTTAAGCAATTGAGTCAATAAATATAGAGAATCTATCCTGCATCAAGGCAGAAAACCATGGTTGTTTAAATGAAACACAAATTGAGAGGAATCCTCTTCATACATCCTCATTTCAACCTGAGTCCACGTTGCTTGCAGCCCGGCGACCGAGCCCAGACCGGGCAAAGGGTCGGTCGAGCTTAAAGACAAATTCCTCTCCACTATTTAAAGACGGACGCCTCCGTCGCTTCGTCTGGGAACAAAAACGGCGGCTCAGGCTCCTTAATGAAAACATGCCTCTTCGCTTTAAACGTTGCCTCAACATTTTAAGACTCAATTATACAAATGTCAACAGCTGCTCTTCCCAAGTGACCGACGGGACGGACGAGGACTGACGGGAAATGACTGACAGCTCCCAACAACACACTTGAGACATCAGAGGAGCGTAAACAGACACTTTGACAAGGGAACAATAGTTTTTTAAACAGGGATCCAAAAGTGCCAGCAAAAAAAAAAAGAAAAAGAAAAGGATCTTCTACATTTCTACAAAAGGAAATAGCTCTAGCTAGTTTTAATTTCCGCAAATCCCAGAGATCCGGGGGGTTGGCCTTTGTTTCCCTGGTTGTAGTTGAATAAAAGTTTTTCTTGAAAAACAGTAAAGCTTGTGACACTCGGCGTGACCGACCCTGTCATCTCCACGGGTTGACTCCGCGTCAAGCAGCGGCTCCCCGGGGGTCTGGATGGTCACCGATTTGTCTCCACGGCTGCTGCTGTCTCGGCTCTTGGAGCGATGCCGATCCCTCCGATCCCTGGAACACACACACACACACACACACACACACACACACACACACACACACACACACACACACACACACACACACACAAAACAGAGGGTTACTCCCTGTACACCAGGACTTTGTTCCTTTCACTCTTCCTTGTTAACAATGTTTAGGTTTAGCATGTTCAGAGTCTTTCATAGGAGACTTCAAGCAGTTGTAATACATTAACTACATTTATTACTTTTTAAGTTTTTTTCCCCCTTTCGATGCCCAGAAACAGATTTATCCAAAACTCACAACGATTTGAGCAAACATCTGCTTGGTTCCTATTTCCTAACACTTCATCATAGTACTTATACTCACAGCAATTATTATCACATAGGATTTTAAAAAAACAACAACAACCCAATTCTCTGGGAGGATTAGTTGGAGCTCAGCCACCACAAAAATCTTCAAGTAAACACGTTGAGATCTTAGAAAGAATGTCTGCTGAGGGCTCACTTCAAGGGAGAGAGCCCATACTTTCGCCATTATACTCTTCTTTGGTCACCCTGGATACGCACAGAACCTGGCAACAGATGACAAAGTGCGACATCGGATCCAGATAGGAACTTGTCTCCTAGTAACAACATCCACCTGATTATAAAAGTGCAATGCTCGAAAATAGTCATCCTGATCTTCATGGCATTTTGCAGTTTTGACACGTGGTCGTCATATTGTGGGAAGAGTGATTCCACAACCAGAGATCCGGGATTCCCGTTGGAAAAACAGAAAAAACTGGAAACAAGAATCTGCATTACTATGCTTTATGGGGATGGAGACACCATCATCGTCTCCCAGCTTCTCATCTACACCCGTACACAGCTGCACTATGTTTCAGTGTAACTGAAGCCAGTTACCAAAGTCAACCACTGCCCTAATTACAAGTTATATGTATTTAAATAAGGAACTTGTTCATATCCGTTGCAAAAAAAAAGCAGAATTCCTGTTGATAATCTACTTACACTATGTCTCAGATTTTAAAAAGTTCACTGTATATTGTTTTTTATTTTGTGCCATCATTCAAACTTGTGGGAGAACAAGATTTCATCTTCTCGTGTTTGTTTTTGGAACTTCAACCTACCTGGCACCAACAGTGGGAAATTTAATTCCTCATTTGTTTATTTTATTAAGCAAAAACAACACACGAAACTACAAGAGGTAAATAAATCGGGTGGTTTTTGCTAAAATGCCGGCGAGAGGAAGGGGACGTTGAAATGATGTCCCGTGTGTGACCCACGCGACCCACCTGTGCTTGCGGGAGCTCCGGGAGTGGGACGACTTGTACGAGTAGCCCGAGTACTGCGACTCGTTGTCCATGTCTCGGGTCGGCGGTGAGCGGGCTTTGCGGGCCCCGCCTCCTCCTCCTCCCCCCGTGCCGCGCTGCTCGCCGACTCCTCCTCCCAGCTGGCTCTTGCGCTCGGAGATGGACTTGGTGGAGAGAGCCAGGGGCAGCTTGAGCAGGTCAACCTTGCTCCTGAGGGAATCTATCTTGGAGGCCGATGATGGAGGGAGCAGGAGAAGGGAGGCGGGAGAGCCGGAGGGGGGAGGGGGGAGGGAGGGAGGAGGAGGAGGCGGCTATAAAGAGGAGGAGGAGAAGGAGAAGGAGGGGAGGAAGATGGGTGGGAGAGGATGGCGGGCAGATGGAGAGCTGAGGTGGCTATGATCTGAAAGAGACAGGAGAACAGAGGAAGACGGTCAAAGACTTTTCGGAGAAAACTGCCGACTCGTTTAAAAGGACTCTGAACATCGTCGTCATTCTCAAGTTATTCGTGTTTAGTGAGCGGACGTCGGCGAAAATGCAGGAGAGGCTTCATACGTCTCCCTTGATCAAACGAGCCAATTTCTCGGTGAACTTCCTGCTCCATCTCTCCCCCAAAGAGCTATCACACCAGACCATCTAGGTGGAAACACTCCAGGGTCCCCAGAGTCTATTCTGAACTTGGCAAAACTTCCTTTTCATTCATTATGCGTCCAGTTCTCGACATAATCAACAAGATAAAGATCGTTTGGAAGCGCTGGCTTCATATCAGGCATTCAAACAGCACATTAAAAAAAAAAAAAGTTAAATAGTAAAGTAGATGCAGCTTTTTTCCGACATTATGTCTCCCTTCTATTCATTATCCGATTACAGCATGAAATAATGATCTTTTCTGAGGATTAAGAGGCTGATTACTTACGGTCATTTCATCATTTAACGTATAGATACTTACACAATCTATAAAAACGTGGGACATACCAACACACTGGGCTGATGCTGGCATTTTACTAAATATTGTCCAGTCGTGGTATTTCACCATTATCATTATTATAATCATCATCATCATCAGCAGCAGCAGCTGGAGAAATAAACCCTGCAAACATCACTGCACAGTTTATATCTAAATTTGATTGTTTAGTAGTGTTTTTGTATCCATCTTTATCTTGGACTTAAATTAGGGTTGCATCTTAGGTTTACTTTCCTCATGGATTAATCTTTTGATTTCTTTTCAAATAAAATAACATATTTCTTCTGTTTAAAAAAAAAAAAAAAAAAATATATATATATATATATATATATATATATATATTCATTCCCTCAAAGACTATGAGGATTAGTGTAAGGTTTCAGTAAGGTATAACATGTATAACATGCATATCAGTCACTTCCACTGTACAAATATGACCTAAAACAACCCTTTACATCAGGAGTGAATGTCTGTGCGTGCGATGGGAATCAGATCTCACTAAAGCACATTGACCCCCCTTAAACCGGGCCCTTTGGTTTAGGCCGCGCTCTTCTACCAAGTCTTCCGGGTCTCGGCTGAGGTTAACCGTCACGCGACCCGCATCTCCCCTCGCCGAGGAGTAGGCTCCTAGCCGCCGTTGGCTCCCGCACAATGGCAGCGGCCATACTGGATTACTGTGTTTTCACAGAACTTGTTTGCCCTCTCCCTTCCCTCTCGCCCGTCTCACATTCCCTCCCACACTCCCCTCGTCCCCCGGGATACGGAGGGGGCCTCTCCGCTGCCATGGCGATGAAAGAGGGTGTTCAGCTGGGGGGGGGGTTTGGAGGTTGACAGTTGCCGTGGAAACCTGACCTCACGCCGCCCTCTGCCACTCTGTTCTCTACGCCGGCGAAAAAAAACTCGCCAAAATAAAAAAAAGTGTTGGCATGACGGATGTTGGACTGTCATATGCTGGTTAATGGATAAAGGGAGGGTGTGGCTCGCCGGCTTTGACTGGACCTCTGAGGGAAATGAAAGGGGACGTTAGCTGCCATCGCCGCCTTCACAGGGTCCTGCTTTAACTCGCTGTGGCTTTTATGCCCCATCAACACCACTGTTCTTAAAAAACCTCCTTCCTTCCAGCCAAATACTATATGACGACCGAGCCGTCAGTGGGGTTTTCTGAGAATTTATCAGCGCTAACTTTTACCAGAACAGAGAAGATTTGGCCATGTGTAAACACTCAACAACAGGCTCGTTCCAAACCACAAGGCTTCAGTGACTAAGAGCCTCTTCCTGGTGCATCATCATACACGTTTTTTTTTTCTTTTGTAATGGCAGAGAAATGAGCCTCGCTTGCGTGCAGAGGTTCCCTTCTTTTCTTCTATGCAAAGAACATACAGAAAACCGTCCTGCCGTCGCGAAGACCAACGTGGTACCTTCTCCGCGGAGAGGAAGGAGTCTGCCGATCTGAACGTCACCCAACACGAGGGAGTTACTGCTTTAGATTGACGCAGATTTGCACGACGTCACACTGAAAAAGCCTGCGAAAGAAAGTCAAGATTCACACCCGGTCCCGCTCGAATGCTTTGAAGAATCTGAAGAGCAGATCGCTGCTACAGATTCACACAGAGGAGCAGGCGTTTCCCAGGGGAAAAAAAAATAAAAATAAAAAATGTTGACAGTTAAGTGGAGAAGACAAAAAGATTCCCAGACAAACCACAGATTCTTTTTTTGATTGGCAATAGACTAAATCAAAACAGGTTTTTTTGAATCTCCTGGCTGTGGAAGTTTAGCTGGAACTTGCCTCCCAGAAAGAGAGGGGTTGTCCAAAATAACAGTCTAAACTCATCATTTGCCTTAATGCTTCGCCCACCACCTTCGAAAAAAATAAAAGTTTAGCTGTTACACTACTACTGTCCGTATTTCAAAGCCATTCCTGGGCAAGTTATCCTACGATGGTACATTTCAACAACATATTTTGCCTATTCATCGATCAAAATCAGGCATGAAATGATGCAAACTTAAGATTTGCGTTTCTGTTTACATGTCCTGATAACTGCCGCGATGACCCCCACTTATCATACCCGTCCTCTCTGTGGCACTAAATGTCTTTACAGGCTTCGGAGACACCAACACATGGAGCCTCTGTATCGTTAGCTAAACCAACCGCAGCAAAAGCAACCAGAGCAAAAGCCGTGCAGGGCCGATATTTATAAAGGCCTCAGAGAGATATTAAACAGGACCGAGAATAAAAATCAAAATCTCCGCTAGTGACTGCCAGAGGTGCAAGACAAACACGCTGGACTGAGCAAATATTGCGGCGGTAACTTTAAAGTTTGATGTGAGGGCGGCAATAACGAGAAAGGTCCTTAAAACAAAAAGGGTCTTATCACTGCAGATTAAGAGAACAACGCTGTTGTGCAAAGTTAATATTCCAGCCCTGGTCGTGGGTGGGTCGGGTCGTCAAAGTTCAAAAATGGACAGAGTTCAGGAGCGTGCTCAGGAAATTTCCAGGGGTAATCTGCCCGCTGGATTTCCTGTGCACAGCTGGAAATCTCAGCCCGCCGGGGGCAACAGCAGGTGAGGTCAGAGGTTCGCCAAAACCAAGAGGATTCATACTTCGAGCTGAATCTCTTGATTTTCATGTGTTTGAGACTCATTCTGCAATTTCATAGACCCTCTGAGGGCAATATCTGGCTATCTGTAACAACTTTAATGGCGACTGGGCCAGCACTCATAGAGTTATCTGCTGATGCTCCAGGTTTTACTCCATAAATTGTCAATTTAACGTAGTCATCCTGCTCCCTGAGTCCAAAGACAGAGACCAGCGGACCTCTTCATCCTAAAAGGCCTTGACAGTGCGGTGTTCAGTATTTTCCATCATTAAATTTATGTTAAAATGTTCACATTTTCTTTGCCGATGTGCTTCATTTGTCTCAAACTTGCCTCGTGTGCTTCTTTCTCAGATTTCCACCATTTCCCACAATGCCTTGACGTCACACCGAGGAAAAGGCACTACCCCGGACCTATAACCTGAGAGCAACAGGACCAATATTAATGTCACGATAGTGTCCATCTCGATATCGATAGGCTGTGATATTCGCTAGAGTAGTAAAATACCCTAGGTAACAACACGGATTCATCAACACCACAGTGGCTCACGTGGTTATTTTGTGCTGGATACGAGAATTTGGCCACAACAAAAAGCACAGCGAGGCGGATGATAAAGTACTCATTACACACTATATAAAAAAATATACACACAGTGTAATACTTAGTGAAAACGCTGGCTGATTGAAAAACCTGTTTTCTGTCAAGTTCAGGTCCGAGTTTGTCTGCGCGTGAGCCAGCGACCTTCAACGTGAACCGGAGGCTCCACGGAGGAGAAGCTCTTCCCGTTTTCTTTCAGCCCCGACCTTTGGGATGTATGACGCGCATGTTCGTCCTATTATTAGCACAATCAGATATGTATGCTACAACATAAACCTGAAAGGACGGGGTCGTCCTCTATGGTGGAGCCCACACAAAAGCTCTGGCGTCTTTAGAGAGGGAACAAAAGCCTGAACAGTGTGTGAATCCTAACCTACCTTTGCCTGGCAGGGCTGGGTGATAACAACCTAACCTTTTTTATCACAATAAACTAAAACATTTACCTTTGTGATGATAAATGTAACGTATAAGTTTAACTTATAACAGTGCACTGTTCGCTTGTTGCAATTCCTGATGTGCCTATTTGACCCTTGAACTGGCTCCTCGGCTGATCTGATTGGCTGATCCTCGGTTTAGATGTCACCAGTGCTGTTCTAATGTATTGATCCTAAGGCATTAATGTATTTTTTACGAGGAAATTGTTAAAAGAGTAAATTCAGGTTTCTACGAGTCTCAATATGTCTGCAGCTCAATACATTTTGCTCCGAACCTATAGCTTAACTTGTGAAAATGGAGCACAATGCTGAACTCCGGGCCTTTACCCAGAAGAGGCTTCACGTTTCTTTTCCTGCACCGTATCTCTGACCCTTACGCTTTGAAACGAGCCGTCCCGTTAACCTGCCTGGCTCCCCGTCAGCCTGCCGGCCGCGGATGTGACAGAGCACTCGATCTATTGGAAAGGTGTGGTCTGGCGGCGAGATGGATAAGGTTTCCTATTCATGGTGTCCTGTGGCCTACTTAATGAACCATGCCGGGGCTCTTTCTCGTCAGCTTCAGTCGCCGGCGTTAACTTTAATTTAACACCTCCAGTTATTCCGGTCTATCTGAGCAGAAGTGAAGCCTAAAGCCTGTGCAGGTTCATTCCTTTTTTTTTCTCCTCAGCTATTGTTCCTGGAGACGCCTTTGTTCACCAAACAGTGGTGTTATTCAGGTTATTTCAGGATTTTTTTTCCTTTCTGAATACACACATAACTCTTTCACCTCCCCCAGCCCTGCTTCAAAGTAAAAGTCTGATTTCTTAAAAAGAAAAAAAAGAAAATGACCCCTTGTCTGCTTCGGCCTTGACTGAATTCAACAGAAAGCCAGTCCAGTAATCTGTGTTTGTGTTTGTGTGTGTGTGTGTGTGTGTGGTCCTGAGATTAAAAAGTAAGGATGTCGGGCTTCAGGCCCACTAGTGCCATGGTTCGGCGATTTAATGGCTTGAGCCAGAAGGGAGTGTAAAACCAATTTGCATCATTAACTGATGGCTAAGATATGCGTTTCCTCACAATAGAAAACATTTTTTTGCCAGTCAGTTGCTTCCAGATTTTATACGAACACAAAACACCCTCTATAGAAGCTGTTGCCAATTTTTTTGTAAGCTAGAGGTCAAAGTCCCACAGCAAGAAATCTCTTATTTATTCATTTATCTCTTCAGTGATTTTCTCCGCAAATTTCATCTCTTCGGTTGAGAAAACTAAATCCTTATGGTTCAAATAACTTGCCCGAACACAATCCAACTTAGTTTGAGGAAAAATTACTAATCCATTATGGGGAAAAAGGTGTCAATTTCTCCTGCTCATATCATTAAAACTCACACATTCCCAGAAATTATCATATTAGCATATATCTGACACAATGTTATTTAATCTCTTTCATAAATTCTAATGTACAGAAGTTGGAAAATTAAATAGTTTTTCTCTAATCACATCTTACATCGACTATTCTGAATTCACGGATTCATTTCTGTCTCATTCCTTCTGATTTCTTCCTAAAAATGTGCGTTAATCTGTGGTCTGTATTTCTAATCTATAAGCGTGCAGACGTTGCTGTTAAATCCAAAAAGGGCCAGCAGGTTTGTCACTCAAACAATCGATTATTAATTGATGAAACCAACCAAAATGAATTGGGAAATTTGCAGCAGACACGCAGCTCACGTGACAAGATGTTTAAATCGAGGAGATCGAGCCTTGGGATTTTCCAGCCTCCATTTTCCCAAAGGAAAACGAAAACAAAACAAACAAAAAAAACAAAAAAGAAAAATCAAGCTGTCATCAAACATTTCGAGCTGCTGGCACCGAGACAGCAGCTGTCAGGGTGGAAAAGCAATCTGGGCCATCTCCGAAATGACCAGCTCCATTCAACAGCCATTTGAGGCCTGATATACCAACTGTGAAAATAAGCGTGCACACGCCCAGGCTCCAGCAGGGGGAAGAGGCTCATCAGTGTACCAGGGCCACACACACACTCTCTCACTCACACACACACACACACACACACACACACACACACACACACACACACACACACACACACTAACACACACAGGGCTGACCACCACACACTGCAGCCTGCGACGACATCAGTAAAACCAGCGGAAAAACAAGACAACTGCTACTGTCAGCCATCATGCACACATGGCCAGCAAACCGGAGCAGGTGTGTGTGTGTGTGTGTACACAAATCTACCAGGGCGTGGTTGGATCAACAAGCCTGCCCTCTGCTCAGTGCTGTGATTCAGAGGGACCCCTGCATACGATCTGTCGTCATATCCAAACAAAGTATTGCAGAGGCAGGAAGTGGCAAAGTGAGCGGAGCCGAGATCGATCGTGGCTCAGACAAAAGACTCGCGCTGGCTGGACTCGAAGCCACAGGCGACCGTCTCCACCATAGAGCATTATTTTTATCCCATTTGCTACTGATTAATCTGAGTTTTTCTTGATTAATTGTTTTGACCTATAAACATATCAGAAACTAGTGAAATATGCCCTTTGGAAGTTCCTAGAAATCAAAGTTTGACGTCTTCAAACTGCTTGTCTTGTCTCCCCAACAGTCCACAACCCAAAGATGTTCAAGTTACCATTATAACAAGGAAACCAAAAGATAGTCACATCGGAGAAGCTGGAACCAGGAAATGCTAAAACGTTTTTACTACTGAAATTGCTGATTCATTTTCTCTTGAATGAATTATCAATTAATCAACTAATTGTTTCAGCTCTAAATGCATTAAAGGGTTGGTTGTCAGTTGCCAACAATCACTAACAACAGTTTTCCTACTTACCCCTCTAGTGGTGTAACTAGCAACCGAGATTTCAGATCATTTGCACATTTCTACCCCCGACCCTGATACAAGGCAGGCAAACAAAATTGTGGTGCTCAAAGAACTTAAAAATAACATTTGAAAAATTCAACAACAATGACGTGTCTTTCAAGGAACAGTGTCCTGATTGCACCAGATGATCCACCAATGTAATAGTCAACAGTTTTCACCGAGAAAACACTGAAAACCATCCATTCGCTGGGATCGGTCCCATTCACCAGAATCCAGCGGCGTTTGCACCAGAGCCGAGACAATTAAGTCGGCCAACTGGTCAGATGATCAACAAGAGTTAACCGGCAACGGCCCTGGTGATCGATCGGTCATTTAAATCCTACATTTGTACTAAAATGTCCAATCTTTTTTTTTGTATTTCATGGATGACATGACTAATTGGAAAATAATCATCAGCTGAAGTAAAAGCATCCGACTGTAATCATTAGTTTCATTCTTACTTTGCCCATCAAAAGCTGTCAAAAACTGATAAGTTTCTGTGCGACTGGGATGAATTTCGGTTTTCAGGTCCCATTTAAAACACTTCTTCGATCGGACATTGAGGCCGATAGAGGTTTGTGGCCCTTTGAAAACAATGACTGAACAATGACTGAATGACTGAAATACATCCAGGACATCGTCATTTTATTTCTGAATAAACCAAATCTGAAGAGACACTGGTGCTAAAAGGGAAATTTACGTTCTAGTTTTTTGGTGGGGGTTTTTCCCCCCTGTGATTTGGGTGAACTGAACCTTTAATTATTAAGCTGGACAGGCTAGACTGGACAGCTGTGCCCAAAAATGACCCGTTGAAACCCAACTGTCAATAACCTAAATAACTGATTAATAGCTGAAGTCAGTTATTAAGCAAAAGAAACAAAAAACAAACAAAAAAAACCCAAAAACAAAATCCGAAGAGTTGCTAAATCCAACTTCTCCAATTTGATGGTATCTTGCTTTCTACCACTGTAAACTTCATATATTTGGGTTTCAGGCTCATTGGTTTAACAAAACAAGCTTCTTTTTTTTTTTTGAGGAAAAAAACCTGAACGTATCACCATTTACTGACATTTTACAGACCAATGAGAAGATAAACAGTTAGTTTAAAGCCCTAGTGGGCTTTATAAATAAATACCCAACTCAAAATTCACAGTGCCGTTCCTGCAGCCTGCTCCAAAGGCATGAGTGTCAACAGAACCTCTACAGTGAACCACCTTCACATACTCCGCATTTATTTATTATTATTATGATTATTAATCTACTTTGGTTTCACTGTAAAAGTCCTGTAACAGTGTTCACTTTATGCCCTTTTTTATGTCCTGTTTTGTGGCCACAGCCTCCACGGTGGATGCAGTTCATACTAAACCGTCTCTTAACTGTTACTCTCACTGTAAAAATCCAGAACTTATACTTATGTACGTGTAAATATATATATATATGTATATACAAAAAGATATAAAGTCCTCGGTAGAGCAGAGGTCACCGGGGCCTTTCGCTGCTGCTGCTGCAGCTGCAACGTTTTTCCACCGTTTCTCTTTGAATTTGCGCGTTTGAACGACGCAGGAAGCTGCTCGGACGCATTTTAGCACCGAAGCCGAAGGTCTGTGGTAACGCGGATCAAGACTCGGGCCACATCAATAATTCAGCCACAGTCCACCAGCACAAAAGGCTACTACAGTTTAAAATGAGGGGGGGGGGACTTACTGCGAGGAGCCGGGAGCATTTAGAGCTGTGCGACCCATAAAAAATATAAAAGAGGAGGGTGTTGTAGTAGCAAGGCAGGACAATGGGAGACTCCCAGGCCCCCGCCGGTCGCGTCCTGATGCCAAATGATCCGAACGCTCGTTGCTCCTTCTCTTCTTCCTCCTCTTCTTCCTCCTCTTCTTCCTTTTTTCTATTTTTTTTTTTCCAGCCCGGCAAATGAATGGACGCACTCAAGGTTTCCCGTCCGGTCTTGCACCGGGGGAAAGAAAATTCAAACCCTTCGGTCCCGGATTAAAAAAGCTGGACGGAGCCCGTTTCCATGCGCGCACAAACACACACGCACACGCACACACACACACATACACGCATCGGTCCCCGAAGCCCCCCCCCCTCCTTAAAAAAATAAAAAAAAATCCAATCCTCATTCAGAAAAAAAAAAAGAAAAGACACAGAAAATGTCCTCGTCCTCCAGAAATAAAGACGCGTCCGGGGCGCTACGTGGCCTCGGCGGGGACAACAACAGGGGCCAATGAGGGCCCTAAACTTCCCTGCGGTTTCCCAAAGAAAAAGAAGGCGACCATCGCGTCCTCTCGACTATTGTTTGGGGAAACCGGAGATCTCCGGCTCCCCGGATCCTCCCGTCTCTCCCCGCAGCGCACACGCACCGACCGCCGCCACCGGCACCGGCGGCTCGGCTCGGCTCGGCTCGGCTCGGGTCGTTCCCCCCCCCGCCGAACAGAGACGGAGAAAAAGAAGAAGAGGAAGTAGAAGGAGATTTAGTCGCTACTTACTTACGCCGGATTTCTCCATTCAGGTATTTTCTCACTTTCCACTTTCTTTCCACTCAGCCGTAGCGCAGCGCGCCCCGCCTCCGCTGACACTTTGGCCCCTCCTCCGCTTCCCCCTGGGGGTAGTAAGGGAGGGAGGGGGGGCAATTAGGGAAGGGGGGGGGCAGGGCCTGTGAAACCGTGTGGTTCAGCCACAGCACATGTGCTACGGCGCGGTGATAAGTGTGTATGATGTGTGTGTGTGTGTAATAATGTCACCGAGCAATGTGGTTCCTCATGCTCAGGAAACAGGGGCAACAGTTTGAGGGGAAGCAGGAGGGTGGTTGTCCTCGAAAAGCAGCAGCATCATCATCATCATCATCATCATCATCATCATCAGATGCGCTGAAACCTGGTCTGGCCACTATGTGGCTCTAAATAAACATTTATGATGTGACAGAATTAAAAAAAAACATTCTTATGTAAACTTTGCATATAACAACTAGGTTTTTTTTTTAGACAAATAAAGCAGCAATGAAGTTCTTTTTTTCTGTGATATTGTTAAACCACATGTATCATAGATCAGTGGTTTTCACTTTTTTTTTATTGTGACACAATCTAGATCGGTCACATCTAATTTTTTGGTCTCTTTGCTTTCATATAGGTCACACACCTCAACCCTTTCATTTCATTTCAAATTTTATATCCCATTTCACACTTAGAATTATCTGTTAACAGATTTTATTTCTGTTTCATGTCATTATTCATTATTTCCTCACTTTCGTTCTGTTTTAACTCTTTTTCTTCTGCGCTGCCTTAGTGGAGCAAACGCCAAGACCCAATTTGTTTTTGTATGCTTGTATACTTGGCTAATAAATTTTGGTGAAAGAAAAATAAATAGGGTTAGAGGGAGTCTATAAAAGAAGCGCACCTCTGTGTTGGATAGATGTTTTATTTTCTGCTTTCCTTGTCACTGCCAGGGCCCCTCCATTGGGAACCACTGCTGTAGGTTAAAAAGGTGGTTGAATCATGCCCCCCCCACCACCACCACCACCCCCCTTAACAGTCACAAGTCAATCTCCAGCTGAGGAAAAAAAATCAAAGCCAAAAACAAAAGCATCTGTGCCAAGTTTTTTTTTTCTTTATAAATATAACTTAATCACTTGTAACTTGATGGTTTATTTTGCACCACGTCAAATAATTTCATCCTCAAAATATTTGACCTTTTTATAAAAGATCCTCGACTATACTTTGACACTTATATTCTATGAGCTGCCACAGGCTCTTTATTTTAAAGAATATTTATTCAGCTGTACAATACACTGCTCTACTTGCTTCATTCTCAAATACTTTACCTTAATATCTGTATCCTTTCGATGTCCATTTTGACATTTTGCTTTGCATTTTGATTTCCTGTCGCTCTATATCTCATATCCCCTCTCATTTACTTGCATTAATTCTATCTGCAGCTTTGTTTATACTTTTGCTCTATTTTCTTTTATGATTTAAAAAAAATAGAGTAAAAGTGTCTCTTTTAAGGCTCAAAACAACATTTCCAGTTTTTAATTATCAAAGGAAAAGGAGATCACTGATAAAAAATACCATTAGGATCGAATACATTTATAGAATTTCTTATAGAAGCCTGAATGTTTCAAGATACACAAGAAGAATATAAAACTGCCTGAATAAGATCTAAGGACCAATTTAATTTATGAAAAAAGCATTAAAAATGAAAACAACTTTTGACTTTTCTGAGTATTTCTCTGCTTAATCAGGCTGATTTCTCACTGTAAAACAAACTCAAGGGATCTCAACAATTTCAGCCCCCTTAAAAAAAAAAAAGGATGTCATTGTTCCTTGTGGTGTAATAACAAAGTTAGGAACCAGCTAAGGCTGAGGGAAGGGAACCAGCTAAGGCTAAGGGATGCTACTTACAGAGCTAACGACACTACAGCCTATAGCTCAGCAGGGAGAAATCCTAAATGTGGCATTAAGGAAGTAATGACTCAGGACTGAGGATAGTTTCACCAGTAACAATCCCCGATCTATGTTGTAAGGAATACGGACCACGACAGACTACGAGAGGAAGGACGATCACACCAAAAGCAGCGACCCCTCATTAGCAGCGGACCCTAACAGTTTCTTTGCCCGCCTGTGACGCAAGATAACAGCACCAGGTTAATTGACGGCACCACCACCAGATCGCCGGGGACTGATTCTGTCCGGAGGGCACAGCGCAGCATTGACACTAGAGAGGCAGCTGGGCCAGACGGCGTCCCGGGGCGGGTACTTCAGGCGTGTGCAGACCAGTCGGCGGAGGTCTTCACTAACATCTTCAACCTTTCCCTGAACCACGCCGCCGCCGTCCCAACACGTCTCAAAGCAACAACCATCGTGCCTTTTCCCAAGCAAAAAAAAAAAAAAAAAAAGAATTAGTTTTTTAAATGACTATCGCCCAATTGCACTCATACCTCGGTGACAGCCAAACACTTGGAGAGATTTATTCTGGCCCAGATTATACATTCCGTCCCTGCCACTCTAGACCAGGGCCGGTTCGCCCACCGGGGAAAACAGATCAGCAGGAGATGTAGTCTGTGTTGCCCTCCACACTATACCAGAACTTCCTGACGCATACGTCAGGATGCTCTTCTTGGACTTTAGCTCAGGCTTTAACGTGGTCATTTTCAATACCGTAGTGTCTAAACTCAACGGACAGGGCTTGAACACGACCATCTGCATCCGGATCCTGGACATCCTGACCCACCGTCCCACATCGTCAGGCTGGGAAACCAAAACACCCTCCCCTTCTCATCTCGAACACTGGTGTCCCCCAGGGGTGTGTCCTGGGCCCTATCCCGAATGCCCTCTTCGCCCATGACTGGCGGCCTGTCCACACGACAAAATGCCATCACAAAGTTCGCCGACAGACACACGACAGTCACGGGCCCGATCGCCAACAATGACGAGTCAGCGTACGGGGATGAGGAGTGAAACCCCGACGGTCTGGTGATCCACTAATAATCTCCTCCTGAACAACAAAGAAAACAAAGGAGATAGCGGTGGACTTCAGGAAGAAGAGGAGAACCAATCACGACTCAGTGTTCATCAACGGCGAAGCAGCGGAGACTTTTTCCAGTTTTGAACGCCTGGGGGTAAACATCACAGAAGGCCTACGTCCCCCGACACTGGGAAGGCACAATGGCGTCTCTTTTTTTTGTCCTCAGGAAGCTGAGGAGAACCTGCAGGTGAACCTCTACAGGGGCACTGCGGAGAGTTTCATCACACACTGCGTCACGGCGTGGTTTGCCAGCTGTTCCACGAAGGAACCAGAGGGAATCTACGAAGACTCAGAAAGACGGCGCAGTGCGTCGTTGGGGCCCGGCTCCCAGCAGTCGGGGACACTGACCAGCCCTGCTGTCCGGGGCAGGGTCTTAAAACATCAACCGTGACCCACTCCAACACATCCTGGCCACCACCACCACCACAGGACAATTCGGTTGCGCACAACAAGATTAGAAAAAAGTTACTTCCCCCAAGCTGTTAAACCAATGAACACGGCCTGAGCCCCCCAACCCCCTCCTCACTCATTCACTTATACACACCCATCGGAGGAATACTAAACGCTTTTATTGTGTGATAATCTAACCCGTGTGCCATAAAAATTGTTTTGTTTACATATGCCCTACTGTTACAACAAACTATTGCTCTCTCCTGACTCTCAACTTTTTATATTTTATATAGCACTTTATTGCCCTAATTGATTACCTCTGTTTTTTTATGTCTTATATTGGTTTTGTCGTAAATGGTTTTATGCCTCAAGGAGTGCTATCCAAGTTTCGTTGTATTGTTTTCTTACCCTGAATCTAATGACAATGAAGCTACTACTGGTAAACCATTACCCCCCCCCTCCCCCATACACACACACACACACACACACACACACACACACACACACACACACACACACACACACACACACACACACACACACACACACACACACACACACACACACACACCTCTTGCATAATTGCTTATTCTCTATTATAGGAAGATGATATCACACTTGCGGGGCTTTGCCAGTATTTGTCAGCATAAGGAATGAGATGATGTTCCAAGGCCTCAGTATTCTCATTTTTGTTTTTCATGGAGCGCTGCTATCCCAGTTCATAAGTGCTTCATTCATGACATAAGATATTCTGACTGAAACATCAAAATTTCATTTCTTTATTTTCTTTTTCATTGTAAGTCAAAACACTAAAAAAGAAAAAAAAAACCTGGAAAAGAAGCAATGTTTATTTCTTCATCAAGGCATCACAATTGGTCATTGATTCCAGCCATTAAATGAACACCCATCAACAAAATTAAACTTCCTGTGTAGTTGTCAGAATTTTTTCCAGGAGTCATTGTTAAAAGAAACCTTGTGTGTGTGTGTGTGTGTGTGTGTGTGTGTGAACCAAAGAGTGCACAGCCAGAGTACCAGCAAAACGTAAAATTTTCTGACTGGTTTTGAAGGTTCTGGCAGCTGATTGATATGAAGTGAAGTGTCTGTCAGCCGCTCCGGACTCTTTTATATCCGGTAAATTCTTCTTCTCCACACAAGTATCACAATATGTGAAAATTGCGGTGGGTCTACAACTACATACAAGTGTAGTTATACAGCATGTGTACTTGGAGTGAATGACATGAACATTATTTGTAATTTTTCTAAAATTCTAACGGTTTTTGTCAAATTTCCAGCACCTGGAACTTATCAAAATACCTCAACAAGACGTTGCCAGATTTTGCAAAACCTTGAAGTTCACTTCTACTACTTCTTCGCTGAATCAAAAAAGTGGTTTCTTATCATTAGAATCGAGTGATAAGTTAACTACATGACAGAGAAGACAGCTACAGTATTGCACCATTGCAATCCTTATATAAAGCTCACACGCGCACACACACATACATCCACACACACACACTCTCACTCATAACTGTTCGTACACACCGGATCACGCTGACACACTCATTCACATTTACATATTCACAATCAACACACACTCAATATAATCCTCAATGTTTAGTGCCTATCCCCACGACACAGTAAACAAAACATTCTTTGACAATAAAATGAAAAAAAAAAAAAAAAAAAAAAATTAAAATAAAATAAAAGAAATATAAACATCTTTTCCACTGGCAGGAACCTCTGGTGCCTGACCAGTGTTTTTCTGGCCGTGATGAGTCCAGATCCATCCAGGCCAGTCCAGTCCAGTCCGGTCCAGTCCTCACGTTATGCCTCACCTGAGTGAGTCCATAAACATGGAGTCGTCGTAGTCTAATTACCCCCCCCCCGCAAGCTGCTGTGTCTAACCTGTCTGTTGTACCTACTGGTGGTGTGTTTTTTTTTTTAAATTTTAAAGAAAAAAGTTCCTGTCCATATCTGGTTGGGATTAGAAGTAGTAGTTGTTGTAGCAGTAATGGTAGTAGTGGTAGTGGTCGTGGTCGTGGGCCTGCGTCGACTCTGCGTGGATCAGTAGGTGGCGTTGGTGGGTTCCCTCCCCGAGCTGAAGAGTATGTCGGCCTTCGAGCTGATGACGTACGTCAGCAGGAGGGATGTTAGCAGCACGCCGACTCCCACGCCCAGCGTCAGCATCTAGAGGAGGAACAGGAAGATTTAGCTCCAGGAAAATTTGGGTTTAAATATTCACGCAGTGGGTTTAAATATTATCACTCATTATTTTCCCCTCAAAAAAATACAGAAACATATTTAATTAATTTTTTTAATGTTTCCTGCAGGAAACTCTTATTCATATTTCTTCTTTTCATACACTTTTTTTTTTATCAGTGCAAGTTGCATTGAAGCAGCATCATTTATTCCTTTGGCCAGTTGGGGGCAGTAGAACAAGTTGTAAACACAACACTGACATATTATCGCCTTAGAAAGTTGTTGTGGTGATGAACCTGTTAGCAAATAGTTGCCTATGTACACATCCAGCAGATATGTAGCAACATTAGCATTTGTTTGGAGTTTTTGTGTTTCTGTCCATTTGATGAATTTAGGCCACATATATATTATTCCTCCCTTTAGCTCTGTTTTGGTCTCCTCCAACTCCTGAGGAAAATATCAGGCTAATTAGCAGCTTAATCTTCTACTTTTTTGTACCAGTTGTTTTTCTGTTAGCGGTTTAGTGCACGGTAGATACTCTGCAGTGTGTCTATTAGCGTCCCCCTCCCCCAGAAAAAACTGTGCTTCTGCTAGACAACAATGCTGATGAGAGCTGAGAGAATGAACCACAAGAGTAAAGTTGCGGACCAGAAATCCAAAACATTTAATACATGTGAAAATATTAGATTAATGCACGTTTATAACTGCAACGTGCAGAATTTTAAGATTTCTTACTCTTGTTGTATAAAAAATAAAAACTCTGACAAGCACACCATTATAGTGAAAATGAACAGGAATAAAAGCAGCTGCACCAGCTCTCTCATTTATCTAATTTTTCTACAAGAAAATATTCTCACTTTAAGAATGTTTTTAAAGAAGCTACAACCGTATAAAAAAATACACACATATTGGCTTCAAAGGGGCTACGGGACGGAGATAAAAGAGATGGAGAGTCTCTTTCCTTTTCAGTTTGATGTGGTAAAGAACTTGTTGAGACTTGACTTTCTTTTTCTTA
This sequence comes from Istiophorus platypterus, assembly GCA_016859345.1. Classification (NCBI taxonomy): domain Eukaryota; kingdom Metazoa; phylum Chordata; class Actinopteri; order Istiophoriformes; family Istiophoridae; genus Istiophorus; species Istiophorus platypterus. The sequence continues at coordinate 19,507,372 of CM029113.1, read as the reverse complement.
AAGATAATCCATCACTGTCATCATTAAAATCAGCAATGAAAAGCAGAGCGTTCACAAGCAATACTATCAAAAAAGTAAAACAAATTAAACTAGTCATACGTCAGAAGGCTGCCAAAGGCAAACAGGAAATATAATAAACAAAATAACAACTAATACATTTTTCTGCATTAGTACTTGTTCAGCAGGCAAATTAGCCCCAGCAGGGAAGAGACGTGAGAACATCACTGCACTGCTAATGTGATGACAACAGAACTTTGACAAAAACAGTTCAAGGGAGAAAATATTCACTTTATCAAGCTGTTTTCAAGTCTCTGCAAGTTGATCTTCAGTTTCTGTTGGAAGGTAATATATCAAACTGAAAACTTGGGATTTGTTTTAGAAAACGGATATAAAATTTTTAGTTTATGGGCTAAAACGGGCCAAATCTTCAAAATGTTTTTTCTTTTTCAATTTTAACCATTTGCCGCTCCATCCACTAACTGCTGTGTGCCAGCGTGTCAAATTTAATAGATCTGTGATTTCCCAAAGCAATCAGATATATTTAAACACATTTACGCATCTTGACGGAGGCACACGAGCCATGCTATGATTCATTCTTAAAAATAAAACCTAAGGAAACCTCTACTGACAAACTGTGTGAAATCTGGATAAATCTGAGTGTTGCCTTTGACCCCGATGAGTGATGGGCGGCTTTACCTCCAGTTCATGACTCGCCACCAGGAATATGCGTCCTTTGATGAACTTCCACCTGGACTCCGTCCACGTCGAGTAATTTCTGGAGGTGTACTCCCGCAGGTCGAACGCCGGGGACAGTGCTTTGGAGAGACGAACGCTGGAGCGGACGCAGTAGCCCTCTCTCTGCGTGCTGTTGGGAGGGGCCGCACCCTGGACCCACATGTAGTTGTACATCTGAGGGAGGAGGCAAGAAGGGACATAGGGGTCATAAATTTATGATCATTACTTTTTAACATGAGTGGAACTTGTGCCAATGGTAAAGTTCCCATTTTACTCTATATTTCTCAATTATATTTGTATTTTTATTAAAAAAAAAATACATTTTAAATCCAGACTTTAACACCCTGGTCTTCATTTCTACCTCATAACGTCCATCCACCTTTTTATACACCACAGGTTTTCAGTTTAGCTCTTAATATTTTTAAAGAGGAAATGAATCTGAAGCTATTTTGATAATTGATTAATTAATCATTTAAATCCTTTTTCAAGCAAAATATACAAAATATTTGCTGGTCTCAAATGTCAAGATTTGCTCCTTTTCTTTGCTCCTTTTCTACAGTAAATATAAATATAAATATAATATTGAATAGCTTTGGATTTTGGACTGTAAAACAAAAGCAATTTTGAAGACATCCTCTTGGACACTTGTGACAGATTTTTCTCTATTTTCAGACTTTTATTCAATAATTTGATAAAATAATTAGTTGATCTCGATCATTTATGAATTTTTTTTGTAACCACTTAGATTAGGAAAAAAACAAACAAAAAAAACCCCAAACACAACAGAGGTAAATCAATCAAAGGGAGGATAATTTATGTCTTACATGTTTGCTCTCTTTGTCGTTCTCATCCTCTCTCTGGTTCTGGCAGTTTTCCTGGGTGATGTTGATAGTGCTGCCCGTCAAGTTGGCCAGCAGGAACTTGACCAGAACGGTTGGCTCGCTGGACTGCTGGGGCACGCCGACATAGAGATTTGGGGCCCTGTTGTCTGAAAGATAGAAGACAGAGGAAATAAAGTTTTTGGTCTGGACATTTATCAGTGTTTCCTCTGTTCCTTCCCCACATCCATTTGGAGTAAATATAACAAAGTACAATAGAGGTATTACCCCAGCAGCAATAAAATAATACATATTCAAGATAAGTTGTGTCTATAAATAACAGCCTAACAGTAGCAATTACTTTCCTCCATTTTCATACGAGTGTAGTTAGAAAGAAAAAAAAAAGTGGCTTTTATCCCAACTCACTCAGGTGACTCATGAAGTCTGAGGAGATCAGCTGCTGGAACCAGGAGTTATTCGACCGAACAAGGAAGCCGTACAGCATCTGAGTCACCTGAGGGAGGGCAAACAGAGACAGACTTCAGTGTCGCTTCTGCAAGGTTAAAAAAAACCCAAAACAAAACACTGAGAAACTTGTCTTTTTTTAAAATAACGATAAAATTAAATTATAATTCATTAACTGAAGGAGGAAGTAGAAAATATAAGAAAAAAATTCAAATAAACTACAAATCTAAAACAAGCATGACACACAAAAAAATAATCTAAAACCATCAGTGTCAGAAAAGTGTAATGTGTGAGAGGGTGAAATAGGGGTTGAATCAGTGTCATCTGACAGAAAACAATGTGCCTGCTGCAACTACAAAATAAAAAGACTAAGACTTTTTCAAAGACAATTACAACAGAAACACCAATGTCATTTTTCAAAAGATCCTGAGTGAAAGAGAGAGGGACCAGGTACAGAAATACTCTTCAAGTTGAGGATGGCTGTGATATCTTCAGTATCAGAGGAAAATGTGTATGCAAATATACTCTATTGAGCAATAGTGAGCATGCAGATAATACAGCTGGAAAAGCTTGAAATACATTTATTTACTCAACAAACAAAATCAAAAAGTCTTACTATCTTCGGGTCTGCGTTAATGCTGCTCAGCTGGGTTTCTGCCCCTCCCGCCTGCCTGTACAGAGCCCGAGCGACCATGGTGGCCACCTCGGTCACAGCCTGGAAGACGCATGAAGGGAAAATGGAGGAAATCATTATAAGACAATACCCATATTTAATAATAGAAATAGACTCTAAAATATTGAAAGAAAGGTTTTTCTCCTAAAGATTTTAATACTGAGCAGTTGGCAAACAACATGAGGAGGTTTAGATGGTGGCATGGTTATCCGTTGCTCAAAACTCCCAGACACAGAGATCAGATATCGAAAGAAGGATAATTTTAGGTGAAAATAAATGAGTCCCATTTAAACGGTTTTCACCTAAAATGATCCTGATCCTGAATTGTCCTATCCTTATTTTTTAAAAAAAGGAGCAAATTGTTGATTCCTGCTCCAAGAGGAGACTTTTTTTTTTTTTTAAATCACCGCTGACACTAAACATGGTATCATTGTGGTTGAGACAGCTCCTCAGCTTTGAGATACAGATATGTTCAGTTTAGTTTTTAATGCTAACAACCTGAAATAGTGACCCTAAAGAACACAGATTTACATTACAAATAACATTACTTATATTACTTACACTTATCACTTATAGCCGATATGCTGTATTTTTACACACATTTTGTTTGATAGTTTATGAGAAATCACATGTTTAACCCCCCCCCAAAAAAAAGACCTGGCATTGGTTTTGGGGTCAAGAATGAAAGCATAGACAAATGACAACCCTGCAAGTGAGTTCATCTACTCAGGTTTAGAAGGCTTCATTTTGTGCTGATATCAGAGCAAAGATGAATCTAGTCAAACATCTCTCTACTTGAAATTACAAAGCAAAACCACAATGAGCGAAGCAGAAGTTGTGGGTTGGCTCTTTGACAGTAACTCAGTGTTGGTAAGTGGTGTTTAATAGCAATACCTTAGCAGTGTCAGTGACAAATTCCAGCTGCTCCTCTGGCGTCAGGTTTGGTGGGTAAGACACATTCAGGTATTCCGCATTATCGTACATACTCTCGTAGAACCTGCACACAAAACAGAAAAATGAACAAACACACATTAGTTCCTGGAGGTAACAGATACAGCCATCGTAATAAACTGTTTACGGTGCTTGGCTCTGTAGCCTAAAAAACCCAGAATCACCTATTAATGAACACAGACTGGTGATCCTCGAGAACAACGCCGGGGATTTGCCGAGCTAGCAGGAAGCGCTGGAAGGACGATGGCGGGAGCGGCTGAGTGAAATTTGGCTCCTCCGCTGAGACACTTAAACCCCTCGTCGCCAAGCGCACATTTTGGATGAGCTCTTCCACCTGAAAAAAAAAAAGAAAGAAAAAAAAGAAAGGTAATGAAAACAATTAAATGTCATATATAATACACACAATTTGTCCTCAATTTTTATTTCTGTTCTGTTTTTATAGTTTATTCTTTTACATCCAAGTCTACTTTTAAACTGAAAAAAAGTTCTAGCTTGGGCCTGGCCCGCTGTACTGAATACACCACAATGGACAGGAGTCAACACCTCTCATCGGGTGAAAATGAAACGTAGGTCCAAAAGAAACAAAAAATTAAATCAACAAAAACTGTTTGATGATGACGGTAGAGAGTTCATGACCCAGCTTTGCCAGAGTGAGAGAGAGAGAGTGATCTGCGCTCTGGGCTACGTTTGGAAATACTTCGGATTTTGGCTGGTACACGGCAAAATTATGGAACATCAAGATAAAGTTGTGTGCAGGTTACATAAGCTACAGTTAGCATACCATTCCAGCACTAGCAACCTGTGGGCACATAACAGAAATATGCACCCGAGTAGTTATGTCTCTCATGTTTTGCCTTCTTATGGAAATAATGGGCAAAAATAGACGTTCGATTGGTTGGAACCGATGGGTTTCAATTGAGAAGGAATAATCAAGCGTCATATACTGCGAATTTTGACAACGCTATCTTTCTGTGGTGGCAGAGCAGCACTGAATGAGAAGAGAGGAAACTCTAAAATGTACACAGATACAAACCTCTGTGTTGATGCTGGTGTTCCTCCTGGACACGGGGTCCGTGTGAAGCCACAGTTTGGAGTCAGCGCGAAGTCCCACCTACGGCGAGATGATTCAACAAACTGACAAACTACATATCCACATAATGTTCAGATTGTAATATCACAGTAGTGAAAAATCAAGCAGATGTTGTTTTCTGATGCTGTTGTCAATGGTAAAGTCAACAGTACAAGGCTACATTTTTTTTTTTAAACATATCATAATATCATATGATATGATATCATATCATATCATAATATTTATATCATAATTTTGACCAATTAGAGTGCTTGTCTCCAACACACCCATTGTTTAAAATGTAATAATAATATAATAACACGACTATGGTTCCTTGGGCTATGTTTCAAAGTCATTAATATAATTCATCAAATTGTGTAGGGTTGTAAGGTTGGGTTTCAGCCCTAAATACATGGTACAAAGAGAAGGTTGCTGATTAAAATTACAATTTTGATGAAGACTAGATGGCCAAAAACATTCGCTGAACATAATATAGTACCGCAGAAGAGTGATTTGATTCTTTTTTTTTACTGTGATGAACTTGGGTTGAAGCTTACACTGCTCTGTACCTCGCTGTGTGGCTGCTCTCAAAGTTAGAAACTGTTAAATCATTTTTTTACCCAATTTTCAACTACATAATTTTGTGCCAAAACTAAGGTATCATATTAGCAAAGCTGAAAAGTACTTTGCCTGACATTTAAAAAAAATTAAAAAGTAGTATGGGGTATTTCCTTAATATCTAGCAGTGTGTGCAGGTTGATACAAAAGTTACTGGAAAAGATGACAACACACACCTGTCCGATCTCCAGCACTGAGTGAACGTTGTCCAGGTCCACTGCAAACTGTTTGTTCTCCATGTCATACACCATCCTTGAACTGCCTATGTAGTCAAAGGTTTCCTGGGGACAAACAATCCAATAAAAGACAAAAAACATGAAAACAGGGCTGGTAGTGCACACGAAACAAAATTGAATTTAATGTGCTCATCGGGCAACATGGCTGATTACAGAGGTGTGTAAGCGACTGACCCCTTGGAAGAAGGCGTAGAGGATGGTGCGATTAGGCTGGGCCTCCTGGGTGGCGTTACGTAGAGCCTGGGCGGCGGCCAGCAGGGTGACGAACCCCGAGACTCCGCTCTCTGCTCCTGGAGCGATGTCAAAGAAAAAAGACCTGCTGTCCAGCTGCAGAGGAGAGGGGAGAACATCTGTCAAGCAGAGATCAACTCTAGGTAAGTAGCTGGGTTCCACAGGTCAGTTTAGTTTTTTCTATTTACTGAGCTTATGAAGTTAATTGATTAATATATTATTCTTGGAAGCTTCCTCACTGCCTAAATCTTCTACAATGGACAATCATTTACAGAAGAACCACAAGCACAAAAAAACTGCCTGTATCCAGCTGATACTGCAGCATCACATGACAAATACCACAGAGCAGCACTTAGCCTGGACCTGGCGTCTTATACCGGGAAGCTTTCGCAGGGAGTGAGGTCACTGCAGGAACTGGCCGGAGAAATTTTTGAAGCTTTTCGCAAACGTCCCTGACTGTCTGCACGCTAACAAGTACCAAATGTTGTGCTGCTGTGAAATATTGGTGTAAGCCTGTTTTACTGCCTAGGGACAGAAGAAGGGCTCTTTCTAGGAACTAACCCTGGCTGCTGCGATGACCACACTCTCCCCTATCTTGTGGCCCTTGGCTGTGTTGTTGAGAGGCCTGGTGGAGGCCCAAACGTTGTAGTCGCCCAGTGGATCACACACCATCTCTAAAAGATGACATAGGAAAGAAAGGGATAGAATTGGTATTTCTTGTGTTTAATTAGATTTTCTTTCTTGACTAAGTTGTACAGCGTTTAAAAAATGTTTTTTTTTTTTAATTATTTTTTTTTAAATCCATATGTACATATTTATTTGTGTTGTGTGAATACCTGGGGTGATGCTGAAATTGATGTCGTTTCGTCTCATGCAGGTGGCCGTGTTGGTGACAGCGAACATGTGGGAGTAGAGCTGCATGGCGCACAGCGGGTACCGAGGAGTGCTGCTGTTCATGGCGTGGTTATGGTCAAAGTAACACTGCAAATGGAGTAAAGCGTGCACGTATGAAACCTCTCTGTGTTTGGGTTCGGTTTATACAGGCAAAGAGACCATGATAACATTATAATGTTTTAGTGGATCTCAAAAGTAGTTTTCAATCCAAAGTACAAGTTAGAACATATACAATCGGGTCCGACTCCCTACCCACAGGTACTTTATCAAGTATGGACATAACAATGGTGAAAATAATGTCTGGGACTAAATTTATCACTTTGACAGAGGAGGTGCTTTGTGGATCAAAGCTTAAACTCTCAGTTTACACAACAGTTTCCTCATCTCCCCTGCAATTTTTTTTTCTTGTCAGAAGCAGGGACTAACCACAAAAGTTTAAAATGACACAAATAAACCACAATATAACTAAAATATCTGGAGGAAACCTTTCAGAAAACACAAAGTCACTGCAATACAAAGCATTTCCTAGAGGCGACTTGAAATCCACAGTCAGCCATTATAAGTCGGCCAAAACTGAAAGCTGAGATAAAAGGCAAAACTGCAAGTTGCAAGTCATGATGAGCTCAGCAGCTCTGTGTTGGCTGTAATCTGCAAATACATAAAGCCCACTGTGGAAAAGAGGAGATCCAAAACCCCACATAATATGATCCATCTCTCTTTGTCCCCAACAATGGTGGGAAAGGAAAGGTTTAATCGTCTCAACATAATGGACCAGGACACGCTAACGCCCTAATCTCAACTACCACGAGACGAGCAACAGGAACATGGACTGCCAGGCAGCCGATTTGTGCCCCGACAACACAGTCATATTTACCTGGCGTATGACCTGGGTGTCGCTGTCATTCTTGAGAGAAAAGATCGGGAAGTCGAACTCCTCATAGGACAGCCCGCTCCCCAGAGGGTTCCACACAGTCATGTTACAGTGGGCCATGGCTGGACCGTAGGTCTCTGAATAAACACCTGAGGGGAAACACGCGGAGAAAACATCAGCGGCAGTAAAAAAAAAAAAAACACATCAGCCAGCCATGAAGCATGAACTGCATAAAACATGTTTCTTTCCAATTGCCTAAATACTCTGAAGCTAAAAATGGTCGCAGTGTTTAGATTCCTGATTTCTGATTGAAAATTAAATCATTAATTAACAACATTAAAAGGCTTATTCAGTGTCTATATAAAAAAGTACTACCCCCTTTGGAGACTTCAAGTTTTATTCTTCAACATTAATTAGCATTTTTTATCTGTTTATCAGAACAATCAATCTCAAGAATCTATTTACATACACAGTAATGTAACAATGTAAAATACTGTAACATGAAGCTTGCGCTGCAGCGCTTTGTATTGTTTGCCTGATGCAAATCTTGAAAGCAAAAAAAATTATGGTCCCACATGTGGCCTTGAATTTATAATCAAAACCAGAGAAAGAGAGAGAAAAAAAGTAGGGTGGAAACCTAAGTATCTTTACCCAAGCCAAGCACTTGAAGAAGATTTTAAGATAAGTTCCTCATAAAGGATTTAAAATACTTTGAACAGAGTGTTTTTATAGTGTTGTCGCTACTTTAACTTGAGTAAAGGATGTAAATACTTCTTCCAGTCTTGCAAGGAACATAAAACAGTAAGACACTAAATCCCTGCTGTGAGGACATACACGATTAAATGGGGAAACTGCTACGTTTCGCAAATTAATCACAAGACATTGAATGTAAACCGTCTATAGCCTGTGACTTCAGGAGCTTGAAGGATCACAAAACTGAAAATTTATCTCTGTGATTTGTGTAACACTGAGGAACAAGCCATGGCTCGCAGGTCCCCCCGCCCACCTGAGTTCTCGTTGGGACAGGTGGTGTGTGGAGAGAAGTTACTGGCCGGGTTTGTGTTCGGCGCCACCACAGCAACGCCCGCCACCCTGCTGGAGCCGCTCTTCAACCTCATCATGACGTTTCTGACGGGCAGGGGGGAGACAACACAGACATAAACACAGGTCAGACATGGTTTCGGTACGAGGTTCAAGTTTCTTTCCTCGGGGGGCAGACAGGTAGAATTTACTGTACATCAGTGTAACTGACAGTTTATGACTGACTGGACTTTACTGCCATGTCCTGATGTTATAAATTCTCACCCATCTGCTACTCTATATAAATAAGATTTTCCATACTTGACAGAAAAGTCCAAAAATATATACTTATTAATACAGGAATTGTATAAGGCTTGCAACTAACACTAAATCTCTCACTTTTGTCTAATTCTTCAACTATTTTTTTATCAAATTTTACTTGATAACAAAAAGTCTTATATAACAAAAACATTTCAATCAAAATGTTACCAGATGCCAATTCTTTTCCCCTCAAAAAGGAACAAAAAAAAAAAAGATTGAGTGTATCAGAAGTTGATCCCCAGAAGACAGAAAGCCAGATTAACTGTCATTAAGCATGACTTTGGTTCCTCTCACTGCAGGGTGAGACATGTCTACTGTACCTTGTAAAGAGTGGGGACTCCAGGATGACCATATAAGGAGGATTGGGACCGGTGCGAAGGACCCAGTCCAGGTTTTCCTCTGACTCCAGCACATGGAGCACACCCACATTACCGGACAAAGAGGCTAAAATCAGAAAGAAGGGAGGAAATGTCAACATCTGTGACAGATAGAAACCCTCCTTGGAGTTTTACCCGTCCATGAGTGCCCATAAGGCCTTGGATTGACGTTTGGATACAGACAACAGACAAAATTGCTGCTGCTGTGGCTTTTGTAGTGTGACAACAGTTAAAACCATATTCTAGCGGCTTCTGATGCACAAATTTATTGCAGACACTGCCCGTTTTTCATCTGCATCTTGTGACTTACGACGTTCTTTGGAGATTCGTTTCCAACCGTCAAAGCCTCAGAACTGATTCGAGCTTTCCCAAACTTGAACTTCCTCGAGCAACGGCAAAGAAAATTCCTTAACAACTCTCTTTTAAGTAGTTTATGAGATAAATACAAGTGAAGGAACAGAGGCTTAGAAGGACTGAGGACACAGACTGTACATTTTAGGTACTGCAAACTGCAACAGGTATTGTGTAAAACTCATCTTGCACAGTCATAATGAGCTCTTAACATCACTTTAATTGGTTGCTTTACTCACACTGGCAGCCTATTTGATGTGTTGCATTGAGCAGTCGCACACATGGGACAGTGTAATTGAGATGAACATAAATCTTCTTTTCCACTGAATTACAGCTGACACCTGCAAGGGGAAAAAAAGCACTGTAAAAACTTCATAGGGAGAACGGTTTGACATTAGGGCATTTTTATGATCAAAACATTTTAATACTGAGATAAAACTGGAATTTCTGGCACAAATTAGATGGATCTAGCTGTTTACAGAGCCTTTAACCGAAAATCATACCTTTTAATTAATTAAAACACGTAATTCTGATTTCAGCCATGGTTCGTAGGAGAATTTTATACTTCAATTATTAGAGTGTTAAGTTTTTAGCCTCTTGTTTGCCTTCTTGGTGAATCTCTTCACAAACATTTCTTTTGAAAATTAATAAACAAATGATAACAAGAGCATCATAATGGTATTAAAAAATGGAGAGATCCAAGTTCAACTCAGCGAATCTGGATTAAAGACCTGGTGCAAAGCGGCAGTGTCTTCAAACAGAATGTCTGATCTCTGTTATCTCCAGGTTTGTTGTTGGGTATAGACCATGACCAGTATGGTACTGTACAGAGTTTTGAGTTACTTTTTGCTTCACTTGGGTATTTCAATACTGGTTTACTTCATACTTCTGCTGTACTAGATTTCAGAGGGAAATATGTTACTTTTTACTCCACTACATTTATCTGAAAGCTTTAGTTACTTATTACATTACAGACTGAGATTTTATGAAGATTACATATAATCAATTTATAAAATATGATACTCTTCTATAGATTAAACTGTCCAACAGTTTATAAAGTAGTTCAATTGAGCTCCATCCCAAGCAGCAGTGACATTAAACTGCTTTTATATTTATATATATTTTACTGTAGTACTTATATATGTATATTTTCCTGTTAATACGTTTGGACTTTGGTTGTTGAATCAGAGCGGTTCTTCCATCGCTGTTTTGTAATTTCAAATGCTGACTGTCTTAGTTTCTAAACAACTTTGCACCACGTTGGAAATAATTTGTGCTCTTACTTTAAAATGCTATTCCTTCTATTCAACGATCCAAAAATAAACAAGCAAACCCAATTAATTGACTGAAATACTCTTGTATGAACAGAGAATAATCATAGGTAGCACCTTTCAAAAATATAGACAATGAAATGCCGCTTTGACCACAGTAATATATCTAGATGTGAGACCATGAGTGAGGGTTTAAACTTGAACTCTTTGCAGCCACTGTCTGAGGGCCAGCATCTTAGGAGTTTCAGTTGAAATTTTCGGCTTGGTCCATCTGTTGTTCCCCACATTCCTCTTACATGAAAGCACTCACAGCAACGGCACAAAGGTGAAAACAACAACAACAACAACAACAGTTCAAATGTTAATAAACTGACGGTCCGAATAAAAGATGTTACAGGGGACTTCACCTGTACTTCACCTGCTACTTGCGTTTGGTGACATTCAACTTAACAGTAAACTACGAGAAATATACAAATATCCACATATGGCGTCAAGTTCTAGCATCTAATCCTCCGAGCTCTGGGCGGCCGCCGCCGGGGAATCACGAGCAGTCACGCTGATGCTGTGCTGCTCGGATCAAGGGGACAGACGAGAGCAAAGTCATCGAGAAGACTTAACAAAAATAGGCATAACATCACTTCTGAACTCCCAGTTGATGGGAATGAGTTAAGAGTCGTGGCGGCGTTGGACGCCATTGTAAAACTTGTGTAAAAAAGCCAGCAAAGGAGATTTAAGCCGACCGGGGAAGCTTCTGCTAACGCGGACTAGCCTAGCACTCGGCTAGCTCCGGAACACAAAGAAGTCCATCAAGCCGACTGCCAGGCACATAAACACACTTCGCTCGTTAACAAATGCGTGTACGCTCACGTCCAACGCCGCTGGGTAACAACTTACCGATGAAAAACCAACAAAATAGCGAAGCAATACTCCAGTTGTTCGACAGCAAATCCATCTTCCTGGTCTGAAAATCAGGAAAACACAACAGGAAGTGTTGACACTGAAAACGTCCGGGTTCCGCTACTTGGTTCCGCTCCCGTGGAGAGACGGACACTGATAAAACTGCACCATCGGACCTCGGCGACTGGAGCTTTATTTTAGCTTCAGGTCAAGTAAACGATATGTATTTGTGGGGAAACTAATTTCTCTCCTTCCACCACTTTACCTTTGCCCCCCCCCCACTCAATTAAAAGAACTCCACACTTGCCATCAGAGGAGTGAGTCAACTCTGTACTCACCTTATCTCCCTGATGACTCAGCCCTAGGTTGCACTTGGAATATTACTATACCACATCTAAATAATATCACATATGTATTGTATTTGGCACAAAGTAACCACATTGGCTCCCATACCACATTAAAACCACCACAGAGACACACATACGCCGCATTTCCGTTTATAAACGGCATATATATATTTTTTTTATTATTTTCCCCAAGGTACACAGAGCGATGCTGCTCACTTTTCAGTTATTCATCTCATACAAGTCAGAAAAGAGACAACAGTTAGGTTTTACAGCTCTAATAAAGCCACAGCACAGAGATGCTGCTGTATCAGTTACAAGAAAAAACAAAGAAAGAAAAAAAAAAAAAGCTTTCTTGCAGGATAGATGGTGCATGGAATTACATAGTCAAAGGATTTAAGAGGTTTCACGTCACCGTGAGCAAACATATATATGTGCTTTAATTCCTCATGCCAATAATTCTATTATTTCTACAGAGTGAGTGTTGATGTGTTGCTCCGAACAGATTCTTTGTCTCTCCACATCCTCTTCTCTTAACGGAATTGGAGAGGACTCACACGCAGGCCAATCACATCCTTGCCAATCTCCGTCACCTAGAAAACGAGGTAAAAAATTAAAGGTTAGAGGTTACAAAGGGGGAGACAGTTAATCACAATTTTTTCCTATTTGACTTTTTGAAAAGATATTTCGACACAACCACCAGGAAGCCTCAAATTAATCTTTTTGATGAAAAACAACAGGTGAGCACTTAAAAATATTTAAACTGTTTACATCCCTTTATCGTATTAAAGGTTGTATTTGTAGGTTTTTATTCTCATTTTTTAATTTGTTACTTTGTGACTTTGTATGGAGAGATATTGGTCTCAAGTAATACATGCGTATTTCATGCACTAATTTTACAAATGAGGAGCTTTTTGGGTGGACTGGAGTTGTACATATCTGTTCTGATCTACCTGTGTGACCCTGCAGATCTGGCCTTTGTATGTGGGACAGTAGCAGGCTCCAGACAGAGGGCACTTCTCGACGGGGCGTCCACGGTACAGGGGGACAAAAGAGGCCGCGCACAGGTCAAATGGATTGTGGGGGTCGTAGTTCAACTGGTGGGCGTCCGTCAAGGTCTTCTCACAAGCAGCCAAAATTTTGCGGGTCTGAATGGCAGGGAGAGTTATAAAATCAGGATAACAGATGAGAAAATTGTATCGTCCTCTCCATTTGACACAAACAAACAAACAAACCCCAGAAAATTTGATATCAACAAAAATCTCAGGCAGTGATTCCATCGGTGTCAACCAACCTGCTGTGCAACATCCGGCTTCGGCCCCAGCTCCAGCAGGCGTCGCGCGAAGCCGGCGGCCGTCTTGAAGTTACGCAGCTTGAAGAAGAGGTTCAGTGCTGTACGCAACACCAGCACCATGTGGACGGGCTGGAGATTACAGTGGGTGAAATAAGCAGCCATCTGCAAAGGGAAAAATAAAGAAAGAAAAAGAATTAAAGAAAAATTGAACAAAAACACACACGCATCAGAAAATTAGGCTTAGGAACGACAACAATGGATCACAATTAATCACGAGGTGTAAATGTAGACAACAAAACATTTTGGCGGGTTTGAGTTGTTAGTCCCAAACATCAGCTTTGGTACTCAGTCATGGAGCAGCACAGATCTTTACCTCGCACAGCCTCTTCTGCTGTTCCAGTGTGTCTTTAGGTAGCTTCTTCCTCTCCGTCTCCATGGTCAGACCCACTATGTACTCTCTGCAAATTGTGATCAGCTGCTGTGCCTGAAACACACACACAGAAATCCCAATCACAAAAGTGACCCTTGCACATTTGATACCCTCAAATTTCTGAATAAATCTAAGTGTACCTGTGAGCCCTGTTACTCTATTTGACTTATACTGTATGAGCAGCACACAGCCACAGGTGTGTAGGGCTAGTGTCATCTTTTTACTGGACTTATCAAGATGAAAATAATTGCACTTCACTGTAGACCTGGGTGCTCACCTCTGCAATCTCCTGCTTGTTATCGACCACCAGCAGAGGCACAGAGAGCAAGATGGCTCTAAAGCGCTCGACGGCTTCCTCAAAACGCCCGGCGGTGGTCAGCTGGTAGCACTGCTGCAGGCGCGAGATGAGGTCGGAGAGGCGCAGGCCCACGGCAGGCAGGCCCTGCTTCGCCCCACAGTCCTAAAAAAGAAAGTAAACACATATAAGATTCACCAAGAAAATATTATGTAAACAGAAAAGTAGGGCCAGATTCTATTTTTAATAACATATCAAAAAACCTGATGCCCTTAAAAAAAGAATAGAAAAATATATTTAAACAAAGGAGAACATGCTGTGATTCTTAGTAAGACCAAAAATAGCTGTACCTTCCAGTTCCTCTGGGGATGGCTGCGCAGGCAGGGCAGGGAAGGAAGCCCTAGGAAACAGGTGCGGCCTCTGGACAGCGTCTGCATGAACAGCGGCTTGTATGGTCCAAAGTTCACAACTCCTACCTGGTCATGGAGCAGCTGTGGGAGAGAAGGGTGAACAGTATATCTCAGTTTAATATGAAAATAAAAAAAAAATGTGGTTTGCTTCACCTCAAGCACAATTTTATACATGTTTTGCATAAAAAATGAGAAAATATTAACATACTCTCATGGCTGTTTCAAAGGAGCCAGACAGGATGTGGTCCACGGGCAGCTGGGAGTTGTTGCACCACATCTGGGTTGGACTCATGCCCTTGGTTGGCGGGACAAAGAAGCCTTCCTCTGCTCCTCCACCAGCACCGGCTGGGATGTCCTGATGGTCGGAAACAGGAGAAAGATGTTGTAATAAGACGATTAAACATTCATCATCTACTACAGTTATAATATTCAGAGGCTTAGTGGCCCAATACTTGTCATCTGTCTAATGTTAACCCTGCTGTAATAACGCAGCTCCTCTCACCAGCTCTGGTGGAAGGTCCAGGTCCTCCTCGACCTCCCAGCCTCCTCCTTCTTCTTTCACCACTCCTTCATCCCCTAATCCCTCCTGGGCGTCCATGAAGCCATCTGAGAGACAGAAAATGGGAGAGGTAAATCATTTATATTATTTGCAGAAAAGTAGCCGATTCCACGGTGCTGATGATGTGGCCAAGGCTGCTCACTGAAAGTGCCAGTTAAAGTATTTTTTTAGCTTAATTTACCCTCGTCAAGCTGAAGCTCGGCATCGTCTCCCCAGCCCTCGCCCCCTGTGGCATCCATGTCCAGATCGGCAGCCATCTGACCTGCCTTCCCTATAACAGCGAGAGAGATAAAAAGTTCTCACTTTGGCAAATTCAAGCCACAGGATTCCTCAACTTATACAAGAAATTTTATTTTAGTTTTTACTTTCAATGTGTTAAACACAAAATACACCTCTCACTGTTGTATCTTAAGAGAGCAGTTAACTTTTCACAATCGATCTGTCTTTATTGAAAGGACCATAGACAATGTATATACAGACATGAAAATGTGCATGGTATGAATATGTACTATATATTTATACGTGCACGGGTTGAGCTGGTGACTCACCCTTCGCTGCAATGGCGCCCTCGAAGAAGCCCTTTGATACAGTGAGCAGAGGCCAGTTGGTGTCCAGAGGGTTGATGGGTGGAGGGGGCTGCAGCAGCTGTGCATTGGGATCAACTTCTGGAACCTGCAAGACAAAATCCTCCATTGTTATATCATTATAATTGGAATAACTGGTATTTCTGTTGTCAGAGGCTATGGTGCAGCTGGAAATAAATGTGTAACAATGTTGTGCTACAATGAAAAAAATACCTCAAGTGAACCATTTCTGTGTCAGACTGCATGTTATGCTTTTGCTTATTGTGTATGAAGGTAAAGAGAATTTTTCCTAACACACCGTCTCTTTTTCAGGGTCAAAGGTCTCTTTTAGCGCCTCGGCCTCTTCGTCCAGCCCATGGGTGGCTGCAGTCAGGTAAGCCAGAGACTCTGCAAACGAAGAGTTACATGTGTTGGCTCTTGTGAACAACTTAGAAGAAAGGAAATGTCACCAGCCGTGCTCGGAGGTAAGCACATTTATGGTGTGTTGGAAGCTAAAAAACTATTAATTTTAAAAGAAAAAAAAAACCAAAACTTTAATTAAAATTAAAAACATAAGCATGAGAAGAAGATGCTTAGAGGGTCATTGGTCACGTGAACACAACAAGCAACAAGGAAGCGGACACCAGGGCAGATTATGTGGGTTGCAAAACAGAATGAATATAGTAAACAATGACAAACTGAACTCACTCTGTCCACAGTTCTTCAGGATGCGGACCCTCTCACTGACGTCTCCCAGATATAGAGCAGCCTGGTAGTGACCGCTCATGTCCTTCCTGATTTCAGCTACACATTCAAAAGTACACAGACATTAAGTAGATTGTAAGATAACTAGCACCAAATAACCATGTCATCTGAATGATGAAAATGCAACAAATCCCTTCCTACAGTCTCCATAACTCACCGATCTTCATCATCTTGCGCAGCTTGGCCAGGTTTCCGGTGATGAGGTACAGGAAGGTGAGCTTGTCAAAGCTCTTGGTCCTCTGGTAGCACATTTCCACCACCTGGTGGTGACCCTGCAGCAATGCTGCCTCGCCCAGCCGCTCCCAACAGCTACGCTCGTCCAGGGCCTTGGCTGCCTCCAGCGCCACCTGGGAATACAAGGCACAAGAGACGATTGAAAAAAAAAAAAAAAAAAAAAATGTACCTTAAACCTATGTCTACTGATTTAAAAAAACAAAAAAACAAACAAACAAAAAAACTAAGCAGACAGCAGAGGGAGAACGCAGCACAGAATGTGACACTATTATTGTAGAGATAATTTTGGAAAATTCAACGTTATCAACATATGAGTGTAAATGTGCATAAAAAGAAGAACACTGTAGAATATATTTCAGGAAAGGTACATAGGGTAGATCAGAAACCGTGTCTTAATTATACAGCTTGTCGTGCAGCAACCCACCTCGATATTGCCACACTCCAGGGCCAGACTAAAGCGTGTCTTCTCATCTTTAACAAAGTGCAGCGCCACCTCGGGGTAGCCCTTCTTCTGCAGGTAGGCAATGATGGACTGTCCCACGAGCTTGGCGTTACGCACCATGTGGAGCACCTGGAAGGTACAGAGATAATAGGGATGATATCAGAACTGGCATTTGGGAACAATGTCGTTGCCAGGGCAAAGTTAAGATGGGAAAAAACTGTCTGTCAAATTAGGTTTAGAGATGCAAAACTACAGGTATCCACCTTTAATTCCTACCCAGTTGCACATAGAATAAAATGAAACACTGCCGAAGCGCAGGTATAGTATGCGCTGATCATCCACTCACACAAAGATCACCACAGACCCACCTCATCATATTTGCGGTTGACCAGGGCCAGTTTGAAGCGGTACTCCGTGGGGTCGATTGTGAGAACGCGAGGCCTGCACTCCCTGTCCAGGCAGTAAACGCTGTTGCCTCTGACACGGGTCACATAGATGGGCAGGTCCAGGGTCCTGATGATGCCGTGATCACTGTAGCAGGGACACAGTGAATGTACCATGTTTAATAAAAGAAAAAATAAGTAAACATGAGTAAGGCTCTCATCTATTTGTTTGTTTTTCAGGCTCTCTTGAGTGGGGAGGACAGACACAGAGAACAGTTTAAAAAAAAATTACTGTTGTTTTCAAATCAATATTAAGAAGGCTGAGTGGTAAGCCTGGTAAAGGCTGCATGAAATAGCATTTCCATGTAGCACGTACCCAGAAGTGAGGGCATATTTGATGTGGTTGGAGGTGGTGTAGATGAAGACTCCACTCTCGTCCCAGGCTCCACTCTTCACCCGGATGTTCTCATGAATGTTGCAAAGACTCTCCAGCTTACGGTTGCAGATCATGATGGCTGGAGGACGAGAAGAGACAAAAGGGGATTTAGACTCATTTTATGATTTTTTTTTAAAATCTAATCGATAGAGTTTAATATAATTGTTGAACTTTGGTTGTCAGCTGTGAACTGGCATTAATAGTGAAATGTGTTTTTATGCTATTGTTTAAGCAAATAACACCAAATCTTTTATGTACGAGTTACTCATACTTTTATGCAGAAACTAATGCAAAAAAAAAAAAAAAAAAGAGAACAGAAGCTTTTGCATCTGGAGTTAGTAAATATGTCTGTTCTGTTGTGCTGTGGATGAATTTGTAGTTTAAGTGGATTTCTACATCCTGTAGAAAATTATTTTACCCTCATTATCGATGAGCATGAATAAATCAAACTACTGTCTGCCCTGAACAGGGCTCAAAAGGTCAGAGAGCTGGAAACTGAAGGCCTCTGCGCTGGCAGCGCAAAACAAGATAAAGAAGTCGTGGCTCTCTGATAAGTATCCTTGTTTGCACCTACAGACATGCATCTGATCTACGCACCATGTTTAGCCAGCAGAGCCACGTGGCTGGTGTCGGCGCTCCACACCACGTACTTGACCTTGGCAATCTTGACGGTGGCCAGTGAGCGTTTCTGCTGCACATCAAAGAGCGTGACGCCATCGGCGTCTCGCAGCAGCAGCGAGCCCGTCCCTGCGTAAAAGATTTCCTCGCAGCTTGGCACCTGAACTTTCTTCACAATTTCATTCTTCAAGTTCTTAATCAGCAGCTGCAAAAGGAGAGGGGCATAATATTGAAAAAGCTGAGTTTAAAAGTTTAAGTTTTAAATCAAAAAAAAAATTAAAAAGATGCAGATACAGAGCACTGATTTCAAGATATTTTAAGTCAAAAGCCTTTTAAAAATTGTCAAAAATTTGAAAGTAGAACACAAATACTCCCACAATAATATTGTGTTATTAACAACTATGTTTAAATTAACTTCAAAATAATAGTATGTTACTTACATCTTTGGTTGCCATATTTAAATTTTACTGACTGAATACCTAGAATTAGCTTTATATTTAATACCAAAAATCTATGTCTCCAGTTTCTCCAAAATTTGTATTTTTTTCATGCATAATGTTCATCATGAATTAAAGTTTGTGTGTATTTGAGGAAATATGATACACAAAAAAGAATAATACTTTTTAAACATCGATCATCTGATTAGCCATTGCAGTGTGTATATAATCAGTTTCGAAACTCTCTTTCTCGCTTTATCAGACCTTAGGATAAATGCCCCTGACTATACCTTTCACTGACCAAGACCATTCTTCACAGTGACTGATATCAAAATTTAGACGGTAAAACAACGTTTTGTGAGGCAATTCTTTAAAGTTGTTGTTTTTTTGTTTCGTTTTTTTTAATTTTATTTTACAGAATTGGCCACCTTTTCAAGATGAAAGCATAATCAAAACGTTAATGCTTGTTAATGGACTTACAGAGTGCATTCGGTCCAGGACGGCAAATCTGTTCCTGGCCACCCAGACTGCTGTCAGACCAGAGGACCTCTTCCCTTCCGGTGCTGAGAAATGATAGTATCTGTGTTACTACGGCCACTAAGCACAGTATCTTAGAGGGAGATTCAACTCGACGGCATTAGATCAAGAGGTTAAATGACAAGTAAACCACTGTTTACAAAGCAAAGTTTGAGGGAAAAAAAGTGCAATATTTGTGATTTCTATGTGTTTTTTGGTACCATCAGGGTTCTGAGAGTCACTTTCTTTGGGAATAGAGTACAGGTCGTAGGTGCTGTTCTCCAGGTTGGTCGCCCTCTGCAGGAGGTAGCAAGTATTACATTAAATACATGGAAAACTGTAAACATAAGCAACTGTATACACTGTTAAAGATTGCAATGTGAGTGTGTTTGGATTGAGAGGTACTTACAGTGCAGAGCAGGACAGCGTTCTCAGCTGGGTTGTAAGACATGCTGAACACCGGGAACTTAGACCCACTAGGAGGAAGATAACGCGTAAAACGTAACGTTACAATCTCTCGTCAAAATACTTCGACAAAACCTTTCAGAAAGCAAGGGGAGTTGGTTGCACTGCATGGTACGACCACGGCAGAGCACCCACCTGCGTAGCTGCATGACGGCAGTGTCCTTGCTGCTGTTGAAGTCCAGCTGGCGGAGGAAACGGTCCTTGACATAGTACAGCATGTTGCCATGCACGGCATATGCTGGACGCTCGCGCTCCAGCTTGAACACAATCATGCCGCTGTCATGACCTAAAGGACACACAAAAAAACATCTTTAACTGAAATATTCACACATATGTATTGTATTTTTTTTTCTTCAGTACAGCAGTAGAGAAATCTCAGCATAGTTTTTTCTGTTCGTTTGGTTTAGGCACTGCGCTCAAGTCTTATAATGGTAGGTAAAACCTTGTTCATTTGGTCAAACATGATTCCGATGCAGACCAGTGGTTCCACTCACCAGCGGCAAACAGGTTGAGATTTGGGTGAGCCCCCAGCACCCAGAAGCGGTCATGGTCCCGGCGGAAGGTCTGCACTCCAGTCCTCTTAGACATATCCCACACACGGATGCTCTTGTCCTCAGAGTTGGACAGGATGAGCTCCTGACGTGGGTGGAAGACGGCACAAGACACGTTGTTGTAGTGACCGCGGCACGTGTCCAGCTCCCACGCCTTGGATTCTGGATGCGGGGGGAGAAAGACATGTTAGAGGAAATAAATTGGGTGTAACGTGAGACAGGAGAAATGTAAACAGTGGGTAGCGAGTCTAAATAAAAACATAAACTGTGGATAGTTTTTCAGTCATGATGGCTGCAGGGCAGAAGATTGTTCATGAACGCTTGCGAGCATCTTGAGGTCCCGTGTGACATCGCTCACCGTTCATTCTCCAGATCTTGACCTGCCTGTCATCGGCTCCTGACACGATCAGAGGCATGCTGGGGTGGAAGGCTGCCCAGTTGACCCCCCGGTCGTGGCCCTGGACACGGACACATAAACCTCAAGTCACGCAAATCTGAAGAAAAGCCCGTCACCTGTGCTTGCACTGACGGCAAGGACTGAAGCACTAGATCATTTTTAGATTTATGGAAACCTTGAATGTTTATTAAAGGCATGGGAAAAATTATCTTATAGATTCCCTGAGCTGCTGAAATCTCTTATCTCTTTCCACTTTCACTTTGACCGCCATAAGAGGTGCAGAAGTCCAAATATCAAAGTGTGATTTTGCTTGGTCGTGTCTCGTTTTTCAACTGTTGTTATTGATGTTAAAACCAAGACTAGGCAATGTTATTTTCTTAGGGCTGGAAATTTCTTGGCCTTGAGGAGAAATAAAGCGGAATTTAAAAAAAAAAAAAAAAAAAAAAAAAAAAAAAAAACAACAAAAACACACAGAAGAATGTTATGTCATTTAGAAAACTGCCCACATTTGCTAAATTATATCCTGTTCGTGGCTTTTTCCATGACTGGGACTGAAACTTGGAAGTCAGTGACCATTTGGAAAACTTCTTTACAATGCTCACTTGTCTCTCTTTGGTTTTTCAGTGGAAAGAGTATATTTTTATTTATTGGAGCATCAGACAGAAGGTTGTTACAGCTAAGCTGTTTTTTTTCCCCCCACAAAACTATAAATTACATCCTTCCTGAGAATTCACGGGCACAAATAAATTCATTTTAAAAAGGCGGTATCCAGTGGGAACAGTGCCTCGGGCAGACGAGGAATTTTCCATTGCCCACCTGTCAAATTTAAAGATAAATTCACTCAGACGATCACCTCTCATAACCACCGTGCTCGAAAGTTGCCACTCACCTCGAGGACGTGCTTGACAACAGCGTCTGAGGCGCCAAACAAGTCAACACCAGAGATGCCACGCACCTCTGTCTCTACAGCACCCGGAGACAGGTTCTTCTTCCTCAAACCTGGAACCAACATTCAGAGCACCACGTGCAATGGGGGGGGGGCATATTCATGTTACACAGGGCACAGCCCCAGCACAAGGAAGAAAAAAAAAAACCAACACAATACAATTCAACAAATAAATCCAATATGAAACAATATCATGGAAGCAGAGAGTCTACTGAAGGGAATTTCAAGGAAGGAGAACTGTTGGACTACTGAACACAACACACAGGGATGAAACACACCAACACAACCTCTGCTCTCTCATTCCCCACTAACTTGAGTCTGGAAACAATCATGCCTGTCGCAGTACTGCTGATTGGGTTAATGAATCATCGGCATACAGAAGAGAGTCCCAATTAGTCGGGATTTGATTGGACAACGGAGCAAGATTACCTGATTACCTCCCAGACTCAAATGAGATCAAAGCTTGTGTTTGTGATTCCGGCCCATTAAAAAATAAACGCTGTGGTGAACAGATAGCTCAGCAGTAAGGAGAGATGACACTGGATTGGGGGGGGGCACTAGGAACCCATGTGCAGGTGTGGATGTTTCCAAGGAGAGATTGGGGATAAGGAGGACGCAAGGAGCGCGTGTAGACTTGTGGCTGATGGGGGATGGGATGGGATGGGGTGGCGTGGGGTGGGGTGGTTGGTGGCTGCTGTTGTAAAGACGTGCTCTGATGGGGCGTTGGATGTCAGGAATATGAGCAGGGGAGTTTGACATCTTAGAGGCTCGTGCATGTTTCTGTTAGGATGTTTGAGTCACATGCAGAGTTAATAGATTCTGATGTGTTACAGTGACGGGTTAGGAATGTTGTTACTGATAACAATATAGTGACTAATGCTACAAGAAATGTAAGCATTGTTGCGGATTTCATGATATATATTTTCAGTGGTAGTGTCAGCTGTGCAAAAGTCATGCTAGGAGGAGTAAGAGGACATTTTAACATCAGTACTGAGGAAGTTTAAGTCTGTAAAAAGATACATTTTCAAACCAGTTAGTTGTCATGGCTCTTTTTTTTTTTGGATGCAATGTAAATTAATAGAAACAAATAGTAAAAATGACAGTATGGAAAGAAGTATGGGCTTCCAATAACGCAAGTATTAGCGCAAAGTCAGTCTTCACTTAAAGCTAGATGGAGGCTGTGCAAATAACATGGGGGGGGGGGGGTTTAAGCATTAAAACCGTCCACCCTGCTATCACATCATGTTATCTAGGAGTCAGTTTGGATGGATGCAATCGCGCTCAGCAAATGTCAAGAAAGAGAAAATCCCAGGAGAACAGTAGACAGACAGAGATCAACATCATATGCATGTGTAAGCATCTTATCCATGTGTAAGAAACCGATAGGAGATTTGAGCTAATTAATGGTTTAGTTAGTGAGAAGACAAGCAAATGAAAGGATGGGAAACAGGAAGCAAGGAACAACAACAAAAACCTTTAAGAGCATGCAGAGACACAGAAACACCTCTCCCATTTCCTATTTGTGTCTTTTTTAACTACATCTTACATCTTTCTTATCTGTAACACTTTCTTCATTCAGAACGCCTATTTACAGTGTGTAGTGCTTCAATAACAAATACCACACTATAAATGTTCTGACATTACATCTATTTCTCTGTCTCTGTCTGACCTGAAAGGAGAAGTGTTTCTGCAAACAGCCCACAGAGATTTGTCCTCTACAAGTTGAAGAGGCAGAAGAGGTGATCCAGGACTTGATGTTCATCCTGTTCCTGCCTCTTCCTTGTCCTCTGTACCACTCTAGCCCACCACCCCTCCCACCCCCACCCCTCCCCCAAAACCTAGCCCGATGTCCTCTTGTCCACCTTCCCCCAAGCCCTCACCAGAGATATCCCACACTCGCACAGTCTGGTCCAGACTGGCTGACACCACCAGGTCCTCGGATGGATGGAACTGGGCGCACATCACGTAGTGATTATGGCCGGTCAGCACACTGCAGACAAGAGGGAAAGACAGGGCACACACAGAAGCTTCAGAACAACGGTCAACTTAATGTTTTGCTTCAGGGTCAATCGAATAATAAAGAAAGAAATGCTTCCGTAAAGCAGTGGTTGAGGGGGGTGAGTACTGATCAGTGAGTTTATTTGACATTTCACATTAAATGTAACAATGCAAAACTGATTGATAACTTTTTTTCTAAATACAGCTGTAAATTTTGGGAACAGAATTACTGAAGTACTCCCCGCTATAAAATGCTCTTTGTGAACTCCTGAAATATGTAAAGTAGCTTTCATGACCATTAATTCTATGGCTTTATTGTGATTTTAAGATTTATACTTTCGGATGTTTGTTGGTTAAACTTTATATTGTCACGTCAAACAGGCGTAAAAGACCTTAGGTTCCCTTCTTGATGTCTCAAAAATTCCAGGTAAACCCTTCATTTTACAACTGCTGATGGTGTAACAATACAAATGTCCCTGAGAGCTTCCACCAGGATGTGACTTGTTGTTATGATGAAACAACACCAATGTAGCACTATGATAAATTTGACCAACAGCATAATCAAGCTCTTTTGAGAGCCATTTGTTTTTTCTCTCATCTTTCAAGGCTTGTCTTAAGGATATCCAAGGCCCATACGCAACTTGTGAGTAGTAAAGTTCTAGGTTAGAAATTAATGGCATTGAGCTTAGGATGTGAAATATTTTTCCAGGCTCAGGGTGTTCTAAACTCAAAACTTCAAGGTAAATTACCAACATGTTATTCTTTCATGTGAGTGATAACTCTTAACAATGATCTTCTAAAGAAAATGTCAAACTAATTATATGATACAGGGGAAACAGTACAATTTACAGTATTTCTTACCAAACACAGGTCCTGGACTGCCAGTTCCAGATGCGAATAGTCTGGTCATCCGAAGCACTCAGAATCCAGGGGTACTCCTACAGTGGAATCGTTTAATTCATTCATTCATTCATTCATTCATTTTGGACTGACTTCTTCTGCATGGATGACAAGACACTGAGTCCTATCAAGCTGGCCCTCAAAATTACTGATGAAATCGATGGGAAAAATGTAATTCAAAGTGGCAGAACGACTCACATGGTGGAAGAAGGTGGTTCTGATGTAGTCGAGGTGTCCAAGGAGGGTGAAGAGGCAGCGTCTCAGCTTGTAGTTCCACACCTGGTCGAAACAGGAATATTTACCCAGTGTATGCATGTATAACATGTTGATTAAACCTATTAATCCTGTTGAATATTAATACGATAGATGGTTTAATCCACAAGACCGTACCATGAATTAGAGGAATACATTTGTTAATTTCCATATTTTAGCCCTGCCACTATTCATATCTACTATACAATTTTTGTTTCACAAGCTATTATGAGTAGTGGAGATAAGTAACATCGTGGGGGACTTATCTTTCAAACTGTGTATCAGTTGTCTAACCATTCAACCCATTGGTATTACTTGGAGATGGGATTTGCCAATTTAGCTGTTGAGCTGTAAGCAAGCTTCTTACGTTATTTTAGAGACCACACATACATCCTCTACAGACTCGAGATGTATCTTATAATCTTTTTTGCTCAAACCTCCCACCCCTTCGTGACATTTCTTCATGGCAAAAGTAGGTTCACCTTGATTTTGTAATCATCTCCTCCAGACACAAAAAGAGGCTGCTGTTTGTGGAAATCAATTCCTCTGACGGGACCTGTGGGTGAAGACACGTCGGTTAAATCAGATATCAATCAAGGCCACAGTGTACACGTTGAATTAATAATAATAATGAGCAATATCACTGTCTTACCATCATGTTCGTCAAACTTGTCAATCAGTGTGCACATCCGATAGTCCCACAGCTGGATGACTCCGTTGTGCAAACTTGCAAGAACCCATGGCCTTTTAGGATGGAAACTTAGGCCTGAAATGTAAAACAGCTCGTCAACAATGTTATTATATCCCTTGAAAACAGGCCCGTTGAGAGGCCATCTTAGTTTACTGTACATAATGCAAGGAAACCCTTTTAAGTAGTCAAGTTTAACCAAATGGTGCAGTTTGTTGCGTTAGCTAGCCTAGGGACCGCTAAAGGAATACTCAGGTACTATCGACACCACTGCATATGAACACAAGACGTGAAAAAGATAATTCAAATAAAGAGTTCGTTATACATGAGCCGGTTAAAACAAGACATTTATTCATTTACAGGTGCAGCCTTATCAAAATAAATACCTGAGACGCATAATGTCTGCTTGCTAACGTTAGCTGCTACGCTAAGCACAGCCGGCGGAACTCTTACCTTTAACACGGGCCGACTTGGTTTCAAATTTGGTCAACATCGTCACCGGGCAGTTGTGAAGGTCGTAACGCGAACGCCCCGGTATAATATAACTCCACAGGGAAAAAATTAAAACGTCAGAAACAGCACAGAAACGGGGGAAGTCAGGCGGCGTCGTCGCCGTCGCCCATTTAGCCGATGCGCTCTCGTCCTGACACGTAGGCTGCCCTGTCTTCCGGTTGTGAACAATAAAGTTGCGGAGTGAAGATGTGACGCAGAAAGCGCCACGGCGGCTCGCGGATAGAAATACAACAAGATAGAAGCGAACTGAGCAGCGGCCTGCGGAGAGGAGCGAGTCACGGCTTATCTATACATCGCGGTTCTATGCAGTGGAGACTCAGGAGAGCCCCAGTGACAACGAATTGATTAGATAATAAAATGTCACCCCTTCGCTTTTTAGTGACAGTCTCACCAAATGGTCCATTTAGTAGGTGCTCTGGAGCTTTAAGTCATGTCGCATGATCTTCATCAGCAGATGCAGCCTCGTCCTCGGAAAGACTGATGTCCAAATTTCCATTTTTACGCTTACTTTAAGGACATCTCATCCATGTTTGCTGTTTTCTCAGCCCAGGGTCCCTTTAGTAGCTCTAATGGAGCTTCCAATTATTATATGCCTCCCAAGGGATTTTCAGTGCTTAGGAAAAAAGAAAAAAACAGAAATATAAACACCTACCATCCCATGGAAACTGAGTAAACTCCATCAGCAGATGAAGATCATGTGATAAGATTAAAAACTGCACAGCAGCTACTAAATGTACCTCGTGGTGAGATCGTTTTCCACAGTCAAATCTTAATCTGAGATTCTCAGACTTGTTCTGAAATTAAGATATTTAACCATTCCTGTCCTGTACTGTTATTAGCAGTGTTGGAAGTATTTAGATGTTGAGCATGAAAGTTCACCACTGACCTTGGAAAAAAATAGTTTGACACACAAGAGAAGAAAGGGAAAAAAAAAACCTTTATCAAATAGTCTACTTTACTTGTTTTTTCTGGGAAAACTCAGCTAAAAAACAAAAAAAAAAACAAACAAAAAAAAAACCACAGAAAAACTAAACTGAAAGTTCCACAAAAAGCTAATAAGTGGACTTTGAATCAAGATTTGATGCTCTACTTTGGTAAAATATAATATTGCTATTAAAGTGTTGTAAGCAAAGTCTACCTGAAGTTATAAAAAGAAAATTGCTCCTAATGCAACAGAACCCCTGGCAATGTAATATTGTTACATTAATATTAGTGTGTAAGCAGTATTTTACTGGTGTAGCTGAGGTGGAGATTTGAAATAAACACACACATACAAAGCTTGTCACTTTACATCCTCTTCATTGCTACTTTCTATATATGTTTAAATACTGTATATGTATATGCATATATCTTTTTTTTTTTAAATATTTTTACTCTTCTATGGCACTTTATTTGAAAATATTTAATGTTTTCAATTGAAGCTTTTGTAACATCCATCTGCATAAATGTTTTGACTTGATGCTTTTATGTTTCTGGTCTTAAACTTTTGTATGGTTGAAATGACGAACAAAATTTAAACTTTAGTCTAGTGCATAACCAAGCATCATATATTTACATGGCGATCTGCAAAATATGTTATTAATATAGTCTTCTAACAACTGAAGGTCAGTGAAAAGTACAATGTGACAGCATAAAATGGACAACTACATTATAGTACGAGTACCTAACACTGCAGTGCACCTGGATAAATTGACAGTAATTCCTCATGTTTTACCAGTCACTAATGTGAAAGCATGATGACTAATAATTCAAACCAACAAAAATAATTTTTTAATATATCATTATTTTATTTCATATATTTACAAAAACAAATTAACAGTGTCAAATGACAGGCTGCATTTTTTTTTTAACGGTGCTCTGGGCATGTTTGCATTGGCCCTGAGAGTTGAATAGATTGCACCCCCCCACCCCCTCCCTTCATGATGAAAACCACACAGGGCTTTGCGGACCTCCGCAGCAGCCTCCCCTCAGCTGTGTTTGATGTAAATCTGATCTCTTTTCAGAGCACGGCTGACTGGATCCTTTCACAGTAGTACCCCTTTATTATACAGTCACACACGAGCCAAAGGTCGTGCGATTTCTAGACTCCTCTCTGTAGTGACAGCGGTTGACTTTTGTCCGCTGGAAATAGCAGCCGCCGAAAAACCAGCTCGCTGGTGTAAACAAACCCACCAACCACGGCGAAGAGCGAGCTAACGACAGGTTGTCCTAACACTGCACCTGCATGGATTATAGACATTTTTCCTCTCCTCGCGTGACACAATGTGATGTTTCCGTACTCTCAGCTTTCCCGAAAAGAACATTATGTACTTTTAACAGAGGGTACAGAAGATATACATACATGGTATCAAGTGGTAAACACTCCTGAATACCACAGAAGTGTTCTTTTCGTAGCAGGGACCCCATACCTAAGAAAACACCTCTCTGACACAGTAAATACACTGGGAATCACAAGGGAAGCACTTTGCACAGTAACCATACACTATAATCACCCTAACCACAGCAAAGGCATCCGGGAATCATCATCTCAATCTTTTTCAAGTCAATATCTGGGAATGGGGAACAAAACTAAGGGAGATGGTCTCGTTAAATTAGTCGGCTGAGAACTGAGGTGTTTAAATCCCCTCTCATCTTTTTAATTCTTTAAATTACCAAAAAATGTGCACTCATTTCTTCCAGTTTCTTTACACATTAATAAATCGTTAACATGTTAAGTCAAATCCTTTACAGCCTGTACAGACACAGAGGTGCGTAATTATGTTAGATGAAAAACCAAAGACTGATCACTCACTCGGTGTAAAACTTTGAGGATCTTGCAAATTCACACTACTTAAAAACTAAAATCTGTAGAGCTTAGCTGAATAATGGCAGAATATTCACTTTGTTGTGAGGCCTAAAACAATAACTTAGTCATTTTGCGAAGGCACCGTTTATACCCGTGAAGTGGCTGAGGCTAAACAGTATGTAAAGACAATCTGGAAAACGGCAGTGGTATTTTCTTTTTTAAAGGAATCCTGTTAAAACTAAACCGTGACGGAGCTGTGGTAACCGCTAAAATACTACTGCAGGGATGTTAAAATGTTCTCAGTTGTGCGGTCAATGATTTTACAGAGGAGAGAGTGTTTTTGTGTGTGTATGTGTGTGTGTGTGTGTGTGTGGTTCCTCTTGGTTTTTTCATGCCTCTTCCTAATGCTTCTGCCACCCACACAACCATCTACTTCAGGGAGAACCGTATCAACGGTCCAATACTTCCTGCCTGACCTTTGCTTCACACTCTGTCATCCTTTCCTCACTCCTTCTTCTTCTGCTTCTTCTTTATTGCTTCTTCTTTGCCGACGCACACGGTGGCTCCAGTGCTTCTGATGGCCTGCTCCACTACCTTGTCACATGACAGAGCACTGCTCTGCCGCCCCGGCCCCGGGTCCTCCAGGGAGGATGAGCGACTCCATGTCGAAGTTAAATCCGGGAGGCTGGGGGGAATAGGGAGAGCACAGTCAAGTCTAAAAGCCAATTTATGCTTCTGCGTCAAACCTGCAGTGGAGCCACCACAAGTGGTCTACGCTATTGTGAGCATTTACACCTCTGTGTGGTGTCTACGTCCCTCTGACACTACACCACCAAACCACTGGTTGGCGGTCGCCTTCATATGCCATCGTGTCAACTGTCAATACTGCCACATCATTTATACACTGACAGCCATTCCTTTAATATCACTGGGTGTACTAAGTCATTAAGGGCAATATATTTAAGGAAAATTAATTAGTGACAGTATTGGAATTGTCAATTTTTTTTTCCCCACTTAAATTTGTTTGTGAGATATCTAATTTTCCAGGCTAACTAACAATACATATATCCCTGCCTGGTTATTTCATCCACCAGTAGTTTCTGATTTTTTTTTCATGAAAATATATTATATTCAAACAAATAACAACACAGTATTGTATAACTCCATATACCATGATAGAGGACTTTCTCATTTGCCCGCTCCTTATCTATGTCATTTAAGGGTCTATATCTCCATTACCCAGCAGCTTCCAATGCCGTACTAGTACAAAGATTATCTCTGCTGAGACATTAACACTAGAAAAGCATTTATGAAAAGGATTTGTGCGATGCTCAAAGAATTTGAAAAATCAGTGGCTGTAATAAACGGCACCTGAAGCAGTACTTGTGCATAAATGGTTTTAGTACAGGTAAGAATATAAAAGGTAACTGAGACTGAGAAGAATGGAGGAGAACATGGGTGGGATTGCCGACCCCGGGATTACTGATTTACAGTTTTAGGGTACTTAGTGGAGCTGAGTGTTGTTACAGGCTATTGCAAGAACCACATATCAAGAGAGAGGAATGTACAAAAGGTAAAACCATGCGGATTTAAGATAAGGTGAGAAAACACACAAAAGCCTTCTTTACTCAAAATTACATCAGAAAGCATAAACATAAACATTTGTACACACGCTGTTTTTTGTTGAGCTGCGAGCAGTTGAAACTTACCGCATCGCCTGCTAGCTCTTTCGGTGGCTGGCCCAGGTCTTGCAGCTGTGAGCAAAAACATTATAATCTGTGATACGTTTCAGTCTCTACCAGACAAATTAAGCAATACTAAATTTAGATCAATGCAAAAGTGTGAGTGCTATGCAATCCCCTGCCAATGTAATGGGGGTCCCCCTAAAAGTAGAAGCTGTTTAATGTAGGTATCTGCGTCATATAAGCACTTTTATCCATCATAGTAATGTTTGAATGCAGACACAAAACTCAAATATTCAAGAAGCACAAGGCTAAAGGCACTAACAAACCTAAACACAGAGTGATTATGATTTCCTTTTCTCCATTTCATTCACAATGATCAAAGGCAGTGCACGTCTACCTGCTGCATCAGGTCCATGATGCTCTCAAATGTGCTCTCTTTATCCCCCGCGCCCTCTTCCTCCTTCTCAAAGTGCTTACAGATCTCTCCCATGATCTTGGCCTGTTGCTCATAGCGCTGGTAGTCCTGCGGGCTCAGGCTCGGCTTGTTGGCATCCAACCACTCCGGGTACTGTGAGGGTTAGTGACAGTTATTGCAAACCCTTTAAGGGACAAAGAGCAGGGTAGCTGTTGTTAAAATAAAGGGCGGACCTTGGTGGTAATCTCTTTGAGAGACGGGTAAAGCACTTCCTTGGAGAGAAGATTCTGCATGATGGACTGCATGATGGGCAGGATGTTTCCGTCATCACCGCCTCCTTCGTTGCCCTCTTCCAATCCCAGGCCTTCTAGAGCCTTGACAAGGTCGTCCCCAGCTAGTCCTGTTGACTATAAGAAAACCAATACTGTATGTGTTAGTAAAATGTGATATTAATGAGCTGAACAGTTTCACGACATTTCTGGTTTGACCCACCTGCAGGTTGTCTGCATTTTTGGCCAGGCCACGGAGGGTGTCTTTAAGACAGGAAGTGAATTCTTGTTGGGATGCAGTGTCACTGCCTAAACAGAATACACAGGCAACATTTAGGCAACAGGTACAAAACAGTAGGCAGTGTGTGTGTGTGTGTGTGTGTGTTTGTGTGGGGGGGGGGGGGGGTAATGAAGACCACAACTGATGCAAACCAAAGACCTTACCAACTTTGCCTGCGGCTTCTGACAGCTTTTGGAAGTGCTGCAGTAACTCTGGCTCCTCCTGGGCCAGCTCAGTCATGGCCTTCTCCCACTCCTCCTTGGCCTGACTAGCCATTTCCCCCTCAAACAGAGTCTCAAAGAGCTTGCAGTCCTCGAGGAGGGGCGGCTGCGCAGATAAACAGAGAACACGTGAGGTGCTTTCTAGAGACTTGGGAGAGGACTGTGAGCAATAAAATTTAAACTCTATTGTTACTTCTCAGTATTTATGAACCCCTTTGTGCTCACAGGCACACTTTCAAATGCTAGACGTGTTTTGTGATCCAATTTTGGTTCTTTGACTATAGCTATTATACCCAAAAACAGTCCCTGCAACTAAGAAAGTACTTGATAGACTGAATGTTTCGCACATTTAACAAACATAAATGGAGAACAAGGAACTGACAAGGTCAAGGGCTACTGACAACAGACAAAGAGAAGTGCTGTCCGTCTTTCAGAGAAGGAAATAGCAACTTGAAATAACGGTAAAAAAAAAAAATATATATATATATATTTTATGATACTTCGACTAGGCATTACTTTTAGACAATACTAATAGAAACTCAAAAAAAATTCTTCCTACACAGCCCTCGGAAGGAAAGCAAAGAGGGAATATTAACCTATTAGTTTCTCTAATTCCTTGATCTTTAGGTTGATAATCGCCTAATGTTAAAAAAGATATAAACAATTTTAGTCCTTTGTGAAACTAAATTAATTCATCTTATAGCCACTTGAGCTAAATTCACACAGAATTCATTTACAAGCAGCAACCAAACAAGCACAATCCAGTTAGGAGAGAACACACAGTTGAAAAAAAGTCTGGGCTCTGATAATATATATAGTTTTTACACAGAGACCTTCTCGGCACCACTGTTGGCAGAGGAAGAAGAAGCTGCAGGTTCAGGGGCCACAGGGGCTGATGTTTTGTCAAAGTCATCCAACGCACCTGGAAGAAAGAGGTGACATCAGAACAGCACCAGTTTCTAGACTTTTAACAGATTTAATCCCCCAAATGTGAGACTTTAATAATTATCTACTCAATCCATTTCATATCATCTTATGCGACATATTTTAATTCCTTTTACAGCATCCAAAGCTAAACAGCCTACTATATACTTAATGTTTCCTGCTGGTAATGTTGTAGCAACAGATGCTCCTAGAGCAGTCCTGTGGATGTTTTCTGCTCTTTGGAAGACAAAACATGAGGGTTATAATGAGGTGTTATATAAACTATATGGGTATTTTGAAGGCTGTAGTTTGTTTGTGGTACTGCTGAATTGGAGATTTATAACATGAACGATGTAATATTGATATGGATGATTGAGGAAAATATTTCCAACACCTTTTCATATAATGCAATACAAATCAAACAGATTCAGAAGTAACAATGAAGGTGAAGCCACAGTATCCTAAACTGTTTCAACAACAACTAAGAGACCGAGAGCAAAGGTCTAGTGAATAGAGGTGCACTAAATAGATTATTCTAAGTATAACAGTTTTGAGGAAACTTGAGTACTGTACTTCTACTGTAATTACTAGCTACTTCTTATATAAAGACATCATATAACAGTCTTATAAAATACAACTGCGTTGTTAAATATTAAATATTAAATCAGTGGCTCCCAGCCATTTTTGGCATATGATCCCCTCAGATTTCTATGATGTTACCACATTCAAGACCAATTTTCCCTTTACAGTGCTCAGATCATTTCATTTTAATAGCTTTTCAAGGCCCAAATTGGTAAAATGATCCAAACTTTTTGCAAACAAAGAGAGAAAAGAGTCAAAATAGGAACACAAACGTTCTTCTTTCCAATCCTCATTTAGAATCTCACAACCCCTAAGATTTACGTTGTGACCCTCTGGAGGGATCCTGAGGATGGGAAACACTGGACTAAACTGAAAGCAGCTCCAACCTTGAGCAGCCACAACAGTAAAATGCTGCATGCTTGACTGATACATCAGTATTAACGCTTTGTCATATAAGATGATCTATCACTGACAAAGGTAATAGCAGAGTGAGTACTTTTACTTTTAATACTTTATGCACATCTTGCTAAGAAAACTCATGTAATTCCACTTTAGTATGACTTTAAATGCACAACCTTTAGTTGCAATAGGGCACTTTTACGTTGTTGTACTTCTTCCAACACTGCTAGTAGAGGAATGTGGCGTTCACTGCAACGTGTTTATACCAATTACACACCTTTAACTGCACCAAGAACGTATTTAGCACATGCAAGAGCACACAAGGGCGAGTGCAAACAGGCGGAGGCACTCAACAGGTTTTTGGTACCTTTAGCAAACGGCATCCAACTGTCTATCGATTAAATAAATTCAAGGGCAAAGACATAATGTGTCAGTGGATCTGGATCGGGGCTAAGTTAGCAAACAATATCAACATATGGCGCTTTAGCACAAAGCCGCCTGCAGTTCTTATCTGTTTGTTTAGGTGAGTAAAGGCGATAATTTGTAGATATTTGGGACTAAAGCCGGGGGGGGGGGTCCCACCGAGCATGTAAGCTAACCACACACACACACAGCGAGGGGAAAGGGCGTCCCGGTGCTACATCTTAGCCCTTTTTCCGAACACCAGAACGAACGGCGGCGGCGTGAGAAACGTCTAAGTGGATGTATAACAACGTGTCATCTCTTACTGTCCAACAACTCGTCCAGTTCCGCGTCGTGTCCGGCGGACGAGTCTCCCGTTCCCGACGCCATGATGTTCCCTTCCCCCCGAACGCCCACCGAGCTCGCGTCGCCGGAAAGTGACGACAAAAAAAAAAGCGTCGCGGAAAATAGGTCGTCATCGCGACGCGCTACGCGCCCTCGAATCCGGCGCCACCTGGTGGCGGCGATTAGAAAGACGATGGAAACACACGCAGATCTAAACCAAACACGGCAGGTCACTGATGTAACACTTATCCAGCCGCTCTTAACGTCTTGGTTTCACTTTATTTATCTTTTACCACTCCTATTTATTCATTCATTCATTTATTAGTTATATTTAAGCATTTAATAAATGGTGGCTGTAAGTGGAGGTAGCAGGATTACACGTGAAGTGGAACAATAATAATTACACTATAATATTCTGTCGAGTTCAACCTTTTTTTTTTTTAGGCCCCCTCATCATAGTTGACGCCCTCTGGTGTGGAAGTGTAATATTCTGGTTGACTGGGAGACTTAGTTTAGCATTAAAATCTACCGTTGTTTCGGGCAAACAATGCTTGATATTTATCCATGTATTTCTGTTTATTTCAGATTGCATCCGTACATTCATTCGGGTGTTTTGTTGCATTCGGTTGTCAAGAACACTCCCAACTGAATATAAGTAATCAGAAGTTAGAGTGACTGAATTTCAACAAAATTTAATTAGACAAATCTTGTACTCTCATAGCTGCTGTTGTTGTCTTTGATACACGGACATATTATTCTATTTCTTCCATCCTTAATTTCTATTTAATTTCTCTTTCCTCCCCTCCCCCTAGCAGCATGAATTGAAAATATGAACTACCACTGCAGTTTCATGCACATGTCCATAGATAGATATTTACTTATCTAATCAGGAGTAGGGCTGCTATGAGTAAGGTTTATTTTCTTTATTTCCCTTTCTGTTCTGTATGTTCTGTATGTTTTGATAAATTTTACAAAAAAAAATAAAAGTAGGAGGATTTTTTAAAAGTAGAATTTAGATCATTGTTAAACAATTATCTTAATGCCAACCTCGTCATTCCCGCATGTTTGTCAGCATGCTCACCATGAGGTTTCCCAGGTGACCTTCACCCAGCTTCGACATTTCACCAATCAAGACCTCTGTTTATTGTGTAAAAGGCATTCAGCAGTAACACAGGAGCAATTGTTGTGAGTGGTTAGCGACATTCTCACAATGAACTATCCATATCTTTAAGTGTCCAACTCAACTTGAGCCTAACCCAAGTGTTTATTAATGTATTTGTCAGTAAGCTTAGTTATTTCTATGGGCACTAATAAGTGGATGCTACTGTATTTACAGATAATGAATGACAAATAGTAAAACATACTTGTAATAATATAAAATGTGTCTCCACTGGAGAGGTTATACTTACAAAAACCCTATAGCTATAATAGTGTCTTATAAGCATTTATTTTTGTTTACTGCCTAGAAATACTAAACAAGGGAATTTAATGAATCTGTTACTGCATCTTCGAGTTTAGTTTCGGGTTGAACCTTGGTCTCCGTTTTGATTTATGTTCTGTTGCACCCAATTTTTGGCTAAATCTGCATAGCTGTTAAAACAACCAATACCCAAACTCAAAGTTTCTGTGGATAATCGCTCAAACAAATGATCAAATGTGAAACATATTAGAATCACAGGGGGTAAATATAAGATTCATTTATGTAAATTGAAGAGTTTAAGATTTTTTTCATGATATACACTCATATACCTCTAATATTATATATCAATTATATATAATATATATAAATATGTATAATAATACTAATGTCAAATTAATATATGGTACTTTTACTCCATTGTATACATTTGACAGTTATTGCTACTAGTTACTTTACAACAATTCTTCATACAAAATACCTTGTAAAAACATGTTGCACTATAGATTAAACAAGATCATACATTCTCCGGGGGCTAGGGAAACTTATGTCATGGCCACACATGAGTTTCAAACCTGCATAGTCCAGGTCTTTGGTTCTGAAGAGAGGGAAGGTCACAGACAAGTTCCGCATCAGCTTGGGAGAAGGTCAGATCCCGTCAGCCACGGCGAAACCAGTGAAGAGCCTCGGGAAGCTTTTCAACTGCAGCCTGAAGGACACAGACTCCATCAAGGCCAGCAGTGCTGACCTGGAGGGCTTCTTAAGAGGGTTAGCCAAGTCTGGGTTCCCTGGTAGATTCAAGGCCTGGGTCTACCAGTATGGAAACCTCCTATGAATCCTCTGGCCACTGCTCATCTCTTAGGTCTCCATGACCATTGTGGAATCCTTTGAGCGCAAGGTGAGCAGCTATCTACACACATGCCTGGGCTTGCCTGAGCAGCATCAGGCTGTAGGGGGACAGCAACAAGCTCAGGCTCCCTATCAGTTCGGTCAGGGAGGAATTCATCGAGGCATGGGCACAGGTACACCTGCAGGACCGTTGATCTAGAGATACCAAAGAATCTGATGCAGGCATTGTTGGGAGGACAGGGTGGAGCTGCAGCTCCAAGGCACTGGGCAACAACCAGTATCACTGGAGGCACGACCAGGTCCTCAAGTCCGTCACTGAGGCTATCTGCAAGGGGATCAAGGACAGCAGATACACCCATGCCACAGCCAAGGCCATTTGCTTTGTCAAGGAGGGATGGAGGCCAAAGAAAAGACTAAAGAACTGCTCTGTCTGTTTGCTCTCCACAGCCCAAGACTGGATGCTGACAGCAGAGCTGGGGAGGCAGCTGAAACACATCACCAAGTCAACATTAAGACCCAACGTCATCTTGGTCTCTGAGGGCACAAGAAAACTGATCTTGCCTGAGCTAACGGTGCTCTGGGAGGAGAGGATGGAAGAAGCTCAAGAGAACTGTCAAGAGCTGGATTGTGGGAGGAACTTGCGGAGGACCAGGTGTGTGCCAGTGGAGGTGGGCTGTTGGGGATTTGCCAGTCACTCCCTCAGCAAGGCCAACGAAACAGTGGGCATAACCGGTGCCAGCAGAAGAAGAGCCATCGGTAACCTCACGGAGGCAGAAGCAAAGGCATCCCAATGGCTCTGGCTTAAGAGTGGGGAGCAGTTTAGGAAACAGAATTCCACTTGGACACAGGCCAAGGTCCAGTCAGCCTCGGTTCGTTCACCCCGACAAGGGGGTCTGTTGTAAGACCCTAAAGACCCAGTGACTCCAGGAAACAACACTAATGATGTCCAAGTACGAGCATCAGAAATTGTTTTATAAACTGATAGGGGCCATTTTTTCTATGTTATCTATATTTCACTTGCTACTTTTGGTACTTAAAGTAAACTCTGCTGATAATTCTTACATACTTTTACTTTAGTGACATTTTAAACGCAGGACTGTTTCTTTTTTTCTATGTTATCTATATTATACTTTCTACTTTTGGTACTTGAAGAAAACTCTGCTAATAATACTTGCATACTTTTACTTCAGTGACATTTTAAATGCAGGACTCTTTATTGGCATTGAGTACGTATGCAGTATTGCCACTTTTATCTAAGGAAAGAATCCGAACACTTCTGTCACCCGTGGTCTTATGACTATCAAAGTTGCTGGGTTTTTTTTTGTTTTTGTAATCCCCCTAGTTCCTTTTTTTTTTTTTTTTTTTTTGTTAATCAGTTTGGTTTACATGTTCTTTTTCAAGTATTTTTAAAAAAAAAAACAAAACCCTTAAGATGAACAAATTCATTTTCCTTCGATACAATCTAGATAAGGTTGTTTGGTATCAGACATCTGTGATAAACAGAATAGAACACAATTAGTCAGCCTGTTATTTTAACATCCAAACACAACTGCGTGTCCTATAGATGGTAACCGTGGAGTGAAATGTAAACAGCTGTCGAAGGAGCTTAAAGCAATCTTGCGAGAATGTGCGCGTAATAGCACATTTCTCTCTCTATGTTCGTTTTTTTTTTTTTTTGTTTAAAGTTTTTAATTATTATTATTATTTATTTATTTATATATATATATATATATTTTACTGGTCAGGAAACGCGCCAGCTTACAACTTTGGGTAAACAAACACGGTTGCCCGTGGTTACTGCTGCGGTCGCTAAGCGACGCACACAAAAGCTCGGCGAGCGCGGTGATTCAGGCCGAGGCGCAGCCAGATGTTTAGCTCGTCCGCTCCGTATCGATAGTAACGCTGACGGAGGCGCGTTAAAATAAAGATGACGACACTCTTCGTCGGCGACGCTTTCCCGGCAGCGTATTTCCACATTAAAACATCACCATGAGAGGAAGAAGAAATGAATAGTATAGAGCGTAGCTCTACGTCTCCAATAACGGGGGTGAATACAAAAATCGTTTTTAGTGCTCGGACAAGGACAAAATAAATAAATAAATAAATAAATAGATAAATAAATAAATAATAGAAATCCATGTTCACCTACAAAAAAAAAAAAAAAATGCTTGTCATGAAACTTTGTTGCTCCCTGGCTTTTGACGAGGTGTAACCACAAAACCAATCCAGAAGTGCGAATTTAAACATGCGCTCTCTCGGCACTGGGTGTGTTAGGCAGCGAGATGAGGGAAGAGGAGGAGGAGGAGGAGAAGGAGGAGGAATTCAGACACATGTATATAACGGTGCAGACATTTGATGCCTAATTTGTTTTACTGGGCGGGTAGCTGCTCCTCTGAGCCGCTAGTATTTCCAGTCAGGGAGCTGAGGAGGTGCAATCTGCGACCCCCCCCCCCAACGCTTGACCATCCCGGAGTTCCAGGTAAACAACTTTAACATTATTTTTTGCGACAAGGGGAGAAGGGTAAATACTGCAGAACTGCGCTGGGTAAATAGTCTCTTCAACATGTTGAATCCTGTTACCTGCATGTCTCTTGGGAGAAGTGTGATACTATCAGCAGCTAGACTGCTTTTACTTTAAACCAGGGTGCTTTTTTTGATTTTACTCTCTGAGAGAGTAAACGCTCTGAGAATAAATAATTAAAAAGATAAATAACTAAAAACATACATATGTTTTTGTAAAGTTGAGAGTTGGAGTAAAAAAAAAAAAAAAAAAACAACTTGTAAATGACCTTATATATTTCTAAATTTCTACCCGAGTGAGTTTATGGCAACTTTGAAAACACTTTAGGATTATCTACTATGGTAGATTTTAGTGGTGTGTAACTTTCAGACAATCAACAACTTTGGGATGTTTTTTCTCAGGTTGATTTTCTTCACTGTATCTTTGACAAAATGTGGTGTTTGGCTATCTGTGTCTGTCTTTGTGCCCCAGTTTGTGCTCGGTAGGCTGTAGTGTGGCATGTGTGGTGGGAGCAGGGTGCGGCAGGCGGCACACCCACCCTCCCTGTCAATGAATGAACCTCTGCTGTCAAACTACTTTATGGGGACTTTTTCCCTTTTTTCTTCTTCTTCTTCTTCTTCTTCTTCTTTTTTTTGCCTTGTCGTTAGTTTTGATTCACTCGCCTGATTTATTAAGACGCCGATTCAAATTTTCACCGACAAGTTCCTCATTGTTCCTGTTTATCTGGACGAGGAGCTGTGTCCTTCGTCGAGAAGATGTGGTGGGTCAGTCTGCCTTGAAAAAAGGTGGTGGCCCTTAAAACCTAAGCAATGTGGGTTCTCATCAGAAACATTTAGTATCTCGTGTTGGTATAAAGGCTGTTTCATATTGTATTCTGTGGGGAAAATGCTGAATATTTTGTTTTGGTTTGGTTGAGAAAAATACAAACAAACAAAGAGGAGTGAAAAAGGTTAATCGCTAAAATCTTCCATAACATACAAAGGTTGAACTAGTATACTAACATTAAGCCCCTACTCACACGTACACACACACACACACACACACACATGGGGATGGTTACGCCAACAGAGCTCGTCTTGTGCCCTGACCCATGGATCCCCTCTAAGTGGATTATGGGTGAAATTGAGTTTGTGATGTTGTGTCATGACAACCAAACAAGCAGCACTCATGATCTTTGGCCAGAGACAAAGCATTATTTCCTGCAACAGCGTGTGGGTGTGTGTGCATGTTTGTGTTCACGCACAACTGCTGCTTGAGTGACTGTGCAGAGGACTATGACGGTGTCACATCTTGTTTGTTTTCCAGTTGCAAGCCCCAATGTGTCAACCTATTTTCAGCAACACCCTTCCATTTGGGAAGTGCCCCTGTCTGTGTGATCCTGTTGTGTTTTTCCATGCAGTGCTGCAAAAGGACACTTTTTCCACACTGAGCTCTTGTTTCCTTTTTTTTTTTTTTCTTCCATCACGACCATCCGTATACGTTTATTTTGAGTGGTTCACATGAAGCATAATTGGTACCTTGACTTTAAACCTGGAGTGGGAGTATTGAGCTGGGAGGAAAAAGGGGGACAACTGATGGAAAAGAGAGGGAGTAGTCACCAAATGAGATGATGGGGGGGGGGCTTGGCAAATATGACAAACTTACCAGTTGTTCACCAGCAGCCAGACTGCAGCACATCTGGAACACATCAGTAAGGTGGAAAATGTTACAAGGAAAAAGGGAGGAGGGGAGTAGAGAAAGAGGGAGAGAAAAGGATTGGTGAAAGAGGGGGCTGGTGGTGACTCACTCTTTTGCTATTCCACTCCATCACTCTTTAAACTATGTGTCCCTCTGTGGCTGAGGCACAGGGCTTCCCCCGTGTTACTCCTTCTTTTCACTTCCCTCCTTCCCCTCCCCTTCCTCTTCGCTTCATATGAGTCATCCTGCAGGATTTTAAGGGTTTCTTTTTTCCATTTCTGTCTCTCCCTCTTTTTTTTTTGTTGTCTTTGTCTTTATGTTCATACCTCATCACAGCTCAGCTTTTTCCCTCCCCACCCTTCGACTGTTTCGTAGGTGTTTATTGGGACTCCTTGTTTATAACTGTCTCCCTGTGTAAACTGGGAACACGCAGCGCAGCGTTTGTTGAGCCAATTGGCCGATGTGTGTGGGGAGGGCGGCCAGAGTAGCCACAGTGTTTCTGCACTGTAAAAATCCCCATCTTGTCTTGTTGTTAACCATCTCTTCTTGCTTAAAATCTTGTTATTTTGAAAGCCCCCCCTCCAGTGCGCATTAGCTGGTTTCAAGACTTTTTGTTATCCAAGAAAAAAAAAAGAAATCTTGGCACTAGTATTGGGTTTCTTTCGTCACATTAAAAAAATTTTCCAAAAATATTCTTTGCAGGGATTGATATTGGAAAATGTTCAGCAACGAACCTCGGATTTCATCAGTGCCAGTCCATCAGAATTAAAGAGCAAGAGATTAAAATAAATAAATAAATAAAAATAAATTATATATATATATATATATTGATGTTATTATGCCCCAGCGTTCAATCCAGATTATCAGATGCACTGTATTAATGGTACAAGCATCATTAGATCATAGCATAAAGCACTTGCAGAACGTGGTTGCGGTTTTGGTAATTTGTCTCAACTGGAAATAACCCTTGCCACCTTGTAACCGGTACAGCTGAATGCAACCATTTCACAACTGATTCCTCTCCCTCCAGGGCTTGTCCAACCCATGAAGTCAACTGCAATTTTGGGAAAGGGTGTCGTAAAGTCTGAAGCATAGTCTGGAGTCGTTTTTTTGTCAGATTTTTGGCAGCCATGAAAATCTAGGTAGAGTGAACAGAATCAAGCAAGTGGCAACAAAGCTTTTTATCCCGATGGACACTGGTTAGTTTAGAAAAGATACACCAAAACTAATGATCAAATGAGTGGTAAAATATCCATTACTATGACAATTCTGATAATCCCTTAATCATCGAAGTAATTTCTCATGAAAATGTGCAAATCGGAGGATTTGCACATTTACTTAAGGGCTTCCCTTATTTCACTTTCACTAGTATCTTACAAACGGAGCCCTGGCCAAAACGTATTCCCACATAGGCTTTAAAGTGAGACTGTGTAACTTTAGAAAGAAGCATTCACTTTTGAATGAAGAATTGTATTCACAGACAGTAAAACGCACCATTACTCAATTCAGGAGACTCAGGGGTTTTAGTGCTACACCCTAACTCAGTCCGGTATGACTAATCTCTTTTCTGGCTAAAAGCAAACTTAAGAGCAATGCTGCTTCCTGATTTTATTACTGTTCTCTAATTGTGCTGTGCTGTTACATGCTCTCACCTTAGTACAGTACTGTGTCTTCTGCTAAAATAACCATTGTCAAAATCGTCATTAAATAGAAAGTCTACCGCAATAAATCAATGTAAAATTTTGAAAAATAAAGAATGAAACCTAAACTGTTTCTCTGTAACTAAATATTCCTGACTAAAACAGCAACAAACATTTGGAATGAAACATCCTTCCAGATATTTTGTAAGTACCAAGTATTATTAAGAGTAAATAACTCAGCTAATCTTGATTGGTGCTCTTAGGTGCATGCTTTCACCTTTCTCTTATGTGAAATAACCAGACCTGCTTTGACTTTGGCGGAAGAATTTGTGTTCTAGTACAATCCCATTACGGGGATCCTCCCTTATGATGAGGAACTGTTTAAGAAAATAGGTTTTCAGTGCCGTTAAGATGCAATTTTTATCAACAAAGTTCAAAAATTAAAGACAGATATGCTTCACATTG
This sequence comes from Istiophorus platypterus, assembly GCA_016859345.1. NCBI lineage: Eukaryota > Metazoa > Chordata > Actinopteri > Istiophoriformes > Istiophoridae > Istiophorus > Istiophorus platypterus. The sequence goes on along the minus strand of CM029113.1, from coordinate 19,464,262 downwards.
ATAGGTTTGTTGAGATTTTGGATTCCTTTGCAGTGAAGATGAGGTCTCTGGGAATGGAACAAGCGAGGGGGGTCGTGTTTAGAGCATGATTACAGACACACTGTAGGGTCGGAGGAGGTTGTGGCGCCACGCCTGTCGCTGAGGACAAGAGCATGGCGGAGTGTCAGAGGGAAACGGTCTGCGCTCAGCGCAGGAATGCTGCTGAGAGAGCAGCCCAAAGCTTGATAGGAGGCAGAAACTACCAGAGAAAAAGAGACGGGGTGTTTACCAGATGATCTGAACAGATGCAAATATGCTGTGACGAGTTTGACCACAGTGCAGTCATTATTTGCGGTTTGAAACTGTGTTTTCATAGTTTTGCTTGTGTCAACCATTCATAAAAAAAACAATAACGACATTGTGTGTCTAAAGCAGTACGTAGGAGCATACAGCCTGTTTAAGGAGACTTGCTTAAGGAGAAAAGCTGTTTCCCTCATGTCATTGGATCTGGTTCTTAATGTGAAGGTCTTTCACATAAATAACATAAAACCTTGAAATCTGGCCTGCTAATTCTTTTCAATTGTCTTTTCTTCTTGCAGTTCCCTCTGAGTGGCCGATGGTAGAGATCTGAGGAAGAGATTCCCAAAAGGAAAGTCATATCCCACAGGAACCTTTTTAGCTTCTTATCGCCCACTAAATCTCCTGTCATGGCTATAGTCCTCCAATCCAGCCCTCTACTATGGACACGGTTGGCAGCCATGGTCTTCGCCTGTGTTGCCTTCTCCGTGGCCGTGCATGGCGCCAAACTCCATCACGGCACCGGAGACTGGTGCATCTTCTGCTGGGCCTTCAGCTTCGCCGGGACTCTACTCGTCATCCTGGTGGAGCTGTTTGGCCTTCAGACCAGAGCCCCTGTCTCCTGGAAGAACTTCCCCATCACATTCGCCTGCTACGCCGCCCTGCTCTGCCTCTCTGCCTCCATCATTTTCCCCCTCTACTACGTCAAGGGATCCGGAAGCCACAACGAGACCCACAACTACCGCATCGTGTCAACCGTCTTCTCCTGCCTGGCCACCATTGCCTACATAAGCGAGGTGAGCATCAGCAAGGCGCGTCCCGGTGAGGTCGCTGGCTACATGGCCACAGCCCCTGGCCTGTTGAAAGTCTGCGAGACCTTTGTGGCCTGCATCATCTTTGTCTTTATCAGTGACCCTGTGTTGTACGACCGCAACGATGCACTCAAGTACTGCATGTCCGTCTACTGCATCTGCTTCATCCTGTCAGCGGCCATAATCCTACTTTGCATAGGCGAGTGCACCGGCTGCCTCCCCTTCCCGTTTGCCCGCTTCCTGTCTGCCTACGCCCTGCTGGCTGTGGCTCTCTATCTGTCAGCGACCATCATCTGGCCTATCTTCAACTTTGACCCCAAGCACGGCGGAACAAAAAACAGGCCGAACGAATGCAGCAACTATTTGGGGCTGTGTTTGTGGGATAAGTACCTAGCGGTGGCTGTGCTCACTGCTGTCAACTTCGTCCTCTACCTGGCCGACCTGATCTACTCCACCCGCCTGGTGTTTGTCAGTGCTTGAAGAAAGAGAAAGGCCATTCGGCCAGCAGTATGCTCCAAATAAAATTTAATTTGTCATGTTTTCAAAGGCTGTCAAACCGCTGTCAGATATGTTGTTGTGAGCAAATGCCAGTGCATTTACTGGGTCTGTTTGTATAATGGTGTCCACACCAGCAGGAGGAGCCATGTGGGACCAGATAGTAGAATTATACCACAACTGTTTTAGTTTATTGAAGTACTCCATTTGAAATTTGCTCTAAAAATAAAAGAAATTTGATTGTTGCTGTAGCACTGGTAGAACAAAACAGTATGAGAACAAGAAGTAATCCCGAGTACTCGTGTTATGGTTGACTGAGGGTGTATCAGATGCAGATGTAGTAGAGGCAGTGAACAGGTCATTTCAAAGAAACTGACAAGCTCATCTGGCCAAACTGCATCATCAGACCTGTCACCTTGTGCTTTTTCTGGCCCCAAAACTCACTTGCAAACCTGCCAAATTTGATTTTCTACGAAGCATACTGCCAGCCTAGAGTCCTTAGTGTTGGGGAAGGGGAAGTGAGAGGGAAGAGGTTGAGGTCAATGGCTATGTTTATACGTACAATATTCCCTTAAATTGCTGAGTCTTTCTGTTCACATGTCGGAGCATGTAAATGTCAACCATTGCTTCCGGTGAACTGAATAGACTCTCATCTTGTTTATGAGAGACCCAAATATGATTGCTGGGACATGCTGATATTACCCCAGATATAAAAATACCTTTTTAACCATTATAATAGTGTATCATTGCCAATTATACTTCTTAAAAAACATGATTATTTCATTTATACACAGCTGTTTTAGATGTCTGGATATAAGTAAGCTATTAACAGAATGTCCCGACCAAGACCCTAACAAGAATTCATGCTAATGCCCACAATCCTACCATATGTGCATGTAAACATAGTCAGTGATGTCAAATGAAGAAAATCCAAAGAAAATGGCGGCTTATTATTATGTTTGATTTACTTTGCATAATGTATATATCAATGCTCTGCCTTAATTTTGTGTTTTAAAATTAATTTCTGTTATTAAAAAGACTGTTAAGCAGTGCCTCTGTATTTTACTGCTAAAGGACAAAACCCGGAAAAAAAAATTGAATATCAGCTGCACGGAGCCAAGAACATATTCAAATGCCATACAATTTGAAGTCCAAGACCTCAAGAGACAAGATAGATTTCAGTTTCCCAGCAGCGCACATTGCAGCTGTTTGTCTTGTATCCTTCATCAGTACTTTTTAGTCGGCTCCAGTGTTTGACCCCTTTGACTTGAAGTGGTGCAAAGATAGTTTACATGATGTTAAGAGGATCTCCTGTCTAGCTTTCTGCTCCTTTTATAAGGTATTTGTATCTGTATCTGCAAGCTACATTCGTATGGCAAGAATATATATATGTGGAAACAACATATGCAAGATTGTGGATTTAAAAAATCACGTATGGTTAAAGTGCACGTAATATTAGTATTATCTGTTTGTTCAGAGTCATGGTGTCTCCCTAGTATTATCTATTAACACCAAACTCACACCACTAAATTCACATACATTGCTGACGGGGTCTATTGGTTTAGCACTGCTGTAAAATTACTCAAGAGCGACCAAAGAAAATTGTCCTCTCCCCCCAGATGTTGTTCTATTCTCAAACTTGTTTTTTAAAAAAATATATATTTCACTGTTCAGTGTTTGAAGGGTGCTTGCCACATCAGTGTTGTAAGGAAAAATAACCCAGGGTTTCAATAAAGACACATGGTATTCAGATGTTTGTGTGTGTGGGTGTATTATTTGATGCTTTTGGTTTGATTAACGGTGTTGTGTGATCTACTTTCGTGAATTTTAATTTGCAAGATACTATTACTGAACACAGGCACTGACATTCCCATCATATGCTAAACTAAGACAGTGATCATGGCAAAGATGACCTGCAGAACATTGTCATGTTAGCATTCTGACTCAAACAATACCCTGGGGAGCTTGCAAAAAGCCAAAATGAGTATAAAACATCATCAATGATCAATATAAAAAATGTTTAAAGAACAACAGTCTCAAAACTTGGAGAGAGAAAACAAAGAACCACAATCTGAGTGAGAAACAATGTGGAGGGCAGTTCACAGTCTTCTACACCAGCTGTCCATGAGTCTGCTTATTAGCTAATGCCCCTGCGTGGCCATAGAGCCCCCACCCTGTCCCCTGCTATAAAATGATGCGTAATATGCAGAATTTCAAATATTTAAAACAAAGTAGATGATGGATGGTTGTGTAAAATGGTTGCTTGCATTGCTGACTCCACTGAGGCTGAACGCCACGTTTTGCAGCTTTGTGTTGCTTTCAGACATTTTAACTCAATGTTTTGGTTTTCTAGACAAGCAAAAAAAAAAAAAAAAAGAAGAAGAATATGAAAAGTCTTTATCAAAAACCATGGACTCCCAGCACAGCCGCAAACACAAGCTAACTGTACAGAACCTGCCTGGCGCTTTTAAGCCTATGAGATCTGACAGTAGGGATTTGAAAACTGACTGAGGGCTTGAGGTCCTTGAAAGTCAGGATCAGAGTCCTCTGTGGTTCAGATCTACTTCAGAGGTATTTTACTACTGGTTGCCACTTAGGGGCGTAGTGGAAGACAGTCAAGATTTCGGACTCCCAAAAATCTATGGTCAGGAAAAGAGATGGCAACAACTTCCAAATCAAAGCCAAAAATATATTGATATTATTGAAATAATGTGAGAAATCCTCACATTTGAGAAGCTAGAGCCATGACTTAGAATTTCAGCTCTACTTTTATTTAATGTTTGGTAGTTTGATTTATGAAAAGGGTCATATCTTATAAGATCTTCACACCTTTTGTATGTAAAATCTTAATTCTTAATCTCTCACAATGGGCTAGTTGTGCCTGGTTAGTTCAAGGGGGAAACGGAAGGTGTCACCTGTGGGATTTGATGTTGAGAATTAAATAACTAAATGTATATCATATATTCTTCAAATTTAGGGTTTTTTTCTGAAAATCTTCGCCACAAATCCTTCTTTTTTGTTATGACAGATAAATCCAGGTTATACAAATAAGGGGTTTGACTTTTATTAAAGGCTTAAAGGCTTATCATAAACGTAGGCAGGTGCTGCTCTTGCGGTGACCCAGCAGCAGGCACTGTCTGTTTGTACATTTTTTTTATAACGCCATACTTGTTAAGCTGGTGGATGGCAAGATGATTGGTGTACATCAAGTCCAGCGTTGGGAAATTTATTGTGAAAGGGTCATCAGTAAGGTCACAATGATTTCTAATTGTCCCAATTGTTGCATAAGGAGTCTGGCGGCCTTTCTTCAGGCTGCCGCAGCTAGATGACAAAAAAAAGGGCACTGTGCTTTAGTCTGTCTTTTATCAGTGCAAGCACTGAAAAAGAAAAAACTCCTAATGTAATTGAGACTGTCACACCTGCACTTTATCTTACCAGGAAATGCACTTTATTTAGCTCTATATATCTGCCATGGGCCTTAATCTTATCTCTCACTTTTTACGGCCAAGGGGAGTAGTGTTTCTGGCATTTCTATTTTTGGCTTGATAGGCTGCTTTTTAAAAACACTATTACTTTTTAGAAAAACATTATTCTTTTATTTATATACATTATATTTTATTGCATTTATGTCCTTGGAGTGTGACACTTGTATAAAAAAATAATCACTAAATCATTCACAAGGCTCAGGTTACATTTAATCAGCCCTGAGTGCCCTGTTTTGTTTTGTTTTTTTGTAGATGTTTTTTTTTAGTTAATGTGTTTGTGGATGTCAAGTAAAAAATAAATAAAATGAAATATCAGATAGCAAAGAGGCAGAGAGTAAGTCACTGTGTAAAATCCTGTTTCACTACTTCTAAATTTTTTTCAATTTTTTTCCAAATTTTAAGCAACTTTTCATGCTTAAAACTGTCATGATATCCATATGTGCAAACTGCCTGTTGTGGTTTATTTGTGTAAATTTTAGATTATGTATTTTATAACATATCATAGATGTCATCTAAGACATTGAATCCCAGCTTTTCCTTAACTCTCTTGAGTTTTCCCGTCCTCCTCTTAAATGAACAATATTTTCCTGCCTCCTTGGCTGCTTAAAAGCAAATTTCGACCTCGACTGCCATGAGGTCAGTCTGCACTGCTTTTGATTTTTCCTTTTTTTGTTTTTGTTTTTTTAAACCATTTCACCCCTTCGCTATCATTACATACGTGCTCCGGGGAGCTGTCTTCCTACTTTCCTTAGGTAACTAAATTAATTCTCGTCCTTCCCACTCTGACCCATAAAAAGAACAAAGAGTTTAAGTCACCAGCAGGACAATAGCTTGATGCGATCTCAAAAGAAAGAGGCCACAGAAAGAGTTCCGTCTCAAACACGGCATTGTGTTTCCACTTTTAAAGCGGATGTGTGGTTCTCAACGCGGCCAAGAGCAAACCATGGATCAACAAGCATTTGAATGACAACTAATTACAAATAATTACACAGATGTGCCGTGTGCTTGAAGAGCCCCTACACTCCCCTTGATGCCGAGGCTCATGTGTCTTCGGCTCCCCACAGAAAGAGCTTGTAGCTTTCTGCTTGGCCTGAGTCTGATTACTAACCTTATGTCTCTTTCTCTCTCTCTCTCTCTTGCTCTCTCTCTCTCTCCAAACCATGAATCTCGATGGCAAACAGCTGTGCAAGCTGTTTGGGAGTAAGTAGTGAGGCAATTTTGCTGGGTTGTTTCCTACTCTTGTTTTACCTCAACACATTTGTGTCCTTTCGACCTCACATTGACCTTTGACTGTGCCGTAATTTGCCGCTTCCAGTACAGGATCTCCCAACATCCGACGATTCGGCACACGAAGGTCTGTTTTTTCATCATGGGGAGTACTGCTCAGTCTCTGAAGAGCCAAGTTGTGGTTTTACTGGGGGTCCTTCGCTTGACTATTTCTTGGCTGGGCGCAGTGGCACCCGGGAATCTCCGCTGGTCGTCTGGCAACGTCACTGCTCCTGGCCAAAAAATGGCCCCGCACATGGCCCCCAATGAAACTACAACTTGTTCTTTTTACACTAGGCATTTTGTATGGATTAAACAAACACGATATAATATGGTGTCAAGTGAGCTTTAGATGTGCTGGAAAATAGATTTTCTTCCTTTGGATGGAGCCAGTCTAGTTGGTTCCCCCTGCTTTCAGTCTTCAAACCAAGCATGAGAGTGGTATCAGTCCTCTACACTGATCTATTTATTCTTTTGAACCTGTCTCTTGTGACATGATCAGGCATGCATGAAATGAAAATGGCTGTTTTATGTCCATAAACAGATTGTGCATGCATTAAATTACTCTAATGGGATTAGTCTGTGTTATCCATTAATACTGCCTTTTAAATATCTCTGTGCAGAAATAACCACATTCTGGTTGGCTTCACATTTAGACTAACACAAATACAAATTTTATTATTATCTATAGTGTTAGACTTACACTGGGACTAGGGCTTGAGCTCAAACCTAGCATTAACATTGAGCACTATGAATAAAATAGCATTAGTATAGTTAAAAGTATGTTAGTAATACAAGTAGTAACATTGGCATTGGTATAAGCTACATCATAAGTAGTATTAGCGTTGGAAGGCTATCAGTGTATTAGCACTAGACCGTTAGCATAACATCCTTATGCTATGTTAGCGTAATGTTAGTGGTAAAGGGTAAGTTCATCCACAGGAAAATGTACATTCTCTCCTATCTCTCGAGGTATGTAGCCATTCAGCTATAGTTTTGGTTTATTCACCCAGGCCTTGAGATGCTTGTTTCTAAAACTTAGATTTTAAAAGAGAGGCATAATGTTAGTGATTATTAGTAGTAAATGGGACAATTATTCTGGAGACAGAAGCTCTTGAATTTTTTAGCCACTGCAACATCTGCAGTCCAAATTTGTTTCAGACTGAGATATCTATTAATGTTTATTAGCTACTGAACGGTTAGCCATAAAACTTTTTGCAGGTATTCATGGTCCACATGAATCTGACTTTGGCAATATTTTTGTTCATGACTAAATACCTGCAACACTAAAATGGTAAAGCTTGTAAACATTATACCTGCTAATCCTCAGCATTTCAGCATTGTAATTGTTAGTGCTAGTATTAGCTAGTACTAGCATTTAGCACAAAGTACTACTGTGCCTAAGTACAGTCACAATACTAATCATATTACATATATACAGTATATATATATATGATGTTTTCTATGCTTGTGTGTCTTTTAGATAAGGTTAAATGTAACATTAAACATCAAAGGTCTCATAATAACAGGCGTACACTTTTACAAGTCTTTTATCTAAGAGTTATAGCCAAATGATAATTTTCATAGATAAGAAATGTTCAGCCTGGTTGTAATAAAATGAAATGATATTTGGCTTTGACTGTCATCGGTTGTCGGTCCTTGCACGTCACACTGAACTTGACTCCCCGTCACTTTCAGAGGAGACACCAATTTTTTTTTAGTGAGTGGGAACTTCCCAGATGGTACAGAAAGTAACTCAAATTATCACAACCCACTCAAAACTTTTTTTTTTAAACACAACTAGTCAAATAAAAAATGTTGCAGTCGGCAAGAAATGGCAACACCGTTCATGGAGTCAAGCATAGCTGGAGACTCTTAGTTTCATTAATTAACATTTGTCAAAGTTTTGAGCACCACAAACCTTCAGATTGATCTGAAACTGATAGACTTAATATTTCTTGCTTTATCATTACTGTTAACTCCCTTCGTATCCCCGGCTGCCGGTAATAAAATTTGTGGTATTAATGTTCACATTGCTCATTAGCATTTCTGTTATTAGTACTAGTTAGCTTATTAGAGTTACTACCAGTTTATCAAGGCAACATGGTAGGAGACAGTAGCAGTAACACGGTAGCATTATCAGTACTTTTATGGTAGGACAGTCTGTACGCTGCATTCAGTCACATTAACAGCAGGGCAGCAGCCTAACTGCTGCACCCTGCTTCCACATACCTCAGTGGTCCTATAGTTAGCTTGTCTTTTGGGACTTTCCTATGACAGAGGCTAGGTTTTGATGTAAAGGTCTTTAAGCTCTCTATCTGAACGCCTTTCCATTAAAGGATCCGTTTTGCAGCTGTTGCGTGAACCTGCATGTGTCAGTCAGGCTGACCCAGAGGAACCACTGTCTGATGTTTGAGATTATACCTCCCCCTGGTGAAACTCACGGTGAATTCGAGCTGCAAGACATCTGGACAGAAGAGAACCGTACATTCCCAAATACCAAATGAAAGGGACAATTGGGCATCTTCAGGCAAGAAAAAGAATATTTTTTTTTATTACCGAATCAGATCTTTAATCAAGTGTATGAAAAAGCATTTGAAACAGTATTTCGTGGTGCACTAAATATCCTAACTTAACTTTGAGTGGGTCATTTCGCAGTTTCAAGTCAAGGTGACCTTGCTGGAATCTGAAGTTTAACGCAACTACGGGAAAAGTCAAAGAGAGTCAGTCAAAGAGAAAATCAATTATTTCCAAGCATTAATCACTAGCATATGAGAGAATATCATGTTTTCAACTGACACTACAGCAAATGGCCAAAAGTATGCAACATGTCTGTCCACAAACTTTCATGTAGGAGTCTAGGGCTGTTTTTCAATGGTTTGGGCCAAGGCCCTTAGTTACAATTAGAGGAAAACTTTAAATTTAGAACATATAGTATATTTTAGAAAACAGGGTTCCTCCAGTTTTGAAGCAATAGGATAGAGCGATATAGTAATGGCCGTGGCTTTTGGAAAGCGATGTTCAACCTTCAACACATGGAAGTTACAATCTGTTTTTTTTTTTTAAACCTTTGTGCCCTGAATATGCACAAATGAATAAAACTGTTGCATCCATCTTCGCTGTTGTTGCATTTTGGTTGCTAGTTTGTTAAGGAGCTTTCCATTTCATTATTTTTCCCTCTCAAAAAACTTTCCATGTGTAACTACCTTTCCTGAGCTTCAGCCAGGGAGAGAAAAGTAGGAGCTGGAACTGGAAAAGTCAGTGTCATGAAGGAGTTATGGCCACAGATTCCAATGTTAAGTTCATCTTAAAAGATGTTTCAGAGCTCTACACCAGCTATATCTATCCATTACCATTAAGGCTTTTTTGGTCTTAACCTCCCAACATGTCCATTTATGGCAGTGCTGAACCATATAGACCCATAAAACTGTCATTCCCCTTGCTGCTTTTGTAATAATGAAAGCCTTTTGTCTATCTTTCTTGTAGCTACACTTTTCTTTTAGTGGAGAAAGTACAAACAGAAGAAAATCAGACCTGTGAAGTCTTACAGTAGAATGATTAATGTCTCAAACAGCTGCTGATTTAGGACTGTTAAGGCCACCTGGTCCTTAGCCCCCCCCCCCAGGTGGCACTGTTCCCCTCTCTGCTTAGAGAGGACTTAACAAACTATTCCTCACCGAAATCTGTCAAACAGCTTCAACAGTCACAGCCTGGTCACGTCGCCCTTTCGAGGGGTCAGATTTACAGAACTATCCTTTTTAACCTTCACCCCAGCCAGAGAACATCTACTATGATACTACAAACTTTCAGAAACAATAACTTTACAACAACCTTTTGTGGTTATGTTTGGACTTTTAGGCATTCAGAAAGCCTAAATCCTGTCACCTTTGCTTAGAAAGTTTCTGTCACATCCAGGAACTGAGCAAAGAAATGAGAACTTCCTGCTGGATGGATAAACGCTTTAGTTTTCCATAGGTTTCTCTCCCCTTTATCCTCTTCTATTCTAGATTCACTTTGTGTGAGTGTTATCTCTTTTTTTCCCACAAGAAAAACACATAATCCAAGTAGTTTCTTGTATAATTTATATTGAAAACATGTTAAAAACATTAGTTTCCCTTTATAAAATTGTAACAGTTACCTGTGGTCATAGTTACAACAGTGTCCTGGTAATCAAAATTCCCCCCTGTCAATATCATGTGTAACGGGAGCGGCCCATCTTAATACCAAGTGCATAAGGGATTTAAAATAATGCTGGCCATCAATGTGAGGGTATCGGCTGCTCTGAGCTCAGTTCGGCTGGTTGTCCATCTGTGAGCCCGACTGGTAAGACTGGATGTCCTCTCCGATGAACTCTGATACTGTGGAGAGAGAGGAGATAAAAATCGCAGTCCTATTAATCGGCCCAGCCTTTCGTTGAACCGTTCACCTCACTTACTCACTGTCATCAGTTCAGTTTAAGTCTTTTTTTCATTCCTGTAGTAAAAAGGTAACCATCCTAGAAGTAATAACCCACGTAATAGCGCCATAATAACTAATTTATTTGGAGACCAGAGGGATATGCAGCATCTGAATAAGTGGTCTCCTCCTGTAGAAATACCCAATCTGTGACGTCCTGACAGGAATAATGACGCAACATTTTGGGAGTAGTTTAATGGGGCAGATATCTAGGGAAAAAGGCTAGGGAAGATAACATAACACATCATGAGACAAAGATCGTTGATGCTATTTTGGCCTGAAAATTTTGGCTCATGTCACAGCTCTTACTCACTGATTAGCACAAAATGCTTGGGAACATCTAAAAAAAACTTCAACACAATATTGGCTGCATATCTTAACCCTGTCGGGCTAAGATATGCAGTATTCTAATGGTCATTCCTGCACTATAGGGAAGAACAAATTACAATTAAGATCACTTTAAAAATACTCAAAATTCAATTAAAGATTGCCAGATGTCTTTGCTTGCGGTCAGCGAGTGAGGGCCACATCCATTCAGAACATCTAAATGCAAGAGGAGTTTGCTTTGAGCACTTGATTTCTCTGGCTCCAATCGCTTTCAGGCAGGGAGTTTGCCATATGCTGGCCTCCACCTCAGCTCCACCCAGGCCTCACACCACCAAAGAGGATGGACAGTGGTACCTGAATAAAACTGACCTCCATTAAAAGTCTGAATGTTCAAGACTGAATTGTAGTGGCAGAGCATCCGGTGTTTCATTTGTCAAGTAATTGATGCTGGAATTGACCACAATCATGGGTATAACCCAGATCAACATCTCTTAACAGAAGAGTATCGAGAGCATCGATGACAAGAAAAATAATAATTAACCAACACCACCAAAAAACAAACAAACATACAGACACTAAACTCTGGTATTGCCGCACTCAGCTAATCAAAAACTCTGCAAAACGTCCTGAGGCTGAAAGGCTAAGGCGCATACCACGTGACTGCAACATCCATGGTTTCGACTCCCAGCCAGGTGACCTTTGGCCCATTGTCATGGCAAACTTTTCAAACTTTTCCTTTGTTTCCTTTCTCTAGACTGTAAACTATCAAAAAAAAATGCAAATGCCAAAAACATAATGTTAAAAAAATCTTGATCTTTTCACAGTCTCTCCCATCTGTCTACCCACACCCACATATCCATCTATCTGTACATAGCACTAAACAAATAAAACAGTGATAAACTCCCTCATTTCAGGTTTTTGTCTTGTCTTTGTTTCTCTCTGTCCTTTTTTTCTCTGCAATGCAGCCACCCAATTAAGCATTTCTACATATTTGCCCTCTTCAAAATCAAGATCAATAAACACAACTCACCTTCCTCAAAGGTGATGTGGTGCATAGACACTGAGCTGGTAAACTCTAGGGGGCACTCGTGGATCTTGGCATCCCTCTCTCCCCCATGTCCCAACCCCAGCACCCTTCCCTGGTGGTTCCAGCCCTCATAATGGGAGTAGGGCGCTGGGCAGATGTCCTGATAGGGGCTGGGGTTGGAGGGAGGGGAGGGACACACCTCCTGAGGATAGGCAGAGTACTGGGGGTAAGGGGAGGTGGGAATGGGAGGCAGAGGGGAGGTCGAGATGGGACTCCCGGCCGGGAATGGGCTGAGAGAGGAGGAGTGGGAGGGAGAGGGGGAGGAGGACAGGTAGGGTGAGTCCAGCCAGGGGGAAGGTGAAGGGGAGGGAGGCTGCGGGCCGCGTGGGTAGAGGGGGGGGAGGAGCTCGGTGAAGCCCAGCTCCAGGTTCTCAAAGCTGGGGTGGCGCTCGGACAGGGCGGCTCTGGACCCACCGGAATCCTCCACCACGGCGTCGGGCTTAGAGCAGTACTCCTCGTGGTAGCTCATGGTGGGGCAGGGAGGAGAGTAGGTGGAGGGGTAGGGGGGCAGGTGGAAACCCAGGCCCCGGTCATCGGCCACCGGGTCGCCTCTCACATGGAAGCCCCTGTCCATCCTGGGCTGACCCACAACAGGACACACAGTTCCCCTGTCCAGAGGCAGCACGGAGGGCCGGGACAGCAGAGGGTCCTCCTCTTTAAACATCACTTCAGAGAAAATATGGAAAAACTGAGACGTGGCACAAGCACAATAATAATTATTCCCATTGATAAGATGGTGCGAATGGACACTCACTGGGAATATATTTGAAGCAGTGAGTGCTGCTTCTTTTCCTCTTCCCGTTGGAGACGTAGAGGCTGACAGACACGGGCCGGCTGACGGACAGGTCGCTGTAGGCAGGGACTCTCACACACAGCAAACACTGCAAAGTAAAAGAGATGTGGACATAACGTGTTACAGATCGGAGGAGATCCGTCGCTCTACCCGCCGGTTTAAATTACAACTGGATGAGCGATGAAAAGTTCACGTTGTTGCGGAGACTGTTCAGAAATCGGTTTAAGCTCTCTGATCACACATGCAAAAAAAAAACAAAAAAAAAACCTCATTGCTGTTGTCTCGGTCGACATGAGCCTCCTCCTCCCACTGCAGTTTACCATCTGACAGAGAAGAACACATGGTGGAATTAGGGAATTAACCTAGAAAAACACGCTCACACATGGACATTTCAATGAATATCATGGATTTGCTCCCAATGGATCACACTGATGACTGATTGAAATCTTTTGTGAGGGTACAGAAAGGTTGGCAAGGAAAAAACTAACTGGATGCTGGCAAGTGATAATATGTGTAAGAGCCGATTACTTCTCTGCCTTGTCTACTGTTTACCACAATGATGGGTTTGTAAACCTCACTCCTCCTGTTCCTGACCATCCAGATGTTATTAATAAAAAAAAAAGAAATATAGATAGATAGATAGATTTGATCTAAAATCATGTTGTTGTGTATTCAGCATCCTTAAAATCCCTCAAAACACAAAGATTAAAAAACTTTTCCCCGTTCAAGCTTCACTTTTGTTGCAGCATGAATTGGTCCAATCAGCCCTAACCTTTTCTGATTGAAATCATGAGTTCAACTGAGGATACAGAAAGGATGAAATTTAGGGGAAAACACGAACTATTCTGCAAACAGCAGAATCATTGTTATTCTAACCATTACTGAAATGTATTAGAATGTAAGTTCAGACACAGTGATTGCACCTGACCTATATCTCTGATTCTCTCCAGCAAGGTTAAACCTGCACTAACACTACTATTTAACTGGTTAACTAGCTCAAATTTTTGTCCTCGTCCAATGTCAATGCCACATTTTTAGTCCCACGCTCATGAAAACAATGAAGAAACAAAATCAGGAAATACATTATTAGCAATTTGTCCCCTCTGCGGCCATTTACCTGTGCCCCTCTCCATGAATAGGACTCTGGAGATTGGCAGGAAGTTGCTGCCGCTCAGCAGAAGTTCCTCCCCGCCCTCCACGGAGCAGGAAGTGAGGCTGACAGACTCGATGACAGGCAGCTCCTGGGCCGAACGCTGGGCTGAGGCAGGCAGAAGAGAGTCACGGCGAATTAGACGTGACCTTTAGTACCAGAAAACATATGCCAGCATGTGCGGCAGAGCTGAAACAATTAGTCGAGTAGGTGATCGACAGAAACCAGATGCCCCCTGCTTTTTGTGCACGAGCCTGAAAAAAAAATGTACCCAAAATAAAGAGGTTCCTGTTCTTTAACCCTTTTGATTACAGTCAAAACCCTGGTCTCCTTTGCAAGGCAACTCTTTAAACTTTACAACCAACCACAAACATGGAAGAAAACTTCACCTTGCTTAATTTATTTTAGGATAAAAAAGGGTATATAAGGCCAATAGTAGTGTCTTTTCTGTGAAAAACACTTTGGAGCCACGGCAGGTTCTGCAGCAAAGGCTGCTGCAGTGATATTATGTGGATCCTAAAATGCTTTGCACAGACATTACTGGGAGACTTAAGAGCTTTCAAATGATGAGAATTTGTCAAGGTTGTGCAAAGACTGAATGTACAAAGCTTTCATGTACAAAAGCTAAACACAAAGCTAAACACAACTAAAGTAGCAATACCAAGGCCAAAGTGTATAGTAAATCAAAAATATTCTGGAGCACAACTAACTATTTGGAGAAAAAGAAATTAAGAAATTATAATTCTTCACTTTTTTATGACATTTATTTTTCAAATAATTAATAATACAATAAGAATATATACTTTGGCACCACAAAGTGGCAATGCACACAGCAGATCTTACACATGGTGGCTTTACCATCCTGCTTTGGAAAGCATCAAGTGAATGTGCAACCCCCGGTGATGCCTAGTTTCCCCCGAAACCACACGCGACCGGCAACTCACAACATTCGATGGGCAGGGAGGCGACCTGCAGAGCCAGGACCCGGCCAGATGGGGCTACAGGGGGCGCTAGAGGGAGGTGGGTGCGAAACACCAGACGGACACGCGTGTTCTTCCTGCCGACGTCCGTCTCCCCTTTCCTCAGCTCGATGTCCGAGTTCCTAAGCTTCAGGATCCCCGCACAGTCGATGCTACGACACAAAAGGGTTTTACATTTTTTTTCAGTCTGTAAATATATATACGTAATTGAAGAATTATCAGGAAAATGTGCCTGCAGTATCAAAAGCAAAAGAGCTCTTGTGATCTGACATTATTAGCAGCCTTTCACTGTTGCAGCTGTCTGAGGGGGGTCAGTTTGAACTACTTTATCTGTAGTCATGTAGTTAAGTCTACTGATTCCCAACCCAGGGATTGAGTCCCTCCAGAGAGTAACAAGATTAATCTGAGGGGGTCGTGAGATGATTAATGGAGGAAGGGAAGAGGGATTTTTTGGATAATTACAGACAGTTAAATGAAACCATCTGAAGAGTTCAGAGGGAAAGAGTGTCTTTACTTGAACTGCTAACAACCCTTAGACATCTGTGACAATGGGCCCCAACATGACACTGCGTTTTTACAGTGTTGTTGATCAAGGTTGGCATGGTAATTTGTCTTATCTTATGATCGTATATTATATTTTATGTAAAATCTTACAAAATCCCAGTGTTTAAGTCCCCCCCCCAATCTAAAAAGTAACTAGTAGCTTAAAATGTAGCAGAGTATTTAAAAATAAAACAACAACAACAAATATTTCCCTCTGAAATGATGCAAAGTAGAGGTATAAAGTAGCATAAAACTCAATGAAATACTCAATGAAACAAATACAACTACCTCAAAATTTTTACTTAAGTACAGAAAATGTACTTGGTTACTTTCCACCATGTGGCTGTTGTTTAGTCCAATTCTTCAACGCTGGTCCAGTAAAGGGAATCTAAATGATTACTGTCCTTTCTCAAGCGTATAACGTAGACTTGTTGAAATTGGGACAGTAAATTTGAACCACGTGCGGAAAATCTGAATGACTGGACCTGTGGGCATCGTAAGGGCAAAGGTTCGCCCGCCTCTCTTCTACTCACAGTGCGGTCATGTTGTTCTCAGGGCTGAGGGGGATGTCCAGCAGTTTGGTCCCCGCCTGAACGCTCTCATGACTGGCCGTGCCCACCATCTTCCCCGTCACCCTGAAAGAGAGAAGACAGCTGAATTTCATAGCCCCGCCGCTGACGGTCGCAACGCTGAATCCCAGGACTGCGTCAGACTGGTTAATCAGCTGATCATTTTGAGTCATTTATTGAACAAAAACACTTTCTGTTTAGAATCATCCAACCGTAACTGCTTCTTTTCTCTCTGACGTATTGTAAACTGAATACTGTCAAGTTTCGGACAAGATTTCCAAATTTAATTATCATTTTAATCTGAAAAAATAACGATAAATTGACCAATAATGAAATTGATTAATAGTTGCTGCCTGAAATTTATTTATGTTACATTAAATATCATTTAGTGTGCAAAATTTAATTGAATCCCCTTTTACACCCTTTTATAAATCAGTGAAAGGAACATCTACATGCAATGTGTTAAGGCAACTATCCTGTTAAGTTAAGTATTTTTGAAAACAGATAGATCACATGCAGTTGATGTCAGCATCTTTAAACATTTTCTACTTTAAGCCATCGCTCTCATCAAGAAAAAAAAATATCCTAGACGACCACAACAAGCAGCTGGTGGTAGATTATGCAATGATTAAGGCCACAGTGATCAAACGCTGTGTCCCCCTGAATATTACCGTATGATAGAGGGCTGCTCGGCAGTAAGCTTGATTTTAAGCGGAAGAACGGATCGGTACCTGTGTATCTGATAGAAAGGATGCGGCCTGATGGATCTGTCGTCCGCCGTCCCCACGAAAACCTGGAGGGAGAGCGGTTTCCTCTCCCCGTATCCACACAGCTGCACAGAGAGGCCCGGCGTGAGAGATGAAATCAAACTGTGAGGAGGCCAGCGGCCGAGACTGGGTCGAAGTTTCGTAAGCACAAAACCCTTCACGCTAAATTTCGACCTCAGCTTGATTATGAAAATTACATTAAGTGCGGCTCCAGTCTGAGATGTTAAAACAATATAATTGCAGAAGCAACATTGCTGTGAAAATACACGTTCGTGCAGCATTTTCTGAGCAAGAGTTCTGTTCTGACATATCTCTACTGTCACTATCTCTCAGGAGCTAAGTTAATCTGCGGGTCTGTGCTTCACCTTGACCACGGGGTGTCCCGTCGGCGTGGCCTTGACGGCTCCTCTGCTGCCCTCCGTCTCATAGTGGGCTCTGTGGTGCGGCCGGGGCTGCACCTCGATGCGCAGCTCGTACTGGTCGAACTGGGACGGCAGCGGCCAGTCGAGCGGCGGCAGAGCGTTGGACCTGGGTGGGGTCAGGAAATTGTTAGGCTGGTGCAGGTGATTCACCGTGTAGCGGACGAGCTGATGAGATTTACACATAATCTGCGCATGCAAACATTGCAGCTGCAAAAACAAACAAAAAAAACCCTAACAAAGCACACGGCAACTTTTGTGATTTATTTATCATTCGGTTGAATTAATGTCATGAATCTGCACTATTCCTGGGACATTTAGATCTCAGTGTTTTACCAGTACTGTTAAAATTGTGCTTTTCTTGTCCACATCCACACAAACGATACGATTAAAGAAGGATAGAATTTCTATTGCCGTAACAATTTAAATCTGCTCTAAATCTTGGTCTGGTAACTGGTAATGATTCTTTTCTCTGGGATTATGTCATTGTATACATGGAGGTGTGTGCTTGCGTGTGTGTGTGTGTGTGTGTGTGTGTGTGTGTGTGTGTGTGTGTGTGTGTGTGTGTGTGTGTGTGTGTGTGTGCGTGCGTGTGTGTGTGTGTGTGTGTCCTTGCCTGAACAGAGGGCTGTGGGCGCTGGCTCGAGCCCTCCCCCAGGCCAGAGCGGGGGGAACAGAGAGGTAGTCCATTCCCAGCGAGGGGGGCTCTCTCCTGGTTTGCTGGACCTCCGGCAGCGGGCAGGGGGAGCTGTGGCCTGGAGCCTGCTCCTGATCCACCTCCCTGGGAGACAACTAGAGGACAAAGAGTGAGGTCCACCACTGCAAGGGAACCCAAATTTTATAAAATGTTTGATATTTTACCAGAAAACCATACCAGCATCTTTACCTGTTCTAATGACGTCTTCCTGGTTTTCTGCGGGATGCTGAGCTCGCAGCTGCTGGGCGGAGCTTGCGACTGCGGGGAGGAGTCTCCACCCTCCTGGGGCAGTTCCTCAGAGGAACTGCCCCTTCGTGAGGTACAGGGGGAGGCCAGGGGGGAGTTCCTCCGCTTTTTGCCCCCGGGAGACGTCGGCCTCGACGAAGGCGAGAGCCCAAAGTTGATGGCGGCCTCGCTGAGCTCCTCCTCCTCCACCAGCAGGGAGTCGCAGCTGGAGGCGGGGCTGAGCCAGCCGCGCGAGGAGGGGCTGGAGGCGGGGCTGGGGCTGAGGGAACCGGGGCACCTGTCGCGGTAGGTGAAGGGGTCCAGCAGGGGCAAGTAGAGCCGCTCTCGATCCCACCCGCCCCCGCCGCCCATGTCCCAGTAGCTGGAAATGGTGGGCGCAGGGTCGTCGTCGGGGGAGATGGTGGTTATCTGGATGCTCGGACACTCAACCACACGGGACTCTGAAACCTGAACAGAGTATGAGTGCAAGGGGGGGACACTTCATTCTCTTAGCTTTGTCTCTGAGTCAACAGACAGAAAGTGACAAATATTTAATAATCAGTTATTTGTCCAAGTTATTCATCAAGCACAATTGCAGAATATTTGCTTTTTCCAGCTCCTCAAATGTAACGATTTGCTGCTTGTCTCTAGTTTTTGTCACTGAAAACTTTCAGATGCAGACGAAACATGAAACATGAAGTCACCACAGGCTCTTGAGGACTGAAGGATGTTTTTTTTTTAATGTTTTCCAACATTTTCTGACTAAAAAATTATTTGATTGACAAATGAAAAACAGTAGTCGCAGACCTATCCAAGTTTATTTTCAGTTGTCTTAACAAAAAGCTAAAGCTGACATTCTGGATTTCTGGATTGATTTCCCACCTTTGAGGCAATGACTATTTCTGATTTAGAAATTCTATAACAGTCCACATTCAGCCACCTTAATATTTTGCAACAGTTACATTAGGGTTGTGAAGTAATGAGACAGGAACTGTTTTGAAACTATTTTCACCATGAGTCACTTGTGCTCGAGAGCCACTGAAAAGCTATTTTCTGATGCAAAAAAACCCTGACCAAACTCACTTAACCAACATCCTTGTTTGCTTATCATGTTTGTCTGCAGAGTTTAATCTCACATCAACAAGACACTGTTTTTTAGCAGCTGACTCTCACGCAGCTGTGTTGATACATGGATGGTGAAGGAGCTAAAATCAGCAACAGTGAATGGATTTCCCTGCTTGTGATTTCATTCCCACCAACACCTACAATATAGCATTGACAGATCAAGGATAACTTTAAGCACCATTTAAAGACTTTAAAAGTTTCAATTAAGATTGTGTTTGGATTAAGTGACACCACAGGCTGTCTGGAAGGTGAGAAATCCACTCAGACCCTTTGATATGATTTTGACAGAGGTCTGTGTTAATGTAACTTCCCTGGGTTTTGGATCAACAAGACTAGGAAGGGCGAGACATCGCTTTATTTAGAGCACGACCATGTTAAGAATGACAGTTCCCAACATTTTTTGGAGTTGATGTCTCTGCAAATGTTTGCAGCCAAAGATTAATGTCAGAGAAATTTGCATCTGATTACACTGAGCTTAGCTTTACAACAATGCAGAGTAGCTGTAGTAATCTATACGTGATGGTGGTGATAGAATTTGTGATTTTTATGGAGAAATTTGACCTGTCATGGTAAGAGCAGGACCCATAGCCAATCTCACCAAATATGCAAAAGGCGCAGAACGGTCCATAGAGTATGATCAGGCCGTGTTTGTAAGCCGGTTGTCTCACCTGTACGGAGCGCGCCGGCAGGCTCTCATAGGTCCCGCTGAACTCTCTGACCGGGGCCCTTCGCGGAGGCGGGGAGTGCATCCCGGCCCGCTGGCTGGCTGAGGGTGGCGGGCTGGGGATGCTGATAGAGTGTCCCGCATGGGTGGCGGCCAGGTGGTTGTCGGTGACTGAAAGTAAAACAACCATCAGAGCGAATGTCAGGAAACATTGGCGCCGGGCATGGGACTCAGAGAACGAGGTAAACGGGCAACGCGGGTTCAGAGCACACGGTGGCTGCACTCGAGAGCGCCCCCCGGTACGCTGTTGTATCGCGGCCTATTGACAAAAGTTGGTCTAATTGCTGATAATTGCTGATAAAAAAAAAGAAAAAATTGCTGATAATCAACTTCTGCTAATAAAGAGTTTACAGTGGGTTCATTTTCCTAATATTCACTTTTACTTCCACATGGCAACAATTTTCATTTTCTGGCTGCTTTCTCGTAAAAAAAAAAAAGAAAAATCACTTTTTCCTCCTTGTTCAAATACACTTTCTTTTGGTATCACATGTTGTGTTTTTTTTGGGGGGGGGTTGACAGTCATCTCTGTAAACCTGCTGTTTCTTTAGATCCGGCACGAGAAGGGCTCATTAGATGTCAATGAAAATATTGCAAACACAATGTGGTAAGTAAAGATTCTTTTTTTTTTCTAGTCTACATCATTCATTGCACATCAGTCTTTTCCTGATTTACTGCACTGTAATTGTTGCCATATGGAAAATGTATGCAACCGGAACTTTTTCTCAGGAAGTTTACAATTAGCGTCTTTCAAACCAGTTCCGCATTTTCAGGGGACGGTTAGCTTAGCTTAGCACAAAGGCTGGAAACAGGGGGGGAAATGGTTAGCCTGGCTCTGTCCAAAGGTAAATTACCACAACCTCTTTTTCAGGGACGTTAGCTTAGCTAGCAACAAAAAGGAAACAGGGGGGGAAATGGTTAGCCTGGCTCTGTCCAAAGGTAAATTACCACAACCTCTGAAGCTCACTGATTAACACAAAAATTTGATTAATCCACACCAAAAAAAAAAACCCAAAACAAAACAATGGTTATGTGCCACACTTGAATTATATGAATATTAAGTCTGTTTATATATTGTTATTCTTTGCGCTCAATCTTCATATTGCCAGTTCTTTTACCTCAAAAGCATAAATGTTTGTATTTTGTTGAATTATTTTACAAATGCTAAATTCCTAAAATCTCCTCAGATTTATTAAAAATGATTATCAGATGAATAAAATCATTGGCATCTGAAGGAACTATGCGACTGTGCAGCTTCATATGATACCGTACATCTTGACGAGTTTATCCTCATATATAATAAACCTCACCAATATTAAAGTGAAGTAAATTTAACTTGTATATTCCATAATCTCCCAGTCATGTGGCAACAATTCAATAAATTCCCCGCCACCAAAATACTTTTTTAACTCTACTTTGAGTGTGAACAACTATTTTAATGAATCTTCCATGAATTAAAGTCACACACCACAAAGTAAAGGGTCAAGTGGGAATTTTAACCAAATCATGAAGTTGACTTTATCCACACCAACCCGAATCTTACACCGTTTAAGAATCACAAACCCAACTCTGAAACGCAACTCATGAGGACGACCTGGGGCTTTTTTCACATTCCTCTCTTAAATATTTCAGAGAACATTCTCAACAAAACTTCTTGGACTCTGCCAAACAACCATTTGCATGAGGACATGACCCCTCAAACCCCGGGTCCTCACTGCATTTTCCCAGCGTGGTGCAGTCGGCCTCCAAACGGAGCCAAAGTGTTGTTTTACTCTGTCATGGACGAGGCTCCATTTGACCATCGTCGCACCGCAGGGCAAATTTCGGGCAACGCGGGCAGCAAACTGCCAACAAATTAAGACTCGGGGGTTGAAAAACATCTTCAAGTGTTTCCTGGCAATGAAAATGTTTCCAAGAGATTTAAGCTGCAGTGCTGAGGCAACTTTTCTGCCGGTAGATGGTTTCTCACGTGAAACCAAGATTTAGATGTGTGTGCGCCTACCAGCGGTTCATGAGCCAAGAAAACTTACCCAACTTTTTTTGAACACAATAAATCTAATCTAAAGTCTAACAGATCAAATATTTCATCATCTGTCCAGAGCTGAACCTCAAAAAAGTGCCGTTTTGATCAGCGATTCCCAGAGACCACAAAGGGATGTAAGATATATCTGAAGGGTTGTGTGTTGGGCAGATGACCTGATAATCTATACACCCACCATATCCACAAATAGCACTACTGGGAACTTCTGCCTCTTTGCCTAAATTTATTTTATTCAACAATCCTTTATATGTTTGTACACAGAGCAGCAGAAGGGTTTACTGACAGCAGAAATGTACCTGACAGTCAAAAACAATCGGGAAACAACCTGAAAACAAACTTCTCTCGAGAAGCCTCATCTCACACGTTTAATATAATGTAATACTTCGCTGCGTTTCCTGAGTTGAACCCCTTACAAAGAGCGATAATTAGATCTTCCAGACTCAAAGGTCAGGACCCCCACGAGCGATCGAATGAAAAATCTAAGGAGTTGTGAGATGAGGTAAGGAAATCAGACTATCCAAAATTTGATTAAAAAAAACTGCTTATTTTTTTTAAGACTTTTCTCTCATCCTTGCTGTTTTTTTTTCTGCACTTGTTTCAGTTTCTGAAATGATAATTTAGATGTTCCAGTGCAAACCATTCATGTCACTTTCTGTAAGGAAGCCTCGTCCACCAAAAAGAAAAACCTCTCAAATTGAACACGCTGTTATACTATATTCTCTCTCTTAAATAATTTTGAGACAAGTGGAAGACAAAAAACGTGGGCTCCTGCAAGAATTTGAAAATATCACAGTCATCTCACATTTGGATAAATGACAAAATCCAGGTTTCAGTTCCAATAAACCGATGGTGAAAGTTTTATCACCACCAAAGTTTATCTGACAGTTATTGAACACAGTTGAGGTCTCACAGATCTAAAATAAAACTTTATTCTATGTCCTGAGGTTTTGCCCTGATGTTTGTAAGTGGTTCAATGACCCCTGCAAGTTGCCACAAGATAAATCTGAGGGATCGTGAGATTAATGTGATTGTAAAGCATTTCTGCCACAAAAAAACAATGATTATTTACTCATATCGCCCTGTAATTTTTTTCCCCCTTTTTTTGTGAATTAACGGTTATTTTTTCTTGGACCAATACTATTACAAAGCCAATCTGGCATCGACAATGACACGGCCGATCCGCATGAAATAGCTCTGGTTTTTTTTTCTTCTCACTGTTGTTTTAAAATTCAGTGTTCCCTGCCAAATGTGTTTTGAGAGCCACAACCATCTCCGGCCTCATGTTACCTTAGAAATCTCAGATACAACGATTTCAGATTCCAGTATCTTGAGAGAAAAAGTGTGATCTGCGCATTCTCGTATTTGCCCTCTTCAGGCATCTTAAAGTTACTCAAGTAACTAGCAAAACTAAATCACCATTTAATTTAACTGGTCACAACTGGTAGACACATGCAAGTCGGTTGGCAAGTCAACAGTGCTTTGTTTTTTTTTTTCTTTTTTCGCGGTGCAGGCCACAAGAAGTTGCGTCCCGCTGGCTTTGCGTGTTACATCCATACGTTTCAAGAGCTGGGGACATAAATCTAAATATCAGGTATGACCTCAGAGTGTCAGGGGAGCGAAAAACAAGACACTAAATAACTTCTGCGAAATATTATACTCTATAAAACGAATCACCTAGAGTAAAAAAAAAAAAATCGCTCTCTCATTTCTCCTACAGTTCACTTTCATGCCTTGGGTGTGGTAATACAACTATATGCCAGTGTGGGCGGGAAACAAATGAGAGAGTTGATGTGAGGATATGAGGTGTGTGTTAGTGTGTTTGTGTGTGTGTGTGTGTGTCTGTGTGTGTGTATGTGTGTGTGTTTGTGTGTGTATTCCTGTGTGTTTGTGTGGTGAAAAATGGGGAGATGGAGGTTGAGTGAAAGAGGGAGGGGAGGTGTGTATGTGGTGCGAGTTCAGTACACAGAGGTTGAGGTTCCTTCCCAGATGGCAGCTGTTAACTCTACTCACACGCACAGCTGATGAGAAACACATTGAGTCTGGGGCTGCACGCACACATACACAAACACGCACACAAATGCGCGCTCGCAAAACGGGCTAACCGGGGGGATGCGGAATATGCACACACTCAGGCGCATACCACACACACAAAACAATCACACAATAAAAATATACTCGTGCTCACATGCTTACAGAAGCAGACACGCACACATCACATGCGAGTTCGGACACACACACACACACACACACAGACACACACTTCATATAGGCACAGACGTGCAGATGAGGGCCCTCATTACAGCACATGCAACACACACAAACACACACACATATACAGAAGTTCCCATGCATTAGGAGCCTCGGACCTCCTCTGTATCATGTGCCCCCCCCCTTTTTTTTTTTTTTACTTCAACACACTCAACCATCCAAGAAACGGCTCTGACCCAGGCTGCTGCCTCCCCCGGCGCCGCCGCCGCCGCCGCCGCCGGAGGAGTCCAGGTGCAGCAGGGCGCCCTCGCTCTCCTCCCCGGGACCGGCGCCGTCCGGCTCGGCCGTGCGCGCCGGGGACGGCCCCTGGCTCTGCCGCGGCGGCGGGTCCTCCTCGAACACCAGCTTGAATTCGAACTCGCCCTCCTCCCAGCCCGAGCCCGGCGCGGCCCCCATCGCCCTCCGGCAGCGAGGACAGGACGCGGATACAAGGGGCGCAAGCTTATGTCCCCGTTGTCCCCGTGTCTAATGCTGCGACTTTAAAGTCCTCGCTGCGCCTCAAAAAAAAAAAAAAAAAAAGGGGGGGGAAAAAAGAGGAGAGAGGATATTTCCCGGAGACTTTCTCCTACGTGCGTGTCATTGCGCAAATGTCCCAGCGCTCGGAAGGCTTTGGTGTAACTTCAGCAACTTTTTCCACGCCGTCTCCACACGATGAGGGCTGATCTCTGCAACTCTTTTTTATTATTATTATTTTGCCAGACTTGATGCCTTGCGCTTTCCAAAATCAGATCTTTGCTCGGGATATCTCACAGTCCTCTCCGAGACACATTTTCCCAGATGGAGGAGTCTTTCGGGTCTTTCATTCTTGCCCCATCGCCATCCCCCGTAGCCCAGATTCTCCCTCTTCTTCCCCGTCCGGGACAGAGAGAATGGGGGGGGGGAGTTTATCAAATATTTTTCTCGTCCTTTACCCTTAATTGCCTTTGGGTGGGTTCCCCGGCTCCAGTTGGTCCGTTACTCGTTCCCCATAGGATCTTGTGCCTGTCAGTCATGTAACCCCCCACCCCTCCTGCCAAACTTCCACCCCCCCCCTTCCTTACTCACTCTGGAGGTTTCGCTTTTAGTCAAACTCACTTAACATTAACTTAATGCGCGAAAACCTTTCCAAGTTTGCCCTGTCCTTACAGCTTACATCTCCCTTTGCACCATTCAAACATTTTCCTGCCCCCACCCCGCCCCACAAAAAGTAGCTTTGTCTTCCCATGATCCCCAGTATCTATAACTGTTTCACACATTTAAGCCCAGAACAATATGATTATTATTCCAATCATGAGCAGGACTCATGGCAAGCAGCAGCTCCCTGTGTCCGAACCGTGCTGTTGTTAGGCCGGCTGCATGGCCACCAGGGCTGTGATGTTAACTGTCAGTTACTGCACATAAGAGGTCCGATTTCCTGTGGCGATGAACACGACAGACCCCCCCCCCCTTCACTCTTCCCTCTTCTCCGCCTTTCTTCTTCTTCTTCTTCTTTTTTTTTAACCCTACCCCACTCCCCCTTCCTCACCCAACCCCCCGCCACCCCATCAACTCCTCCTCATCCCTCCCTGCTCTTGAGTCTCTCCCCTCCCTCCTTTCCTCTCCACCACAGATCTGTTTCTCATTATCCACTGTAGTCTGCTCTCTGTCTGAGTCAGGAGACGAAAAACTTAAATAAACACACTCTCTCAGGCTCTCTCCGCCTAGGTCCAGCTCCTTATTCCCCCACTCTCCTCCTCCTCCTCCTCCTCTTCTTCCTCTTCTCTGCCCCCCCCCCCCCTTGTCCCCTTTCCTCACCCTCCTCTGGTTCTCACAATCATCAGGCGCATGTTATACTGTAGTGTAACTGGGGGCTTGTTTCACTCTCCCTGTCATCCTCTTGGGGTTGTGTGGGCAGGCCTTGGATCCTGGACTGATCTCAAGATGTTACAGTCTGGTTGGGAAGAAGAAAAAAGTGCTTCCAGCAGGGCTGACGCAAGACTTTTTTAAGGCCCTAAACAAGACTCGACAAACCCCTCACCACTAGCGGCAATAAATCCCAAAATGGCACAAGGCGGGTAGATAGCTGAAGGTTCTTACACGGCAATTCAGTTTGCTGCGGGTTATGACTATTAACCCTACAAATTAAGGTCCAAGACTGGGTCAAAAATGAAGTTGCCATTACGCCCAACCATCAAACTTCTCCAACAACCTTTCCAGGGATGGAAGTGAGGGTTGCCGCATCTCGACTTACTGAAGCCGTCGTTCTGACGCCGGGTGTATGGGAGGCGAGAACCCGTGCAGGGCTCGAACCTCACAAAATGTCTCCTGCGTAAAAAAGAAACACGAGTGAACTGTGAACTGCAGCGCAGATAAATACGTTTTATAGGCTTCTCAGACACTCAAACACTATAGAATCTGGAGAGAATTTTATTTTTTCCTTCACGGTCAAAACTGCAAGAAAACAGTACATGCACGGCATTCATGTTCCAAAGTAATTTAGCAGCAATATGCACTCTCATGCAGTGGATTGGCAAAACCCACTGTGTTGCTGGATTACATCACAATAAGTTGTGGCAAAAGTTGAGCCAGGTTCAAGTCTCTCTGCCTCACTGAAATGATTGAGGAGGCAGTGTTTTTAATGCAGAACTAACGTTGATCCGAACGGAGCCTATAAACAATCTGAATCAGAAAACACTGCTGATGAGTTTAAACAATCTTCCAGTTAATTTTGTTTTTTTAATGTGTCAACGCACAAAAATGAGAAAGTGGCTAAATCTCTTTGTCTCTTCTTTGCTGAAATGTAAAATGTACTACTTTCTGTTTCTCAGCTGGTTAAATCTTCGCTTTGTCCCTTTCTACTTTTTATCATCCCCTATATCGTGAACTCAAAATTTAGTATCTGCCACTAACGTATTTCTCTTTCAACCAAATAAAAAAGTGATCTGATCGGGGCTTGTGAATGCTACCTGTTAACCAGGTGAGCAATAATTCCCATGCTGCTTCGCTGGAGTTTTGCATTAAACCACTATTTAGATCTTTGATATTTTAAATCACAAAACAAGTGGTAATAGAAAGAATTAGAGGTGAAATAGAGTCATATCTCACAGCTCTTAATTGTGACTGAGGTGACTTGCACCATTTTCAGATTTAGTTACCTCCAGTCACTATACAATAGTCTTCACATAGGCCTCCTGAATCACAGTAACTTGATTTGCCAATGCAAACTCACACTGTTTTAGTCTTGTAAGTTTTTATTTGTGATCAAGCGGCAAGAGTTCAAGTGACTGGTTGAACTTGAAATTGAACCTGTGAAACAAAGGAAACATTGGTCCTGCATGCTCAATCTCAGTAGTTCAGATACAGAGTGTTTCTAGAAATGGAAAGTTTTGAGGTTGGTTTGTGTGTGTGTGTGTGGGGGGGGGGGGGGGGGGTTGTGAAACTGTGGCGTTGAATGGGCTAGTAAATTGTTTAAAGGACTGTTGCAATGTGATGGATGAGTGCAACGCACAGGAGGAACTGCTGAGCGTCAAGTTTACGAGAGGAGGAGAAACGGAAGAGGGTCTCCTCGTGGATGTGTTGCCCTCATGTGGCGAGAGAGATGGAGGAGTTTTGCTGTAACTTTCCTCAGAAGTCAGTTCTGCTTTTAGTTGTCATCAGTGGAAAATTTCTTCCAACTTGATTTCTGTCGGTCAGACCATCTGAAACCAAGAGAGAGCAATTTAAAAGATTTATTGACTGATTGAATCTGTGGCTTTAACTAAATCACTTTTATTGTGGTGTTATGATGTACATATAATTTTTCCTGTAAAATATTAATCCCTCTATAGAGAATTACATAATATTCAGAAACTGTACATTCAGAAAAGCTGTGTCAGGAAAGTACTGGTCTTGTGGTATTGATATAAAAATACCAGGATAAATAAGTACAGAGATAAATATATGAATATATAAATTCAAACTATCAAGGGTCATTCTAAAAGTGATTATAAAATATTTGATACACTGATAAAAAATATTTGAACAAATCATCAAAAGAAAATCAATGTTTTTTTCATATATGTTAATAGTTTTGTTACACATCTTCCAAACTATACATGGCAAAATGAATTAGTTGTTTATGTAGTTTACATATCGAGCTACTAGGTAAATTCTCAAGCATTACTTTGTTAATGTATTTATTGTTTATTGATTTTTATTGCCTAATTCATATTTACCTCCTTATATTACAGAATGTGAGTTTTAGTTAATTTCTCTAATATTGAGCATTTACAAATGATAGACACAAATGGTGGTGCTGGAGAAAATGTCAAAGGACACCAAAGTCATTAGGAGTCATCATCTGGGCACCATGAATGTTATTAATGTCCAGTAGATGTTGTGATATATAACAGGAAAAGTGAAAAATGTTGACCTGCTGGAGGTGCTACAGAAAAGGGGCTCCCCAAAGTCACCAGGGCCCCCTGGGGAACATGAACTGTGCCTGGACATTTCGCAGCAACCCAAACGACACTTGTTGGGACATTTTGGTAAAAGCCAAAAGTGGCAAACCAGCCGGATGGTGGAAGTCACTCAATCCAGTAGAAGTCATCCTCTGGAGACCATGAATGTCTGCACAAGCAATTCTTTTTCAATCTCAATCTATTCGATGGTTCTTGAGACACTGCGGTCTGGACCTAAGTGATGGACCGACAGACCAACATTGCCTTCCACAGTGCCAAGCCACCGACAGGGCTGAAAAAATACAGCTTTAACAGGTTTTATTCCAGTTTTCTAATTAAAAAAGTAAATTTTATTGTTTTCTACACACCCACATGCTGGAGGCAGAGTCTTGTCAGAGCAATAAAATATATAAACTGATTTTCTCTATAGAACCATAAGAACAAATGGGTGACAGCTGTCTGACATGGAGACATTCATTTGAATGCACATTACTTGAGTCAAAGACATCCTGTTATGGAGATACCGGGTTTCTTGGTACATTTTGTAACATATGGTACACAGTATATGATGAGTAAGCGGACTTCATCCTGGACGGATGCTAGGAAAGTGAACCACACCCTTTCCTTTTTCAATGTGGCAATGAGTGATATGTAGGGAGAAAACTCTTGGCTAAGAACCGAGAATTTACCATATTTAAACTTCAATGAGTAACATTACAAATAAAATACATGCTCACAAAGCAAGGTTTTCAGATGTTTTTCCCTCAAGCAGTTTTGTTTTACAATGATCTTTCACTGTTATAACTGCTACAGTGAGGACGTCAACTTTAGTTAATTTAAGTGAATATTTTTAAGGAGAGTATCATGTGTTTGTCTCAGGAAAATAAGCTACATTAGTGAGTCAGTATATCAACATCCTTTTCCTAAGTCTCGTGTGGCTTTTTAAAAAATATATCATGATTATACATGTATTCATGGTCTCCAGAGGATGAATCCGAGTGACTACATGAGTTTTCCAATAACACAATAATCAGAGAAAAAATTTGGATTTGTTCAGTATCTTGATTCATGATAAAATGCCTGCAAAACTAATGACATTTAATTTTGAGTGCAACTGGCATTTTTATATTTAATACAGCCTAGTCATTAAGATGAAACTTTAAGTATAGCTTAATGTAGAATGTACCATCTTTTTGCATTATGATATTTGTTTTCATTATATTATCTCTTACTCAGAAAAAAAATCAATTATTTCACATTAGTTTAATCGGCTTTTAATAAAAAATTATTTCGGAGTCAGTACTTGTAGTAGTGTTGATATGAGAAATTTAACCTTGGTATTGGATTATTCTGCAATAATGTGATCTTGAAACCAAGAACACAAAAAGACTAACATGGGAATTACACTTGAACATGTCAATGAGATTCCACAAAGCAAACTCGTTTTTTCCCCCTAATCGTTACCTTATTCATTTTACCTTTTAATATTTAAATTGTTGCAGTGACAATGCAAAAGAGTACTACACCAATTTAGCCCTGAAATCCTATAACACTATTGGACTTATGATGGGCAGTTTAAAAACAAATCTTAAATTGACGCAGCAGAACCAGATATACTGTCTTTTATTATTCCAGTCATTCCTTCTTCCTTGTCAAAATCTGGCGCCTACATCACCCACAATGCAACTCTTACAGCCGACTCTTGAGCCTTTTGGCCTCAGAGATGAGGAGCAGGGCTACAGAGGTCTGTTAAGCTCACCTCTTTCCAACTCCGCAACCCCAGATTTATCCAATTTAGAACTTGTAGTCTTCAGACCCAACTGACGCTGCCTCAGGTCACATCAGCTGATATCAACTTTGTTTTGTTTTTTTTTCCCATACATGAAGTAGTACTCTTCGAATAACTGGTAGTTTACAGTTTAAACAAAACTTTTAGCAAGTATTTTTAAGTGACTGAGTGTTAAGTGCTTCTCCAGCCCGTTACAAACAGGAATGCTTAGTTGATTCTGGCTTCACCTTCTCCGTTTCAGCTGCTCAGATCCCAGAAACTTGTCCATCTGTTCCCATTGTGTCGGCGTGAAACTGCGTTAATGGAAGGCATGACGTCACTGACCAGGGCAGGCATGTTTAGCTGACCTTCCCAATCCTACTCATTTCACTCAGTCCTTGCACTTTAGCCTTTGGGCTTCTCGTTATTTCTCCACTTCCTTGGAGATCCCAGCATTCCTGTCAGGAACTTGTATGAACTAGTGCTTTTTTTTTCTAGTGAGTTTTTTTGTGTGTGTGTGTGCATGTGTGTGCATGTTTGTGTGTGTGTGTGTGTGTGTGTGTGTGTGTGTGTGTGTGTGTGTGTGTGTGTGTGTGTGTGTGTTTGCGCTTGTGTGCGCCACATCCAAGACATGGCTGGGGAGCTTGTGCAAATGTTTGAATCACCTAAGTGATCCTTTACATTATGCAGCAATTATTGACTCACAGAGAACGAAAATTGCCTCTGGACACACAATCATGCATTTAGACGTTGGACTCCGGGATATGAATTCAGGAAGAATGCATATTTGTTTATGAAAATAAGCCCATAATGTATACAGCATAAGGGGACAGATGCTTGAGATACATCCCACGGGATGCTCAAATATGGATAAAGAAGACAGAGTTCTCAAGACAGTGAGAGCTTAAAGGAAGGACACACCTCTGCTGCACCCCCCCCCCCCCCACTCTCTCAAACCACAGCATGTTACAGCCTGCGACGCAGGACATGATTCAGTTTATCATGGTCTGAGCTGCTGGGGAGACGAGGGAAAAGAGAGACGCCATAGGAGCCCGACAAAGCAGAGAGCAGCAGCGGGATATCCGAATCACACACACACACACACACACACACGCTGCAGAGAGAGACACCGCGTCCCCGAAAGGTTGGTCGGTTGGTCGGTCGTTCTCAAACGTTGACCTGAAAACTCCTCAACACCTTGATTTTACAACTTCTCATTGGCATTTTTCTTCAATCTCTCTGTCAGATCACCTGCCTCTTTCCATATTCTCTCTTCCCATCTTGAAATGTACTTTTCCTGATGTGATTATTTACCCATGGAAGATTTATTCCAAATCTGTTAATAAGTATTATACTTGTGGACTAAAAGATAATTCATCACTATTAATTTACTGGAAGAGTTATGGTGATTTTCAGACTTTTCCAAAGGGGTGTCAGGCTTTGTTATTGTTGATTTTGTACTCCAGTGATTTCTTGAAATTATCAAAACTTTGCTGCACTTAACAGCTAATATACCTTGTCTTTATTCCCATTTATCAGTTTCTCTTGCTTATACATTTAGTTTTGTCTTTTAAACAATAATTGCATCTAATTTCTTTCTTTCTAGTGCACTTTGTCCATTGCCAAAGAATGTTTAGGTCATAAATTGCAGATTTTTGTGCATTTTCCCAGATCTGACCAATGGCATAGCCATCTCTTGATTGGAAAAGCTTTATTTTTGTTTTCTCAAAAATGTCAAACAGTTTTCTTGTGAAAAACAAAAAATAGTGCTTAGTCTTGATAGCACCAGTGTGTTGTTTCGACTGGACTTTCTGTTGCGTTTCTTACTAGTGATGTAAGTCTTGCATTGATT
This sequence comes from Istiophorus platypterus, assembly GCA_016859345.1. NCBI lineage: Eukaryota > Metazoa > Chordata > Actinopteri > Istiophoriformes > Istiophoridae > Istiophorus > Istiophorus platypterus. The sequence goes on along the minus strand of CM029113.1, from coordinate 19,431,744 downwards.
CACTTTTTTTTTTTTTCGACTTGTCTGCTCTTGTGTAAATCTGTCTGTGGAAATGAACAGTTGGCTTTTGTGGAACCACAGCAATGAAATTAGGACTTAACAAATGAGGACTTTAATTTCTTGCCCTCACATGGGTTAAGATGCAGCTTTGCGCATTTCATATTGTGATGCGACCAGTTTGTGGACCAATGGCTCTCTCTCTGTTTCTATTATTATCTGCATGTAAAAGTTTACAAGGGAGTTGTTATTCCTTTTAGATCCCTCTTTACTCTGTGGTATTAGTGAGAAAGACTCCAAAGAAGAAAGACGATCGAGGACAAAAAAACTCCCAAAACATAAATAAATAAATAAATAAATAAAGTCAAGGTGAATAAAACTATGTTGAAATACCACCCTTGTTTGACGCAGCACTGCCGAGGCTCGGCGTGTTTTAGCATGCTACTTCCATGTGTGAAGCTCACTGTTAGGTACGGGGTCTGATCTGAATATTTTAGAGGCTGCGTCAGAGCCGCCGCCATCCTGTGGTTCAGAATCATTTACTTAACCTTCAGTTGTTGGTGCAATATTTTCCCCAGGAAAGAGCCATCTCTGACAAGCTCGGAAACCTGATGATCAATGCCTTTTCGATAAAATATTGGTCAAAAGAGCCAGATCATCGGTAAAGTATTTTGCTTCCGTATTTTCACCTGTTCACCTTTTTCCTCTTTTACTATGTCTTGCCATCATTCGAGAGGAAATTGGTTTTCTGCCGAGTGTCCCTGTTAATTTCACAACAACAGCCACTCAGTGGCGGTTCTCCTCAAACACGCGTAGACAAATCAGGGAGGACACTTCTTACCCACACTTGAACGAAAAGGTATTGAGACAAATTGTCGAGGATTAGAGGGGATGAGAGGTCAGGTCAACGGTCTCGAACTGGCCCTTTTTGAAACCGTCAGGAAAGAAGTGCGTGAAAAGTGGCTCATTAGAGATATGATCAAGTCTTGAAAGCAGGTGTTCATCCGCTGGCATGCGCAGAAGAATCACCAGTGATGGTGTGGTGAGATTATTTATCTTTGAAAGAAAACTGTTTTTATAAACCATCATGTCTATCAGGACATATTTCTGCCTATCTGTCCGTCTGTCTCTGCCGCATTAACACAGCAGTGATAGCTGCTTTACTGTTAAAAACAGATTGTAAAATCCATCCGTGTTTCAATTTTTTACGTAGCACCTAAACCAGACAGCGAGTCATCGTCACGAGACAGTGAGACAGACACTAAGAACTACCTTTTGGTATTTTTTTGGTATTTCAAAATTTCAGGATAAGAACTTACAAGTACAAAAAAAGGATCTTGAAACTCTGAGATAAAGTTGGAAAGAAATTATGAGATTCTGTGAGCTTCTGCAGCTTCCACTGACAAAGAGATTGGAAAGCATATCAAACTTTTGATGTTGGCCACTTGGGGTGTTTATTTATTTATTTATCTTTACGGCATAGTGCTGGCCGAATATAACATTCAGTTTTTGTTTAATCTCTTTAAGACAAATGTTCATTCAACTGAAAACTGAGTGCATAGATCAGTGTCCTGTTTTAGGTTCTAAATTTTTCTCTCATCCTCAGGATCGAAATGACTTCAGGCATGAAAAACTTCAGCCATACTAACTTTTCCACCCCTATGACTGACACAAACCCCGAGGACGACAGCGTCGTGAGCAATGACTTCTCCACGTCCATGGGCGCCCTCATCCTCGGCCTGGTCTTCCTCCTGGGCGTCCCCGGAAACTTCTTCATCGTCTGGAGCATCCTGGCACGCGTCCGACGACGCTCAGTCACCACCATCCTCATCCTCAACCTGGCATGTGCTGACGGCTTCCTCATGATCCTCACCATCTTCTTCATTGTCTACCTGGCCAAGCAGACGTGGATCTTCGGTGACGTCATGTGTAAAGGCCTGTTCTACCTGTGCAACTCCAACATGTACGCGTCCATCTTTCTGATCATGCTGATGAGCGTGCACAGGCTGGTGGTTGTGGTGTTTCCAAGGAGGGTGTCCTCCATGGCCAGCAGGAAGCTCGTGAGGAGGGTGCTTGTCTGCATGTGGGTGTCGGTGGTGGTCATTGCTATCCCATCACTGGTGTTTCGGGACGTGAGGATGGACAGAGACGAGAGGAATAAACTAAGACTGGTGTGTGCACCCAATCACACCCTTCCCCGACACGTAAGTAGACTAGACCTGCAACCACAACAACTACTTTAATCATCTGCTATTAATCTAATTGTTTTCTTGGCTAAGCTATGAACCTTTGCTTGAAAAACCTTTGCAGTTTCATAAAAAGTGATCCCATTAAAAAAAAAAAATTTTTTGTCCTGACCAAATGCGCAAACACACCAGAAGATAACTGAACCTCTGAAGCTCTTGTAAGCCAATATAGACAACCATATTCATCCTGTGGTTTATGATCAAAAAAAAAGAAAAGTGGCTATAATGCAAATCACAAATACTTTTTTTTAAAGGTGAAATCTAAAAAGTCCTTTTGTGTCTGACCGAAAGCCCCAAACCAAAAAAAAAGGTTTTCAGTTTGCTGTGAAATGTGACAAAGAGGTCAACAAATTCTCCCATTTGAGAAGGTGGAAACGGACAAACTGAGGCATTCTAAACTAACTACCACGACTCGTTCGAGCTCTGCTCTGGTATGGTTCTGCTTTGTCTTGACAGATGCACTGAAGCCCACGCAATCTTTACAGAGCGCCATGTTTTTGTTTTCTTTAATCCTCCTGTCTGCAGGTGCGTTTTCATTATGCCTTTGAGACAGTGGTGGGATTCATTCTTCCTTATGCGATCATCATAACCAGCTACGTCCTCATCCTGAGACGCCTGAGGCAGACTAAGTTCCGGCGAAAGGTCCGAAGCGAGAAGCTCATCCTGGCCATAGTGGTGATGTTCGGCGCTTTCTGGCTGCCGTACCACGTTATCAACATGATACAGGTGTGTGAGGGCGCGTTCACGGTATCGTTTATCACTTGAACCTGCTCGCATTCTCTGATTTTAGATCAATGATGCCTCCTTCTGAATCGAACGCTGTGTTTTTGTTCTGTCCAAGGTTGCAGCTGAGTGGTACCAAGAGGGTACACCCACAAGAGACATGTGAGTAACAGAAGATTTTTACCATTTTTACCCAAGCTCTCAAACAAAATTAATTTCACCTACATTTGGTGAATAATCACTTAATAGAAACAAATAAGAAAGACATACCCTCATAATGTCACATATGAGGTAAGCTGATAAATTTCCACATATTGGCCAAGACTGGTCTTTTGTAACATTCTTACAAATACAAATGCAGCCCAGCTCATCCTGTGTGGTTGCGTGTTTCTTAAATGAAAATACCTGATGATATTTTATGGTGTTATTTCAGTGGTTGATATGACAGTTAATTGAATATTATAATGTCTAATCTATCAAAAAACCTCTCTGGAAATTGGGGTGAGACATACATTGTACTTTCAGATGCCAACACTGTGAGTAATTCTGGGAGAATTAAATCTCAAAGCCACATCCATCCAGCAGGCTTCATAGTCATTTTGTCTCTTTATAGTCTGTGTTTGTGTCCCTTTTTTAGTTGTTTTGGTCCTTTTGTGTGTCTTCTGATATCATTTTTGTCTCTCTGAACTTGTTTTTCTTTGTTGTCTGTGGTTATTTCGTGTCCCTTTTTGTAGTTGGTGTGTCTCTTTCTGGCGATTTGATGTCTCTTTGTAGTTATGTGGTGTCTTTTTGTGGCCGGTTTGCTTCAAATTTTAGTTGTTTTTTTTTGTGTCTCAATGTAGTTATGTGGTCATTTTGTGTCTCTTTGTGCTTCGTTTCTCTCTCAGTCACATTTTGTGGGTGTAGCCTGGGGCCACCCTAAACTCTTGGGTTCCCGGGTCTGTTCAGAGATCAGTTAGTTGGAGAACAAGACGTTTAAGCTCTCAAGAATGCTAGCGAACTTGAATTTAATTTTGCAATATTAAATGTATGTTTTAATTGCAGCCTCGGTCTAAAATGTCCGTTTATCTGTTTATCTCCAGACTGGACCACATCTCCCAGTCCAGTCGTGCAGTGACCTCAGCTTTGGCCTTCATCAGCAGCTGTGCCAATCCTGTCCTCTACACCTTCGCTGGGAAATCCTACATAAAGCAGAACGGGTTCGCCTTCATGGCTAAGCTCTTCGAGGGCATCTCTGACCAATCAGGAAACAAAAAGAGTCGGGTCATGGGTAAAGACACTGTGGGAACCAGCACTTTTGACTCATCAAACAGCACAGCATTTCCTCTTGGACAAAATGAGGAATGAGGTTCAAAAGACACATGCAAAACTACATGTGGAGTGGGCAGGTTCCGGTTAAAGCAGTGTTTAAGCCTGACTGAAATGCAGACAAACCCAAAACACCAGCATAGAGCTGAGCATTAAGAATGTTCTTTTGTAGATAGAGATGTAACTTTGACTGAAAGTCAGTGACACAGCCACAAGAAATGTTTATACCTTACCTGTATATCAGAACTGTAAATACTCTTTTTACATTTGTATTTCACCCCATTTTTTTGGCAGTTTGAGAATAACATTTTACAATTTATAATTAATAAGTACAAAATGACTACAACATACAGTACTGTATCTACTTGGGGAGTAATGTGAGAAAAAACAAAAATTTTAATTTGTTTACAGGTAACACTTTAATTCAAGTGCTTATATGCAGTGTATAAACATTCTATAAATGCTTTAAAACATACAATGTAGTTTTAGGACATTTTTAGAAATATATATGTATGTAATGCCCACAGTTATACCTTGTCCTATGTAGACATTTTTTATTATTACAGCTCTGTTTTACTACATGGTAGATCACTTTCTTTACACAGTGGCCTCTACAGGAGGAGTTATAGTTGTTGATGTATTTATGCAAACTTTTATCTGCTTGCAACTAAATTATAGTGTGTTATAAACCATTACTTGTTTATGTACCACAAAAATACTAAAAAGGGGAATTTGAAGCATTGCCCACAAACCACATAAACTGACCCCTCAGAACAAATGACTTGTGTTTCTAAAGTAGTAATTGCAGCGCATCAGTGCAAATTCCATTTCTTTGTGAATCAGTGCTTTTCCAGTTCTCCATTTACATATTTCATAACACACTCAGTACATCAGCAAGAACATGACCAGTAAATGACGCACGTCTTCATTGTGGAAAGATTAAATCCACTCTTTGAATACTCATAAGGGCAACTACTTTTTCCTCTTTGAAATGTCTAGAACTGGACCCTGACACATAAGCTTTGAACAAACTTTATAGACAAACCCGTTTTCTACTGAACTGGCGAGTGTCCATGAGAAACTGAATGAAATCTTGAGGTGCGCACACACACCGCCTCCATGTATTTTAATTTAATAGAATTTGTAATTTTTATCATTTAATCTTTTGATTTTTCCACCCCCACTTTCTGTAGGGTGCAATTTCTTGATGCAATAATGATGTTGCAGTGTAAATCTCAGCTTCAGTCTAGTTGAATTCTGATGCATAGCTTTTAAAGTACTAGAATATTTTTATTACCCTACTTTTAATGTTTTGTATTTTTGTTCAAGATGATTTTATTGTTCAGCGATGCAGACATTTATTGTATTTCTGATTAAGCTCTATGTTCTAGACAAAAAAATAAAAAATTCAATTTGCAAATGCAAATCTAATAAAATTCCACACGGCTTGAAGATCTTTCAATGGCGATCGGGCTAAATACACATTTAAGCAGGCAACATTAACCCGCTTAAAGAATAATCATTTGCTCAGCTGTGTCTTCAATAAGATTTGCCAAAATAAGGTCAATAACATCTTACAAGTCTGAAATGGGACGGTTTAACATCCAACTGCTGATAGATCCCACACAAAAACCATTCTCCACTTAACATCTGACGACAAAAAAACCCCCAAAAAACAAGTTTAACAAATTCAGCTTTATTTACCATTGGACTTCCTCTGAATAATTCCATATATTTCAGCAAGATCAAGGCTAAGACATTAGTTTACATCTATGATAGTTTTGTTGAAGCTATTGATGGGCATCATAAAATTAGACTTTATAGCATAACAGACTAAGCACTCCAATTTTTAGCAGTATGTGTTTTAAACTAACCTACATCTGTGTACAATAAAGTATAAATATCCAACCTAGTTTACCCTTTTAAATTACAGAATCCAGACTGGGGTGATCCAGCAGTGGTCTCAGTTTGTGCCGTGTTTCCATTACCTGTAGAAGGAAACAAGGTGATTTGATAGAGCTTATTTTTACCCCCCAAAGGGTTGATTACATTGTATAGTCACTTTTCAGACTATATATTGTGCTATTGACTTGTGTTACATTCGACACAGACCATAACCTCTGCGTCATGCACCACACACTAGCCTCTAGAAGTTTTTAAAAACCAAAAGTGTCATAAAGGTAGGGGATGTTACACATTCCACAGAAAGCATTAATCTAACCTACAATGACCTAATGAACTCACAGCAGACAAAAGTACAATCGTGTGTAATAAAGTGCAACTTCATGTATCAGTGAATCGACCAAGACCGACACTCACCTCGAATCGTCAAGATCCATCCAGACCTGGCTCCAAGATCCTGAAGGAAAACACGACATGTTACTCTCCTGGCAATATCATGGGCTTTTCACAAGTATCTGCACTGTCAAACCCATCAGTGCAGTGAGAGAATAATCATGAGGTTCAGGTGAAACACGGACTGCAAATCATCATCAAGGTTTGACTTAAAATAATAATTAAAAAAATGCTCTGTGCTAATGGAAACTCAGCCTTTCAAAAATGTTGATCTAAATCTGCTCCGATATGCAATTTTACTCAAATGCTAGAGTACAATTTTAAAGTACTTGAGCAACTTAGGTAATTTAATTACTTTATATACACACACATCTGGGTAGCTTATAGCGCCCCCCTCCCCATCAAAATGTTACGTTAACCTATTAACAATACACTCATTTATTGATTTCAATCTGCACGTTATCAAATAAATATAATTGGGTTTAAAAAAAAAAGTATAGTACTACAGCACTCGTGTGAAAGCAAACGTTTACAAGCATTTACACCCGACACACCCGAGGGCCCATTAAGGTACTAATTTAAACATTTTAACCCACAAATAACACCGTTCATTCCGATGCAGCCTCTCATTCCCAGCTATAATTTGTGGATCATGTTTTTAAAATTAAGAAGAGAAAAAAAAAAAAGTAAGGCCATGCGGTCGGCTGAGGCAGCGGGCGAACAACGGAAAAGGCTGCGGAAACAACCGCAGCAAGCGCACAAAACGCGCCACCTGCGACCTTAAACAAGTGTAATCCGATGCAAAAACTTGAGCCTGTACCGTCGGATGCAGCGTGACAACGCGTGTGGGTCCGTCCGTTGTTCCGGCCGCAGGAGACCGGCGACCGACCGGCGACCGACCGGCGCCGCCGCGACGAGGGAGAGAGGCTGTTAATGAAGCGGGGGCTCAATTTATCTCTTTATCAAAACCACGTGTTTTGCTGTCCGCCGTCAGAAAGCGGCGTCCAGAAAGCTTCCGGGTCTGCTGCGGAGTTTATTAAAGAGCCAATACAGTGACGCTTTTAAATCTTTTGGAACAAACTCGCGTCGTGAACTGCATCTGATTCTTAAACATAGTTGTTTGATTTTTTGTTTAATCCTAAGATTGTTAACGATAATAAAAAAATAAAAATAATCACATAATTTCACCAAACACCTGCTAATATTATTGGACCCTGACTTTTATGTTGCTGTTTTTCTTTTCTCTTTTTCTTTTTTGCGGTTCCCCCTACTTTTATTCTGTGTCTTGTTTGTAGCGTTTTGTTGGGTCTTTAATTATACTGGAAGCTGAATTTCCTTCATCTTATCGCGGTTTTTTTTCACGCCTTGAAACCTTTAAACTCAGGGACAGAAATCCATCAAATGTACATGTGAAGAATGCCCATAAAAATAACTACATTATCAATTAGACACTAAAATTTTATCAGCAATAATTAGATATAGGATCCAAAATGGCCACAAAAAAAAAACCCAGAACGACGAAAAAAGAGGAAAAAAATGAACAAAATCAGTTAAAAGAGACGCAATACAACCACAAAGGGACACTAAACGGGTAAAAAGAATAAAAATAGAAAAAGGGACGCAAAGAAAACTACAAAGAGACACAAAGCAACTAAAAAGAGGGACGACAGTCTTTGGTTTATGTGTGACACAAACTTTTTTTTTTTTGACACCACGACTTTCTAAATTACACACATGACTTTAATTAAGTTAACTTTAATGGAAAACTGCTTAAATAACCGGCTGCAGCGCTCAAACAAACCGGTGACTGAACGCCGCCGACATTTATAAAACGCATTCCCACGCTCCTTTTAAAACTACAAATTGACGTAACTGTCGGTCGACGTACGGAACTCCCGTTGGCCCAAAAAGGCGAAAACCAACTCAGGGGCAAACACGGAGCGGTGCAGTCAGAAAATTACGGTGTAACACAGAACTGCGTCGGGTAATTGAATCCAGTGTATTTGGTGACAATGAGAGTCTTAATAGGTATGTGCCCTTTTTTCATAAAGATTGTTATGTATTTTTAAATGTGCACGGAAAAGTCAATGTGACACAACACCGCCAGCTACCCGTTAGCTGTTGTTAGCATTAAAGGCATAAAGGCATTAACTGAGTCATGTGCCTTCAAGCTGCACATTGTGCACATTGTGCTCTTCCAGAAAATTAAAGTGTAAATAGCGGGCTAACTGCGTGATTAATCCTAGAAGACCGTCACTGCGTAGTTTATTTGTTACACAAAGCTAAGTATGCTAAAGTTATGCATGTTTTGTAAGTGTGTAAGGTACGCATGCGCACTACTCTAACTAACCTGTGCTTCCAGTGTGGGGGAAAAAAAAGTTTATCAATCTTATATAATTACTTTTTTGGCGTCTCTTTTACTTCGTCTACTCCATTTATATCAGTGAGGGTAGGCTAACAAACAGAAAACACCTCTCTGGATAACGCAATACAGTCCAATAGCATCTTAAACTACCTCATGCAAAAATTGGCATAAAGTTGTCTCAACGGTTACAACAAAACCCGATCATTACAACCTTCATGAAGATTGATATTATTATTGTTACTTTTTATACCTAGGTCTAACCAATAGCCACTTGATGTGTATAATATCTACTAATATTAAGAAGACTGGGACATATATAACCACCATTTCTTTCCTTTCATCCAGATTCATTCTAACTGCTAACTGGTTCCTGGTGCTTGGTTGTGCATTTTCCTGTATTGCCTCTTTTTTCTTTTTCTTTTTCTTTTTCTTTTTTGCAGGAGGGGGATCTGGCTTCGTGGGCCGTGAGCTGACTCGCCTGCTCAGAGACAAAGGTCATGAGGTCACGGTTATATCTCGCCAGCCCGGCCCGGGGAAAATAACATGGGTATGATCTTTGTTCAGCTAGTTTAAGAGGTCTCGATCCATCCCAATCACCGATGGGGTTCCACTGACTGCACTTCTCCTTGTCTTTGCTCCTGCAGGGGGAGTTGGAGTCTCGTGGCCTCCCACCATGTGAGGGCGCCGTCAACTTGGCTGGGGAGAACCTCATGAACCCGCTGCGATGGTGAGCAGCAAATAAAGGCTACAACTGCCAAACATTTTCTCAATTAACAGGTTAATCCTCTTGTCTATAAAATATTATGAAAAATGCGCATCATATTCTCTAGATCTAAGGCTTACCTATTGAAGTTGCTGTTTTATCCAACTAACAGTTAAAAACCCAAGTATACAGTTACATAGTGTATATGATGAAGAAAAGTGTAAGTTCCTTAAATTTCTGAGAAGCTAGAACCGGCAAAAGTTTAGCTCTTTTTCTTGACAATTGACTGAAACATTAGATTATCAAAAATGGTAACAGAATATTTCTTTGCTGTTTGTGCACTAATCGATAAATCAACTAATTATTTCAGTTCTGAAATAAACACAGCACTGTTCTGGATTTTTTTGCCAGCCATTTTAATGTACCTTGATCCCAAACCCGTTGATCGGTTTTTATTTGTGGTTTCAGGTGGAACGAAAGCTATAAAAAAGATTTGTTCTCTAGTCGCATTGATACTACAAAAGCTCTGGCTCAAGCCATCGCTGCTTCCCCCAGTCCCCCTCACTCCTGGGTGCTGGTCTCAGGTGTAGGTAAGTTGCTGCCTAATGACAAAAATTTAATATTCTTTTATGCTGCTCTGGGAAAAGGCTGATCAGACGAACTGACAGACAAGGACATTTATTATCGTTTATTTCTTCTGTTTTTAATGTCCACAGCTTGTTACAAACCCAGTCTGACAGCTCAGTATACAGAAGACAGTGAATGGACACCATTTGATCTCCTCTCCGAACTTGTCAAAGAGTGGGAGGCCTCAGCACTTCTGCCTGAGAATGTGGCAAAAACCACCAGACAAGTTGTCATCAGGCCTGGTAAGTTAAAAATTACATATTTCTCTTAAAGTTACAGAAAAAAATTCTACAAATGAGAGGTTAAAAAAAAATAAGTGTCAATGTCCAGTGAGTCATTGCAGCGTCAGTGTTTTACAGTCTTATGTATCAAACAGCGCGGTTTGTGACAGTTTACACTGATGGATTTTTTAAAAAAAAACAAAACAAAAAAAAAAAAACACGAAGGTTGAAAGAAAAATTTATTCTTCGAGGTTGTCTTCTGTGGAAGGGATTCTTGCTCACTGTTATTTGATTTTATAGCTGATGTTTTGTACCTAGATTTAAAAGCCTCACTTCTTTTATGTCCTTTCTCCAACCCCACAACTTTAATTTAGTCTACCTGTAGGTTCTTGGATGATTAGAGAACTCTTCTCTGTTGCAATTCCACTTCCAAACCTAGTTTTCTGTTGCATGCTGCACATTGACAAAAAAATATGAAATCATACTCTGATCTGTATTTTGTTTTACCTGACGACTGGAAAATGTTGCTCCTTTTTTTTTTTTTAGTCAGTTTTTATTCAATAAATTCTGCTCTGGAGATTTAATGCACAGGGTAACATTTCATGTGTCGCAGTTGCTTGGAATGCGATAATATATATGATCAAAATAATAGAAGATATGAACATACATATGCATACATTTATCCCCATCCAAGAACCCATGACCCTCCCTTGTGCTCCTTTCATATCTACCACTATCCCTCCTCCTGTCTTTGCAGTTTTCCCCAAGGTTACCAACCATCTGACAAAACAATAATATAGTTATTTAATATTTTGAGTAATTTAATTATTTCAGTAAATGTAACTTTCAGTTAAAAAGCACAGTGAATTAAAAAGAGAGAAATCAGTACAAGTATCTAAATCCAAAAAAATGTGATATTAAAATATTCCTTCCTTCAGGGGCAGTGCTGGGTCGCGATGGTGGTGCCATGAGGCAAATGCTGCTGCCCTTCTGGCTCGGCCTCGGGGGCACTCTGGGGTCAGGAAGACAGCCCTTCCCTTGGATCCATGTCTCAGACCTGGCAGGAATCATCGCCCACACCCTGGAGCCCCCTACCAACACTCCTTCCCCTTCACCACAAGTGTTAAATGGAGTCGCACCCGCACTGAACACCAACTACGAGTTCACTAAAGAACTGGGCCGGGTTCTGAGGCGGCCCACCATTTTCCCTGTGCCAGGGTTTGTCATGAACGCCCTGATGGGCTCTGAGAGGGCTGTTGTCCTCACGCAGGGACAGAAAGTCATACCAAAGAGGACTTTAGAGGTAGGATTTCAGTACAAGTACCCGGACTTGACCTCAGCCCTGAAGGAGATTGTTGGGAGTTAACAGAATACGGAAGAATATGTGCTGGCTTAAATTTAAAAAAAAAAAAAAAAAATCTGTAATCATGCCTTCATATTTACTGTATCATATATGGAGAGAACAAAAAGACAACTGAACAAAACTCAGATCTGCTTGAAGATCTTTATGAAATCGGGTTTTACAAACTTTTTTTTTTTCTGAGAGTCTGTTCATACTATTTATTAAAACCGATCTGAGCAACTGAGACTTAACAAAAAGCACAGGTGTGATACCATATTTGCACACATAAGGATGAAGATAAGTGGTTCTTCTGGATTTTGGGACTCCTTCAGTAAAGGGATAACATTTATCCAGATGCTCTCTGAATTTTAAACATGAAACAAACTTTTTTTAGTCCATTACAGTTCACATTAATGTCCAAAATTGCAGCACTGCTTTTAGCAATTAATTGAAAATGCCTTGTTGAAGCTGGTGCACAATGATGAGGGTAAAGCACAATAAGACAGAATTATGGCTTTATAATGATGAAATGACATAATAGCCATTCGGTGAGTCATCGTTTTACCAGTTCCCATAAGGAAATGCAGATGTTCGGTTTAACTAACAGCTGATGAGTCCTTGGACTGCAGTTTTATCTTGTTTTTTGTTTTTTTTTCCATTACTTCAGAAGTCTTAAAAAAAGAACAAAACAAAAAAAAGTGTCTTTTCCCAGCTGAATCATCCCTCTGAATCACTCTGGACATCTTCCTCGACTCTCTGAATGATTGGCAGCTGATCTCCCCAGTTGCTGCTCCGAGCGCAGCGGTAAACGTCTCTGATGAGAGGAAACCAAACACAATTTTCAGGCAAACCTAAAGAATCCATGATCAGAGAACACAAAAGCTGCACAACAAATGAACAAAATTTAGTAACCAGATATGTCCATAGGACAGAGTACTGCAAACTACTAAAAACTAAATGGTGGCACTGGAATTCGGGTTGGATTTGTTGTTTTGTTTGCCTCATCTTTGATCAGATAGTTACCTGTTTAATCAAAATGTGGCCAATTTTAGACCATTTACGAAAACCTCTGGCATGTCTGCTTTTGATGAGATGGAATTTAATATTTGTGAAGCTTGGCATCTTTTGTTAGATTACACAATGGTTTTGAATTGGCATGTTTATCTTTAAACTTGGGTACTGGCAGTAGAAAAAAAAAAATCAGTCCAAATTCAGCCTCAATAACCACTGGCATAAAAGTTATCAATTAATTTTGATGTAGTTTTAATGTACAGTTATCTGGCAGTGCCGCTGATCAAACTCCGCATACTCTCGTATCATTGATGGGGTCTGAAACAGTTTTTCTCAGATGTCGCCTCGCATGTTGTTTTGACTGACTGGTACATGACTGAAGTTTTTTATTTCATGAATTTACAGAAGGTAGATATAGAAATACTACGCTACCATAACACAGGCAGTGTGCTATTTCTATATGTAATCATCATTTTAGACAAAAAATGCCTTTGGCCAAACTGAGAAAAATGGGTTTAAAACACCTTCCCCTGCTCTCCTGAAATATATTAGACTCTCCTCCTTATAACAAAAAGAAATAATACAAAACTCTTCCCTTTTTCTGACCCCTCATTGCCGCTAATAATTTTCATATATATTTTTTTCATACAATTTTCATACCAAATCTAAGCTTTAAACCTCAGTTTAAAAATGAGTAAACCAACACTGCTGCTGCTGCTGCTGAGATAGACTGTGTGTGTGCGTGTGAAAGACGCAAGAAGTGTTACCTGCTGTGTTTTCGAGCTGTCACCACCATGTGTTGCAGCCGTCCATCAGGGCTGCACATCCGGCAGTGGACGTGTCTGGTTCTGCATTGCACTGGAGCGATCAGCCGGGCCCAGTCCATGCCATCTGTCTCCGCCTCTGCTGGTCCTCCCCGGGTCAGAATCAGGTAGCTGAACTTCTCCGTCTGACAGTCATTGTGCTGAAAACAAGGTTGATATGGAATCTGTTCGTTCATTGTCTGATCTTAAGTAAAAGTTAAGAACATTTTCATAGAATGTTTTTCTTCCTTCCATCAGTAACTAATATGACAGAATTGCAATTTAACCTGGAATTGTGCTCTTGTGCACAGTGTGTTTTACACACAGCCCTTTAAGCAGTGATGATTCCATGGCTGAGCTAAGAAAATGGCTTCACCTACAGATGCTTTTCACTAATTTATCAACTGATTGTTAGACACATTTACAAAAAGTACAAAAAAGGATGAGGAAGGATGTCATGTTATAATTCTACATCAGGAAAATGACCAAAGTGACACATAAATCTCAACCTAATCTCCAGTTTTTTTTTTGTTTTTAAATCTTTGTTTAAAAAAAAAAAAAACATAAAAGGAAACTCAAGTTAGGATTTATTTTGTCAACTTTTTATTTCCAGAGGTGACAAGAAAACTTTCTAGCTTAACTGACGTGTGAACCATAAAGGACGCATGGCTGTAACCAGACGTGATTCAGAGTTCAGGCTCACCCCGGGCAGAGGCAGAGGGTGGTACATCTGTTGGAAGTTGCAGGGGACAGTTGGCTCCTGGGCCAGTTTAGGACACATCAGTTCATGAGGACACTAGAAAATCCGCCCCCCAAAAAACCCAGAAGATCCAATAAGCTGTGACACTCATGATCCAAAGTACAGCATGATATTTTAGAAAAACAGCTCAGATTTAAACATACCGGAGCAAACACTGACGCTGGTCTGGAGTCATGGACCGTCTTCTCTTCTTTCTGAAGACCGAGAACTGCAAGTCATCAGTGTCAAATCACCTAGACAGTAACACTTACCAAACTCCCCTATGAAGATTGTAAAGTGCTGTCTCATCCACTGCACTTGACTACCTTTAATAAAGTGTCTCTGGCTTCCATGAGAATCTGGTGGCCTTCTTTGGTTCCATTTTCCACCAGCACCTTCAGGAAAGAAGGTAAAAAAAACAAACATATTAATGAATACTAGTGAGAATTAAATAAGATAGGTACCAGACCAGTTTTCAAGACATTTTGTAATTTATACACAAAATATGTCTAGTCTGGCATATATTCACTTACAATGCAATTGTGACAGGACCCCACATATGGTCTGCAGCATCACAGAAAACTGACAGTAATGTGCAAGTCATCAAAACAGGAAGTTTTGTCACAATTTCAACCAACCAGGTATGAGCTTGTCTTCCTCCACAGAGTGAACACTGCCTCTTCTCGCTCCTTCACACTGGGAAGCTCTGACAAGGTAAAAGCTGCGACCACCAAATCAAACTGCACCTGGAAGCAGAAACGCGGCAGTGTCAGGGCTCCTCTTAAGCCACAGGAAAACTGCTGTTGCTCATACAAAACAAAAAACAAACAAACAGATGGATTTGAAAGCCTAAAAGCCCAATAATGCATGTGAGGATTTTTGATCACCATCACATCATTGGAAAAATAGCAACAAAAAAACAAGAGTTTCTTAGCCACTCTAAATGCTGTTATCATATATATCATTTAGATGCATCTGGGTAATTGTGTTTGTAGACAAACCATTCATGTGCCAATTCTGCCATCTTTCAGAAAGAAAGAAATCAACATCTTCTCTTTTTGACACAGACACAGAAAGAATCTTCCTTTGGAACTCAAAATTGGAAACAAAACTTTAACTTTCCAATAGTGAATACAGAATGTGTGTTTTTGCCACTGAAATAAAAATAAGGGGGGCCTTACCTTAGGAGAGACAGGGAGGAACTGTCTGAAGTAGACTTGTTTGATGTGAGGTTGAGCTCTTTCATTATCACCTGTGCAGCAAAACACAAAACAAATGCTTAGGAACCATTGTCAATAGGAACTGTGTAACAAAAGCCCCCCCAAAAATGTAACATATCTCAAATCAAGTCATGTATGTGTCTGCACCTTTGAGAAGTCGTTCTGCCAGAATGTTCATTGGCCCCGAGCTGTCGACACATACCATCTCCTTCAAAGAGCCGGCCCAGCATGAGTGTGATGCCCTGTGGGGGAAAGAGAGAGACCAAACTTATAGTCTTGTAATTAACATGGAGTCTTTATGTTGCCCTGGTGTTGTACACTGACCAGACAACTGTTCCCAGCCCCGAACCAAAATCCAGGAGAGACTGAGGGGCAAAAGAGGGATCCCTCTTCTTTATCTGGAATGACGGCAAAAAGAAAAAAAGTCATCTAGGCCATGTAATGGCAGAAGTTTGACCAGCTAACACATTCGTGTGCCACAAACCTCAGTAATCATGACATTTATTCTGGCATTTTTCTGGGCTTTACCCTGATAAGTGGCATTTATGTGACTTAACTTATGCTCATACCTCATTTAGAGCTCGCCTCACTGCCGCATAGCCCCCAGCCAGCCGAGCCGCCATGTACACCAAACCCAGCTCTTCATCATACCTGAAACACAGATAGTGAGCCGTGTATAAACTTGTCTACATCTCAGGCTCAAACAAGAGAAAATTAAGTTTCTTAACAAAACCGTTTCCAATGTACCTTAAGGCTATAAAAAGTTTAAAGATTGTTAACTTGCACATATCCAACCTATAACTTGTGTAGGTAAATTGGGTAAAGGACGCTCTCCCTCTACTTCAAAATTAGAGGAAATAACTGCGAGCATTTCTGCACACATCTATTATTAAAAAAATAAATAAATGAAATCCAATAAATTCCTGAATGGTATCCTCTTGTGAATGTGCATGTAGATAAAAGACAGTTACTTCATGGAAGTCCAGTGATATGTTGTTCTTCTGAGCTTTGAGAACACTTTCTTCCTGATGCGGTCTTCAAGTGCTTCTTCATCTATATCTGCAGAATAAGGGATGTTTACTTTTGTATCATTTAATCTCTTTATAGTTATTATACTTGTACATCCTCTTTCACTTTTGGATTCACACAGTACGCCACCCACCTCCTTTCTTCTCCATTGCTTTCTCCCAAAGTTCTTTCTCCAGGCTCACAGCTTTCTTTCTCAGAGTCACATCCTCAACCGCTCGTTTCCTGCTCCACAGGAAGTTTGCAAGGTTGCGAGTGCGGTCAGTCAGCCGAGTCACCTGAGCTCCTGCAGGTGGAAAGATTTGAAAGTTGCACTGCATTTTGACGGTTTCATTTCAGGACCAGTGAAGCTGAGAGAAATATTTGGCGCATGAGCCCATAGCCACAATCCCAACTGAACCCACTGTGAATAATCGACCGTGCAGCTGTCTGGAGTTCCTCAGGTAGGCGCAGAGTTTTCAGGTTGGTCACACCTGGGTGCTTCCTGTGTGGTTCTCCTTTCAGGAAATCTACCTGGGACTGTGTTTGTGCAATGGCACTCATTCCCTGAGGATAAAAAAAAACAACTTTAAACTCTAGACAGTTTATTGTACCCAAACTCCTTCTGGAAAAGAAAATTACGTTTCAGAAGCTTGTTTGTTTTGTAAGTGAATTTAGTTACTCTTTAAGTGCCTGTTTTGAGCAGATGCACTTAAGTATTCACAAACCACTGATTCAGACTGTAAAGTTTTTTCAGATAAGATGTATGCAGATTCGCAAGAACTGAGATAGTAAGATTTTTTAAATCTCTTTTTAATCATTCTCACCTCCTAAAATCCCTGTTTTTTGTGTGATGTTCTGGTAAATCCATTTTGTAGGTAACAGACGATGTAGTTAAATCCACCTACATCGTCTGTAACTGTATTTTGTGATGCACCTTGTAACCCTGTTTTTTTAAAAGGCTCTATATGAATACAATTTATTACCATTATTCATTCATTCATTCATTTAATCAATCTCCCTCATCTTCTCATTATTATCATCATTTTTGTAAAGTTTCTTTTCCCAAAGTTTCGGGAGTGCCAATATCTCCCAGTCAAAAGGGTGGTGTCATATTTCACAGAGAAAAGGCGAATGTATTCAAAAAGGATGAGACTGCTAGTTCACAGGTGAAGAAAGGTGACGAATGAACGAATACGAATATTTTGTTCAACCCCGTGATAAAAGAAAACTGGTCATTTTATTCAGTCCTGTTTAAGTGATTCACCTCTCTGACCTGCAGGGTAAAAATGCTGCGTTCCGTGACACTCACCCTGCACATCACCCTCACGACCCCCGCCCTCTGGAAGAGGACGTGGACACAGTGGCTCCGTGATGCCATAACTCCGGCGTCCGAACCGTGTTCAGAAAGCTTTAATTCCCCCTTTGACTTCCATCCACACCGCAGACGGGTCCGGAGCACATTAGCCTACCTCCAGTCCTTCGACAAAACAACTCCGACCATCGGTTGAAGTGGAACCTTTGGCACAGAAATTCCGTTCCGAGGCTAATGGGTACCACGGAGTGCTCACTCTGCTCTTATTTTCGGGTACAGTCGACGCTTTCCGGCGTGTTGCTCACTTCTCATATACTTCGCATGTGAATTACGGGGATCGAGTGAAAACCGAAACTAACGTATTGAACAGTATTTTTTTATTGACTTTTAAATTCTCACGCTTTAACTGGGTTTCGGGTTTGTGCCAAAATTGTTGCCTTGGTAACGCTTCGCTTCCATTCTTCGATGAGTGTGTAGGGCGCATGCGTGGCAAAGGTTTTTTTTTTCGGAGTGACTCATCTTCACGCTAAACGATCGTTGGCGGCGCCGACAGCGAGGCGGCGGTGGGGGAAGTTTGAAGTTCTCCGCCTCATCTATTGTCACCGGGGCCCTTCTGCGTGTCTGACTAGTTATTTCTTTTTCCTTTATCGACTATGAGGCAAACAAGAGGGTCGAGAAGTAAAAATCAGAGTTCAGCAGAAAATGAAGAAGTCCGGTCAAAGACAGGTTTGTGCGCTGCCGAGTTAGCTAGCTGTCGCGACTGCGCCATCTCTGCAGTCGGGACATGGCTAAGCAGAGAAAGGAAAATTATCGTTATGTTAAATGGATTAAACGTCCGTGAGGGAACAACGTACTCTGTCCTTAGGGTGGTAGAGATCCAGAGCTATGTCAAGCTGGATATGTTAGGTGAACATGATACTATCTTCTACCGTCCGCTTAAAAACTGTATTACCTCAAACCTAAGGTTCCCGGGGGCCTTGGACTGCAAG
Source organism: Istiophorus platypterus (assembly GCA_016859345.1). Classification (NCBI taxonomy): domain Eukaryota; kingdom Metazoa; phylum Chordata; class Actinopteri; order Istiophoriformes; family Istiophoridae; genus Istiophorus; species Istiophorus platypterus. The sequence goes on along the minus strand of CM029113.1, from coordinate 19,412,835 downwards.
TGAATAACCCTCATGTTCCCCAGCGCCTGTCTATTAGCGAAATCTATGTAAAACCAGGGATGGAAAGTAGTTTAAAGCATTTACTGATGTGCTAATCAATTTTGAAGTGTTTGAGTATTTCTGTATTCTGCTACTTGATACTTCTACTCCGTTACATGTATTTAACAGCTGTCCTTAGTTTTCATGTTCAGAGTTTGAATTAAAAAAGAAAAATGAAAAGTTTCTAACATACCACACCTTGTTCAAGACTAAACCAGAGGTTTCTGTTTTGTGTCCCCTTTCAAAAAAAAAAAAAAACATGACTAGCTGGGGCCCCTTTTTCACACGTTTTAGATGTTAATAAGTTTTATCGCTCCCTCAAAAACATTTCAATTCTCAGATGGTTTCATTCAAGAAAGCTTCAGGCCAAAAGAGGTCAAACTGTCTGGTCTTTCAAAAAAAAGCAGTTTGTTTATTTCTTCTTTCCTCACCCATTGAATATGATGAAACATTAAGAAGTAGAAATAAGGCAGTAAGATTAGATATTTGAAATAAATTAAATCAAAATAAAACTGAATGAAATACTCATGATATAAGATTAGTAGGAGTAGGAAAGCAGTAGGAAAACAAAAAAGAAACAACCCCCCCCATCGTATCAATACCCCCCAGATTTATCTTGTGACCCTTTGCAGGGTCTAAACCAAGCTGCACTCCAAAAAAAACCCAAAACAATATAAACCAGATAAAGCTTGGTCAACCTTAATCAGCTGTAAAAGTAAATTGCTGCCTACACACTGATGCATCACTATTAAAAGTATGTCACATGATATAATATTATATCAGTATTCATTCAACATGCTGTGCATTAAGAAATTATTCAGACCCCTCCTTTTTTCACATTGTGTTATGTTGCAGCCTCATGCAAGAATGGTTTGAATTCTTGTTTTCCCTCCTTGGTACACTCAATACCCCCATAATGACAAAGCCAAAAAAGAATTTTAGATTTTTCTTTTTTAAAAGGGAAAAGAGAAATATAATATTGACATAAATATTCAGAGCCTTTACTCAGCACTTAGTTGAATCACCTCTGGCAGCAATTACAGCCATGAGTCTTTTTGCCGTTCTTCTCTGCAGATCCTCTCAAGCTCTGTCAGGTTGGATGAGGACCATTGGCTGATCGACTGGGCCTAGTGGGGCAACTCAAGGACATTCACCGAGTTGTCCCAAAGCCTAATGAAATCAAATGTACCTAGTACTGTGATGATAGCGAGGGACTTGTTGACATTGAGTGTAGATTGATGAGGAGAAAAAAGATTTCAAACAATTTAAGCACAAGGCCGCAACATATCAAAACGTTAAAAAAGTTAAGGGGTCTGCAGATTTTATGAATGCATTGTATGCACAAATCAGGTTATGCCTTGTTAAGGCAACATATGAGTGGTAAATTACGTGGTTAAAAAGATCAGTACATTTATTTGGTTGTCAATAATTTCATAGCTGTTTTAAATTAAATGGCAGAATGAAAGATGTTTTCACAATCATTCAAATCAGCAGTAGAAATAATTTTGGGTTGATATAACAGACATCATACAATACTGGTGGCTTAATTTTGTTTGAGTTACCTGAAACCTTTGCCTGGATGAGAGAAGACCATCTGGAAATTCAAGAGGGTAACTGCAAAGCTGCAAATTAGCACATTTTAGGCTTGCTTTTTCATTTTCTGCAGCATTTGTGTGCAATCGACCAGGAGTTATCAGAGCCCAGAGTGCAGGCTAAGTATTCAGATTGTTTTAACACAAAGGAATTAACAAATCCTGCTCCTCCTCCATGTGATCAGTGTGGCAGTGGAAGGGAGACGGAGGACAGTGGGAACTATACTCGCCCTCAGCCTGCACCTTGTTGGACTCTGCCGTCTCTTCAGGAAAAACCTCCATCACTCTGACCCTGAATACTGGGGTGGCCTACGAAATCGACTTGAAGAAGATGGTCCAGGTTAATCCCGTCACAAAGTACAAGAGGAAGATTCGCTCTCAGACAGTTAAACCAGGTGTGTGTGTCTGTCTGTCTGTCTGTGTTGCGTTATTGCATATGGGATTGTCATTTTCTACCACAGCACCATTTTATTATATTATTTTAGATTAAATTCAGTCATTTGATTTCTGTTGTCCCTTTTGCCATCAACATGGATTATTTTGCATTGTTAACGTTCTTTGTTTTATTGTCTTCTGTATTCACCTAATTCAACTTTTATAAAACAGTTGTCCTAGTTTTCTTTACTGTTGTTTTATTAGATTTCTGTACTTAGAATTTTGTAGTTTTGGAGTAAAGCTTTTGTGATGCACTATATGAAATTGCAATTTTTTTTGTTCAGTTTTTTAAACTATGTTTTTCAAAATTAAAAAAAGGTGATTTACTGAATGTATTTGAAATGTTTTGTCTGTTATCCTTCTGTCCAGAAAGTTTGAATGAAACCTTTGACTTGGCTGCTCACAGTGGGCGGCCGGTTCAAGTTAAAGAGGAGGAGGAGGAGGAGACAGAGGCACAACCTGTAGCTAAGAGGAGGAGAGGGAAAAGCAAGAGTCAGTTGAAGACTGAAGAAATGCCCAAAGAGGAAATAAAAAGTGAAGGTAATGTGCCTCTCGTTTTTCATAAATGTTATATATGTAATATAATTATAGAGTGAAATACGATTTTGAAGTTGTTAGGGACAAACATGGCGTACTTTGTCATCATCTTCAAGTTGTTTCTGTTTTTCCTGTCTCTAAACACGTCAGTTTAAACAGCTTAACAGTACATGGTATGACCTATGTTTATTATTACATGTCAGTTGACATAATTGATGTTTTGTTTCTGATCAACATCTGATGGATGTTGTGCAGAGGTTGTGAGGACGGTGGTCATGAAGGGCAAAGCTCCCGTGGACTCTGAATGCAAAGCCAAACTCGGAAAGGTACAGAATCTCCATCCACAAAAGATACGAAACTCATGGTTGACATTGGTTCTGTTTGTGGTTTAACACCTGTTAAAAGGTTGTTTGCCAAGCATTGCTCCAGTTACAGTTCCCCTTGTTAGAGTGACCTGTTTATGGTTTATCATACATGAGTGTGTTACTATTTTGTGTGTTACTTTTTAATATATAGTCTTAAATCGGCCAAATTTCAACTTGATTGCAGTCTCAAAAGTTTTAAATGATTGTTTTAGTCTGAGAAAATTCTCAGAAATGTACGTTTCTTTGTGCAGATCAAGCAAACACTCCGTAGATAGGCAATAAATATAACAAAAATATCACTTCGGTTACTGATATTTACTTAGAGCAAGAGTGTACAATGTAGGTCAGACAGGCTGAGTTTGACTCCTGAAAATTAGTTCGTATTATTTAATTGCCAATGGCAAAAAAGTCAAAAATGGTATCACTATTATATGAGGAAAAAGTGCCCACTACGCTAATGCATTTTTAATTTGTAATTTGGTCAGTTCCTCTCAGAATATAATTAATAGTCATTATTAAGTGTCTTTTTTATAAGCTAGAGATGCCACAAGTAGTTAATAAATCAATTAGTCATTTGAAACACAGGTAATATGCAACCCTTTTGTTAACTGACTATTGCAGAAGTGCAAACTCCAGCTTCCTGTGTATGAGGATTTACTGGTTGTCATTGTCATGTATGGTAGTTATTAAAATATGTTATGTTTCTGACTGACCCTAAAAAAACAAAGCAGTTTCGGGATTTCACTTTGTGCTCTTAGAAGTTCTGATGGGTGTTTTTCACTGCTTTATTTTTTTTAGTTGATTTTTTTTGTCTAACAGAAAACAGATAATTAATAAAAAATTGTAGGACACAATCATTTTTGGTCTCTACTTTTGTACATCTTATAGAGCATTTGTCCTTTAGTGTACTTCTTTATTAACCTGTGATAATCCCCTTTGTCACTGTTTTTTTTGTATGAGCACTTTCCTGAACAATTGTTTTCTTACGTTACATAAAACAACAAAAGCAACGGAAAGGATGCTGATCAGGTTCAGTTACCCTCGTTAATATAACTAATTCTTTGATTTCTCTTTCAGGCTCATGTTTACAGTGAAGGAAATGATGTTTACGATGTGATGTTAAACCAGGTAAAATATTGAATAACATTCAGTTACAAATTGACTTAAATGGATCTACCAAGTGAATTAAGAAAGATGACCTAAAATGTAAGGGAGGAATTTTCTTACACTCTTTTTTCGCATTGAGTAGGACTGAATGACTAAAATAGAATTTATGAATAATTTCAGAGATATTATAATCACAATTATTCACCATGTTGTCAGATGCTGATGATTTTAGATGAAAAGTTGTTTTTGATTTTTTGTTTTTTTTTAACCAAGCTGTTTCTTAAATGCCACCTGAAAAACACAAATTGAGTAAAGGACTTAACATTATCAGATGAATTATATCTTTACTGTGTATTCTGATCTGTGGGAATTGATTTTTTAGGCTTGATGCAAATACTTTCCGTCTTTGCAGACAAATCTTCAGTTTAACAACAACAAATACTACCTGATCCAGCTGCTAGAAGATGACAACTCCAAGGTTTACAGTGTGTGGATGAGATGGGGCAGAGGCGAGTCTGCTTTGTGCTGATGATTCTATACCCATTTGATATATGTAAATATTTGTATTTATGCAGGAAGTGAACACAGATCTAAACTGACTGATGAAACTGTTCAGTATAATGATTGTGGTATGGCCGTGTCTCCCTTGTTTCCTCAGTGGGTAAAGTGGGTCAAAACAGCCTTACAGCCTGTGGAGGAGATCTGCTGGAAGCCAAAAATATCTTCAAGAAAAAGTGAGCTTGTGTATTTGGGGGGGGGGGGGTCCAGGTGTCTGTTATTTAGTTGGGCTCAATGAAATTCTGAAAATTTTCTGTTTTGCTAAAGGTTCTTGGACAAGACCAAGAATGAGTGGGAACAGCGGGCAAGTTTTGAGAAAGTGGTTGGGAAATATGACATAGTGTTCAGGGACTACAGCACCAACGAAAAGGTATGTTTAAAGGTAGAGAAACAACTCAAGTATCTCCTCAGTATCTTAGGACTCAATCTTGTGGTGACAGGAATTTCCATTGAATTGGAGATAGGGTTTATTATTATACATACATCATAGATGTATGTCAATGTTCCAGGGGGAGAACCAGACCACAGTGGAGACTGTACCCAAAAAGAGGACCTCCAAGCTGGATGTGAAGATCCAGTCTCTCCTAGAGCTCATCTGTGACCTTAAGGCCATGGAGGAGTGTGTGCTAGAGATGAAGTTTGACATCCGGAAAGCTCCTCTCGGTGAGTCTGACAGAATCAGTCTCAACAGAAATGTACAGCTATGCTTTTTTAAATTCTACTAATTTAATTTGATTGAGCACATAAAGCTTTTACACTCAAGCTTTACCGTCTGACTCCATGAGAGGATTCAGCTGGGGACAAGTGATCAGTGTTTTCAAATTTTTTATTGTTGTGCTCCATATTTCATGTTTGATTTTTTTTTTTTCTACTGCAGGCAAACTGACCTCAGAGCAGATCCGTGCAGGCTACACTGCACTGAAGAGAATCGAGGCATGTCTGAAGAAGAAGGGCAGCAATTGCGAGCTGCTGGAGGCATGCAACCAATTCTACACCCGCATCCCTCATGACTTTGGGTAAGAAAGGGATGCACTAATGCACTAAGTGTTTCACACTGGTCTCTATCTTGCTGTACTTAAAAGATGTAATTCTCCAGGTTGAAAACTCCCCCTATCATCCGCACAGAGGATGAGCTGAAGGAAAAAATTACACTGCTGGAGGTAAAGGGGTTCTCCATTAGGCTAAATATTTTGGCATTATAATTTAGTCTACAGTTATTCTGTTTAAGTCTTTGCTTCAGTCTGTGGTCCTTTATTTTTTTATTTTTTTTATTTTTTTTCAGGCACTGAGTGAAATCCAGATAGCAGTGAAAATGGTCCAGTCCAGTGAGCTTAGTGACGAACATCCTCTGGACAGACAGTACAGCTCTCTCCAGTGCAAACTGCAGCCTCTGGACTCCAGCAGCCATGACTATAAGGTCTGTGTGTTGTAAATAGGTGGCTAACCAATTAAGTGAAATGCAGCCAGGGCAAAGAGACAAAATTCTCCAACGGCAGCTGCCTTGATACATGAGAATACATGTCATATGTAGAGATAACTTGTGTGACTGTAAATTTTCACATACTAGCTGTGTTTACATGCCTGTAAGAAACAAGCTGAGGGAAAACTGTGAACTCTCCTCATCTGTATGTTTTGAAGGTAATAGAAAAATATCTGCAGTCCACTCACGCCCCAACCCATTGTGACTACACCATGACCATCCTTGACATCTTCTCAGTTGACAGAGATGGGGAGAGCAACAATTTCATCTCACAGTTACACAACAGGTAAAACAGGATATCAATTATTCTTGGGTTATTTTACCTCACGTCATGTGTGTTGTCCATATTTTCTAGTATAAAATCAGAAAATGATGCCAGTGAAAATTATGTTTTATTTCCTTGACAGTGTACTCCTCCCTAAATAACATATTGTGTGTGTGTGTGTGTGTGTGTGTGTGTGTCTCTGTCTGTCTGTCTGTCTGTCTGTCTGTCTGTCTGTCTACAAGGACTCTGCTGTGGCATGGTTCCCGTCTGTCTAACTGGGTCGGCATCCTCAGTCAGGGGCTCAGAGTGGCCCCACCTGAAGCTCCCATCACCGGGTACATGGTAGGATTGATGGGTGGAAGGCTAGAAAAATACATGCATATACTGTTTGTCACTTGATTATTTTTTATGTTTGTCTCAAAACCAAGTCCACTGCTTGAAAAAAAAAAATCTAACGTCCTAAATAAAAAATAAATACATAATATTTAATGAATTTGGGGAAAATCATTTTTTTGGCTTTATTAAAACAATTATATTAGAGTTTTGTAAGGGATAATAACCATCAAGTCATTCCATCCCATGGTTGTATTGCATAAGGCAGGGGCTAGCAACCACCTATTGTGATTTTTAGAAGAGAAACTTGCAATAAATAGTTCACTTCCTATAAACTGCAAGGGATCTATCATTAAAGTAATATTTTTTATTATGGCAACAATAACTTCCCTTTCTCTTTCCCCTAGTTTGGTAAAGGTATCTACTTTGCTGACATGTCGTCAAAGAGTGCCAACTACTGCTTTGCCAGTCAGCATAATAATGTTGGACTTATGCTACTGTGTGAGGTGAGTTAACTAAGTATATTCTGTGGCCAGGTTAAATGTTTTGTCTCACCTGCCACTGTCTGCTAAATATTTAGGCCACATGCAGGACAACAGATTTAATAGATGGAAAACATAGTGTCTACATACTGGATACCTCCGTATTGTGTGTGTGGGTGTGTACCGCTGGCACCACTGTTGCTTTTCAGCCTGAGAGCTTCTCATGTTCCTTCTTCCTGATGTTGCTGTCGTTCTGGATCGCTACGTCTAGCACCACTGCCTTTTTCTGTTGTCTACCGATCGATGCGATGTCGGGTTGGTTAGCCATCACCAGTCTGTCAGTCTGGATCTGGAAGTCCCACAGGATCTTAGCTCGGTCTTTCTCAACCACCATAGGAGTTGCCTTCCATTCTGACCTTGGGACCTCCAGTCCATACATAGTGCAAAGTACACTATGCCAGCTACTTGGTTATGGTATTCCATGTACATTGTTCCTGCCTGAATCTTACACCCACTTATTATGTGCTGAACTGTCTCAGCATCTTTGCACAGCCAGCATCTAGGGTCCTGTGTGGTGTTGTAGACCCCTGCCCTTATTGATCTTTTACTGAGTGCTTGTTCTTGTGCTTAGTTCCTCTGTGCTGTCTTTCAGTCCAGCCTTTTCCAGCCACTGGTAGGATTTCTTGATTTCAGCCACTTCTTCTATCTGACAGTGGTACATCCCTTGTGGTGCTTGTCTGTCCATCAGGGCTTATCGTCCACCTCTGCATTATTGGGTTTCTGCTGCCTGAGGTATTCACTTAGCAGCTCACCTGTGGGGGCCATTTTCCTGATGTATACACGGATCTTGGTTGTTTCATCCTGGACAGTGGCCCTGATGCTCACCAGTCCTCGGCCTTCCTTGTTCCGCTCAGTGTACAAGGATGCTGGACTTGGGATGGAGCCCTTCATGCATTATGAGAAGCTTCCTTGTCTTGATATCAGTGGCCTCTATCTCCTCCTTTGGCCAGCTTATTATACCAGCAGGGTATCTGATGACTGGCAGGGCGTATGTGTTGATGGCTTGGACGTTTGCACTTGATGGTAACTTGTGTAACTGACTGACTTCTTCCTATGTTACCTCCAGCCTCCATATCCATGGGGGGTAATGGTCTTTGTGGCTTATGGTGTTCATCTTCTAGCCAAGCATCTCTAGGGTTATTGTTGCTGTTGTGTGTATCAGCTGATTGGTCTCAGTTGTGGGGCTAGTAGGAATAGTACACACTGCTGCATTAAAAAAAAAAAATTGCCATCCAGTAGAACTCATATACTGTAATAATTATTTGGGCATTTTCAATCTAAAGCATAATTGTATATATTCATTAAAGCATGTGTGTAAAACATTGAACAAATTATTCATAGAGTAGATTTTCCTTTAGCAGGTCTGACACCTGCTCTTTTTCACCTATTTCTAGTAGTAGTGCAAACTGTTAAAATCCCTGGAAAAGGTAGCCCAGGAAACTTATCTTCCAACCATAACCTTGGGTGCTTAGGGGCTGTTTATTTCAGACACTGTAGATCTGCCAATACATGTCCCCAACTCATATTAACAATAACACCAACATAATTTTGACATCATTTTATATATTTGGCCCAGATGGGATGCAGCTCTGTTTCAATCTCCATGCTTTGTGTGTATGTTTGTGCGTGGTTGCAGGTCGCTCTGGGAGACTGTAATGAGCTGCTAGATGCCGACTATGAGGCCAGCAATCTGCCTGCCGGAAAACACAGCACTAAGGGCCTGGGACAGACTGGACCTGACCCCAAAAACTCTGTCACACTGTTAGTCTGTCTCATTACAATGATACATTTCATAAAGGCCAAAGATTGTCTTGAATTGTGCTCATCTGTTAAACAACAAAAATCACTGAATTATCTGAGGGGGAGAGCTTGTTCATTACACTGGCAAAGGAAAAATGCAAGAGATGCCCTTTCACACATGCAGCTCATATCCAGCGATTGTCCATGTGAGACACGTTCACACCTACTGGAAATACTCTCAAGGTTTAGGTGAGGGATGGCACCTGGGTAGAAGGTGCAAGATGCAGCTTGCTTTGACATCTCAGGACAATAGTCTTCTCTATTTACACATTGAGTCAATCAGAAAATTACACAGTCTTAGAACTAGGGAGGTGGCAGGGTAAAGTCTGTTTTATGTCCGGTTCAGCTTAATCAAACATTTGCGTTCTCACACACAGCTCCAACAGGATAAATTTGAGCTATAGTAACTATAACGGCTTTCTTATTAACTTCACAAAATAATGAATTCACTTTGGTTGTGTTTTATTTTATTCTGTATAATCATCAGTGTGTTTTAGTACAACCGGGAATCATTCAGAGGAAACCATTAATCTCAGAGACTTCTCTAATGCTTGGCTAGTTACCCAGTTATCTATGTAGACCTAATAGTTCAGGGTCATTTTCAAATGGCCCATAGAAATGTCATATGGTTTTTATCTGGAAAGAGACAGTTTGGATTAAAACTACTTAAGTGAAAGTCAAAATACTAAATGCTGAACTCTAACAGCCTGACCACAACCTCTTCTAATATGTTTTGCCTTCTTTCTTGACTGAAATCACTGTTTTACATTACAGAACAGTGATTTCATATAGTATTTACCAGTTTTATTTAGCCCTTAAAGTTTGATCTACATTTAGTGATAATCATAGTTGTTTGTTAATGTTTTAGCTGATGTTGGAATGATAAGTTGATTAATCAATTACATGGTCTGATATTAACACCTGTTAAGCGCCGGGTACATCTGTTTGGTTATCTAGGTTAGCATTAGCTAGCTAGGTTAATGTTGTGTCAGGCACACACAGAGAACAGAAGCAGAACGTGTCCATAAGACAAAATGCAAATGACAAACAAATGATGGTTCCAGACTCTCCAACTTGAAAATCTGCTTCTTTCTTGGTTCTACGTTACAGCAAATTCAATATTCTTGGGGTTTGGACTGTTGAGGGCAAAAAACAGGACATTTGATAACTTTGCCTTGTGCTGTGTAATGTTGCAATAGACAGTTTTCATTGTTTTATGATGTTTTATAAAACAAACAAGTAATTGAGAAAAATAATTGGCAGATTACTCAATAATGAATATAATCATTAGTTACAGCCCTGTTAAGTAATTGAATAGTCAATCAAATTGAAATTAACCTGTGATAATTTTGATTGGTTAATTGATCTAGTAATTTTTAGGCAAAAATCCCCAAATTCTGTGATTTTTTTTTTTTTTTTTCCCCCCAAACCGTTTTTTGACATTTTTTGGAGCCAACAATTAATGAGTTAATGGAGTATCACATCAGATTAATCTATCCAACTATAAATACTCCCTTTTTGTACCCCTAATCTACAAATTATATATTTCTATAAATATTTTTCATGTTACTCCCAAAGAAACATAGAATTTTTTAGATTAGATTTCCTAGCTCTGAGACAACAACTGGTTTTAGATAATCTCAACCACATCTTAAATCTCTGCAAGTTAATTTTGTATAGTGATGGCATGAACTCAGACTAGTAACTCTGGAAAAAAAACTTAGTATATACTCGGGGCATAGTAAGTCATGTAACTGCACGAAATTTGTATCTAATTAAACCACATGAATGAGAATATATCCACTTCTCTTTTCTCAGGGATGGCGTCACAGTGCCAATGGGGCCTGGGGTGGAGACTGGGTTCGGTAAAAACAGAGGCTACTCCCTTCTCTACAATGAGTTTATTGTTTACAACCCCGCCCAGACTCGCATGAGGTACCTGCTGCGGATCCAGTTCAACTGCTCTTCACTGTGGTGAGGCTGAACAAAAAATGCAGGTTATAAGGGATTTCTTCTCCACAAAGCAGGGATGATTTACCACTTGCTCGTTCTTCATGTACAGCTAGATACTGTATAGCTCTTGTTTTTGGGTGGATAGGATGTTAAACCTGAAAACACTGCTGGTACTGGATGGATAAAAGACATGTTTACTTTCTTGGTGATGTAGAACTGCATTTTCTAGTGTGAATTTCCTCAGATCAATTCAAGATGTATCACATATTGCATATGGAAATGTTTATTGCATTTTGGTGTTCTGCTTTCTTGCTTTCTTGATTAGGAATTCCTTTAGGCGGGTTTGACATGAGCATTAATGCTGAATAATTGTCACAGTTTTTATGAATGGGTCCAATTAGAAATGGAATGTTTTTTTTGTTTCGACATGCAATCCAAAATAACACATTCAGCACAAAAATGTCTTGTAATAATAGATATTAATGTTAAACTGAGACAAAGGCATGATTCTGTAAAATCACTGATAAAAATCATTTTTTTGTCCCCTAAAACAGGATGCTTTTACATTTTATACAGAACAATAATAATAAAGGATTTTTTTATGGGTGCAGTATGGAGTGTCTGTGTCTGTTTGTGTGTACAGTTTCACCTCCTCCCCAGTAGGTAGAGGAAGATGAGGACTATGTCAGAGTAGATCAAGAGAGCAGTGTTTATGTATTCCTACGGTTCCAGGCGAAAACTCACCATCCTCATCATCAGCTGACAGTTGTCCATCAGAAACGGAGACAGACCGGGAAGGGGAGGAGGACACCCGGATTTAGGACAGGGTGAGAAAATACCCTAGGATAACTACTAGTTGAATGTGAAATATTTTAATAATAGACCATTTCCGCAGAAGGTGTTTTAACATGTCACAGTAGGAAAAGAGTAGGTGTAAATAATAAAATTAATGACAGCTGAATTTGATGGAGCTGCACTGGGTGTTTCACATTTTATATCTGACGGCCGCTCACTGTCAAAGTACTGTAAATTAGGTTATATACAAGTCTTTAGTTGAGCCACCTTGGTTATGGCACTAGGTTCTTTCAGGCTGTATACAGGTCAAAGTTTCACTTTTACTCCAGAGTGAACCCCACACCTAGTATCCTCTGTCTCATGAGAGGGACTGTTAATAGACAAATGTAAGTTGTAATTAACTTACATGAATTCATTATAGAGATTAAAATGAAATTGCATTCTATGTGCTGTTAAAAAGGTCTAAAAAAGTCAGGACAACAAAAGTACCTGTATTCTATGTAATAACGTTTTGTAACAAGAGAAGTCTTGTGTAACTCTAGTCAATGTGTCATCCCTTTTCGTGTGTCATCCGTAGTAATATTATCATGGCGTAAATTGTTCTTTTTTCCGCACTACCAGTGAATACAGCAGAGCTCCCAGACATCGGTAGTCAATCAGTGATGGAGGAGTAGTATAAAGTGCAGAAGAACCCAAACAGGATCAGATCCACTGCCAGAATCAGCAAAGCATTAAATACAGTGAAATCGAAACAAGGCTCCAAATAACAGAGACATTAATGAATTTCAGTTATACATTCTCCTCCCATTAATTGCTCAGGACGCAGAAGACAGGGTTAGATGGAGGACACTGATTCGCTGTGGCGACCCCTAAAGGGAAAAGCCGAAAGAAAAAGAAGAAGATTCTCCTCCCATTAATTGCTCTATACAGCTGCTTTAAAAAAAATCAGAAGTGTGCAACGAACTTCTCTAAAATTAAGAAAAAAAAATGATTACATTTCGTTTTTCGTATTTCTCACTGTTCATACTGTGGTTGTCACTTTTTGACAGTACTAAATTCATAAAAACTACTACTTTGGACACATTCTTATGTAATTTGTTTCCATAATACTTCACCTGAATTTTTTTTAGGAACCATTTGTGTGAGCTGTTGTCCATTCGGAGCTGTAATTGCAGTAACAGGTACGCAGCCTTTTCCCTCCCAGACAGTTTCAGATAATGAGTGACACCTCCACCATCTCAGACGGAACCTAACCTTTCCCCGCGTATGCTCGTTCGCGCTTTACTGTGCACGCTTCCGCGTTGACTGCTGTCACAGCGTCGGATTCAGAGGAGCCAAAAGACCAGGGGCCAGAGGGAGAAGGAGCCGGTCGAGTTGAGCGAGAAGTGAAGGCTTCTCCGCCCAGAAGCAGCCGGTGAGTTGTCTCCATGTTACTTCCAAACCATCTCATGCTAAAACTACCTGAGGTGAGAGCGTGTGGACAGAGACGCGCAGTGAAGACGGACGAGTCAGAGAACCAGGAAACACTGGGCTTATCTCAGAGACCATCTCTAGTTAGTTTTGTGATCGCCTTCCATCTAACCTTTTGCTAAATAAAATATTCCTACAAAATCTTGACGTGCGATGAGGAAACCCTCACTGGGGCCAGTGCAGGGATCATCTGAATCTGAAAGCCTTCATATTTACACCTTTCATCTCTGTCCCTCGGTGGAGGTCACAGTCTGACCCCTGATTTGTTCCAGCGTTTCCTTTTTTTATTACGCACTTTGCTTGTTCTTAAAAATAATAGTGTCTCACAAACCGGTGATATAAAAAACAGTAACATTCAGATTATGAGATAAAATTTTAAAATTTGATCTTTGATCAAATTAAAATGATTAACTGATCATCTGTTGTGCTTCGGAGCCTAATACAGGATTTGGTTATTGGCAATAATTAGTGATTATTAAAATAATCAATAATTATCAAGATTTGGTGGATCAGCTTAATCAGGAATACTAATAACGGGGCACCACCGGGAAAACCCGGACTAATAACCGTAATTCAGATGCAACCTCACATAAGGCACCATTCGTTGTGCAGTGCAGGAGCAAGATCTGGCTATTAGCGATAATTACTGATTATCAAGGATAATCACTGGTAATTATTAAACTTAACAGAATCCGATTAATTTAGACTATCAATAACGGGGCACCACCGGGGAAACCCGGACCAACAACCAAATACTGGATGCAGTCTCGAAGGGGTGTTCACTCAGAATTGCCCATTTTTAGGAAATATTGTTAATTTTAGAGTGAACAGAGAAGGAGTGTAGTTCGGCCCTGACTCCGTCAACCAGCTTGGTATCACAGCACATTAAACAGAAAACACAAAAACAACTTCTCATTTAATAATAACAAAATTTATTATCAGTAATATCAACTAATTAACGTCACTTTTAAATAATAAATCTTATCGTGCACTGTCGTTATTTACTACTAGCTACAGATCGTGAAACAAGTACTGAAGTGGGTGTTTGTGTGTGTGCGTTGGAGTATGGGTGCGGTTGGTATATGTGTGTGAAGGGAGGCGGAGCAAGAAGGCGGACGTGCTCGTTACGTCACGCGTGGGTCGGCCGGAACGACGTAACACCGTCACCACTAGACAAAGAAAACTAGGCGGGCAGGTTGGAACCAATGAATAAGTAACAGCAACAACCAATATTGTCACAAACATTCAAACAGCTTATTACACTTAACTGATACTATCTGCCCGGGGCTATAAGCCAGCGGCGTGGCTGGTTCGTCCTCGGTGTCCTGTGCAGGCGCGGAGGCGTTGGTTAGCGGCTAGCAGCGGCTAGCAGCGGCTAACGCGTCTTCTCGGCGAGATGGCGAATCTCCGGCGGGGAGAACTGATTCTGGCTCACGGCGGAGAATCAGTTCGTCGACTTGGAGAGAAGCGACGTCCGCCTTCCTTCGTCTTCTTCTTGAAACGGGTAGGACTCGTTAACTGCCAGCTCTCGCATCCGGGCGAGAGGGTCGATCCGTTGTTCTCGAACCGGGCTAAACTAAACACAGAGGGGGAGAGCGGAGATCCGTAGCCCTGGTCGTTAGTCGGTGTCCACAGGGAACTCCTGACTAGGACGGGTCACGTAGGACGGGTCTAGTCTCAGGGGCGCTAATTGTTACCGGTCGTGGCGAAGGTCCGAGCCAGAAGCAATGAGTTCCGGGAGTTTCGGAGTTAATATAACTTTGGGTGACGTCACGGATTTCACCCAATGGGAGCCCTGGATATTGAACCTGAGTTCTTTGTCTTCCTCAGGTAGCAACACCTGGCCTTAGCTGGGTTCCAGGTTCAGGTGAGCCTGTAGGCCTTCTTTGTCTACAGTCTGTTAGTGAGGCACAACATCATCTGTCAATTATTTTATGTGACTGATCCAATATATGAGCAGGTAAACATTTCCCACAATCTCTGTCCATATTCAGTACATATTTGATACAGCATTTCATTTCTAATATCAACATATTGATATGATAACTTCTGATTTTGTATTACTGATCTGTAATATTTACCCCTCATGACTATATGCCACCGACATAATGTCGGTGGTAGAAATAATAAGGAGCGGCTAAATATTAAACAATCATGTGCTGCTGCCATAATGCAAATATTACTGACATGTTGCAGCACTTTGTGCTACGGCTGAATCCAATAAGGTTCCTTACATCTCTTTATGCTTTGCATCAGCTTTTGATATTAGCTACAGTTTATGACAAAGAGAAATGAGTAGTGACACAGAACGTTTTGTGTCTCTTTCAGTCTGGGGGTGTTGCTCCTACATATTTTAATAATACACCATTTCCACAGAAGGCGTTTTAACATGTCACAGTAGGAAAAGAATAGGTGTAAATGATAAAATTAATGACAGCGGAATTTGATTTAGCTGCAACGGGTGATTCACATTTTATATATTATATTTAAATACTGTCAAAGTACTGTTAATTAGATTATATATAATCTATAATTGGTCGTTTTATCACTGGCTTGCAAAAGTAACCATTGCGCAGCTCTACACTTGCCAACGATGATACCAATGATGATGATTAGTTAAGTGTCTAAGTCTGAATTCACTAACAATAAACTGACTGACTTGGTAACAGATTGAGCTGCAGAGTATCTGTTATATAGAGAGTAATAATGACTGTACGAGGGAGTGATTTCAGCCTCAGCCTTGGTTTCCTTTAAGGCCCCTGCACTCTCAGTGTTCATTAGTGTTCAAGTGTTTTCATTTCTGCTTGATTAGATTTCTTCTCAAGGTTGGCAGGCCATGTGTTAAAGTATCACACAGACACACATACACTTTTATAGTTTCCGCTAAATTTTCACTAAACTAAAACACATCTGAAAATTGTCCTCTGTCTCTCCAGCCATGAAAATCCAGATGTGAGAAGATCTGAGTTAATGAAAGTGTTGACACACAATTTGAGCTATCTTCAGTTATTGAACTTTGTTCAGGCTTCCCTATCTGATTGGTCAGTGTTGTTGGGGCAATATGAAACGTGATAAAAAAGATGTAGACACTTCTCAGAAACCTATGATGGTGAACATCAACCTGAGCAAAGGTCTAATCAAGCAGAATCAATAAAAGCACCTCTCTGGGAGAGCAGGACCTTAAATGTGCCTGATAAAGGAACTTATTTTGCTACTCTACATGAAACCAAATCACAAGGTTCAATTTGTAAAGGTTTTGTAAATGGAAGGAAACTGTGAACTTAGACTCCAGAGTGAACCTCACACTGAACGTTCTTCGTCTCACACAGGAATTGTTAAATGTCCAGAGAACCTAGAAACACTTGGCTTCTCTCAGTGACCATCTGTAACTTTAGTTTTGTGTTGGTGTTTTGTGATCGCCTTCGACCCTAACTATGTACATTTTGAACGCTTTGTTAATCTATTTACAACCAAGAAGCACCAACAGTTATAAAAGGAGATGTTGATTTCAGACCCCCTGACAGAACCAGACCATTCAGATTCATTTTCATTAACATTTTTTCAATGTTATTTTATTGCTAAATCTGGTTCTACTGTCCATATGCAGACAACAACCTTTGCTAACACGAGAAATAGACTAATTTTTCATACCATGCAAGCAGTATAGAAACTGCTTGGCCAGTCAGGGCTTTATCAGAGGCAAATTTTTGGTGGATTCAACTTGGCCATGCTGTCACTTCCGGACTGTTGTACTTTTCTTCTGCGACAAACTTGTTAGCCAATTAAAAATCTAACACAATGTGAAATAACGCTTGTTAACTGCTTTATTTACATTCAGAAGCAGGTCAGCTTACAACAGCCTGTGTGCGTGCGTGTGTGTGTGTGTGTGTGTGTGTGTGTGTGTGTGTGTGTGTGTGTGCGGACTTTAAGTAAAGGTGTACTGTTTAAACTTTTATCTGAGTCTCTTGAGTTGTGCATACAAGTCCTACTTACTTTACTGGTCCATTGCAGCAGCTGTGTGTCAGTTGTAGGCAATGGGGCACAACGTCTCTTTCCCATGAGAAGTTCAAGGTGTTAGGTTGACATATATACAGTCACACTGTGTCACCAGTCTTTCTGTATCTGTACTTGATGATAGCCACCAGATTGTTTGCCTATGTCTGTCATGCACTCTGCCTACATCTCAGTCTTTTAACTTTTTATAACAAAAGTCCTCCTCTTGATGAGCAGCCACCAGTAGAGCAGAGATCACTGTGGTGTCTTTGTTATGGTTTAAGCCTCATCTGGTGCAGCTCTGTGGGAATTCAGTCAACAATCAACTGGATGACCATTTAAAACTCCTCCTTTTCTGTTGGGATCTGCAATGGTTGCACTCAAGAGTGCACTGGTCATGACTAGAGCTTTACCAGCCACATGCACCACCTTATAGTGGAATCTAAGGGGCTTGATACAGAAATGTTATATTCTAGGTTGTAACTCACCCCATGCTCTGAAAACAGGACGTCTGTGGAGGAGCAGCTGTCCTGCTGTGCTTTGTGTCAGGACGTCCTGAAGGATCCAGTCTCTACCAGCTGTGGACACTGGTTCTGCAGACAGTGCATCACCCCATATTGGAACCAGTCTGGTTTGTCGGGAGGCTCCTAAAGTCCTCAGTGTGGAGAAAGATCCAGACTGCAGACAGCCATGCAGACCATCACTGTACAAAGTAGGACTGTACATCTGTCTGCTGATGTCATCATTTCTATTGTTGCGTTGTAGCATTTTCTATGCTTATTTTCTCCTCTTTTGGTAGGTAGTGGTCTGCAGGAGGTCATAGATGAATATAAGATCAGTCTGAGGAGGAGATGTGGACATGTAACAGAAGGGACTGATAAATCAGGAGGAGGAACCCTCCTCAACAGGATCTACACTGAGCTCTACATCACAGAGGGAAAGAGTGAAGAGGTTATTACCCAACATGAGGTGTGGCAGCTTGAGGCAGCTTCCAAGATGGAGACCCTCCATGACACTCCAGTCAAGTACCATGACATTTTTAAAGCCTTACCTGAACAACAGAGTTACATCAGAGTCGCTCTGACGAATGGTGTTGCTGGGGTTGGAAAAACCTTCATAGTTCAGAAGTTTGCTCTGGACTGGGCAGAGGGCTTGAAAAACCAAGATATCAATCTGTTGATTCTGTTTTCGTTCAGGGAGCTTAACTTGATAAAGAATGAGCAGTACAGTCTTCTCATGCTTCTCTATGTTTTCCATCCAACATTGCAGAAGATCACAGCAGAAAAGCTTGCTGTCTGTAAAGTTTTGTTCATCTTTGATGGCCTGGATGAGAGCAGACTTTCTTTGGATTTCAGTGATGGGAAACTTGTGTCTGATGTCACACAGAAGTCATCGGTCAGTGTACTGTTGACAAACCTCATCCAGGGAAATCTACTTCCCTCAGCTCTTGTCTGGATAACTACGCGACCAGCAGCAGCCAATCAGATCCCACCTACATTTATTGATAGGGTAACAGAAGTACGAGGCTTCACTGAAATGCAGAGGGAGGAGTACTTCAGGAGGAGATTCAGTGATGAAGAGCTGTCGAGCAGAATTATCTCACACATGAAGACATCCAGGAGCCTCCACATCATGTGTCAAATCCCAGTCTTCTGTTGGATCACTGCTACAGTTCTAGAGGACATGCTGACTATAAAAAAACAGACAGGGGAACTGCCCAAGACCCTCACTAACCTGTACTCATACTTCCTGCTGGTTCAGACAAAGAGGAAGAAGGACAACTATGATGATGGAAATGAGACGAGTTCACGGGAGCTGACTGAGGCTGACAAGGAAGTTCTTCTGAGGCTGGGGGAGCTGGCATTTAAACATCTGGAGAAAGGAAACATCATATTCTACCAAGAAGATCTGAAGCAGTGTGGTCTTGATTTCACAGAGGCCACGGTATACTCAGGAGTTTTTACGGAGATCTTCAAAAGAGAGCATGTAATCTTCCAGAAAACAGTCTACTGCTTTGTTCATCCGAGCATTCAGGAGTTTCTGGCTGCAGTTTACATGCTGCACAACAAAAGTAACACAAGGGTACTGAATACTTTTCTGGGAAAGGATTACAGGGACTCAAACCAAATGTTTGTTCTCAAGAAGGAATTTGGAAAGAGTGATAGCAGTTACCTGTCTCTGGACGTCCTCCTGAGGAGAGTCATGAAGAAATCCCTTGATAGTAACAGTGGCCATCTGGACCTGTTTGTTCGCTTCCTTCATGGCCTCTGTCTGGAGTCCAACCAGAGACTCTTAGGAGGCCTACTGGGTCACAGAGAGAACAGTCCAGAAATCATCCAGAGAACCATCGACAACCTGACGGAGATGAATATGTACAAAATCTCTCCTGACAGAAGCATTAACATCTTCCACTGTCTGATGGAGATGAACGACCACTCAGTTCTTCAGGAGATCCAAGAGTTCATGGGGTCAGGGAATAGATCAGAGAAAGAACTCTCTGAGATCCACTGCTCAGCTCTGGCCTACATGCTGCAGATGTCAGAGGATGTTCTGGATGAGTTGGATCTGAAAAAGTACAATACATCTGCCGAGGGACGACTGAGACTGATCCCAGCTGTGACGAACTGCAGAAAGGCTCAGTAAGTCTATACATGAGCATCAATATATTTGATCAGTAGTTTATTCAAATTCATTAATACACAATATTAAATTATCGTCATTAATCCTTATTTGTTTTGCTATTTTTCTCAAAGTGTTTAAAAGCTACAGTGCTGACTTTTCAGTTGTTTCGGATTATTGTCATTAAGTTGATAAAAAGGCTTTTTTTGATTAGTAATAATTATTGTTAGATGCTACATGTATTTGTGAACATTCTATCTATGTGGTTTTGGGTCTTTTTGGGTTCATGCAAACCTCGTAAAACAAATTATAGCAGGACTACGCCTATTTATTCTTCAGTGTGTGTTTCAAGGTGTTTAGTAGTATGATGCTATATGAGAGTTGAATTCATAAGCAATGTTCTGGATTCAGTTTGTAAATATTGGACTACAAAAATGTTTATCTAAACAAGACGGCTTTTTAAACAAGATTCCCATTAAAGGTCTGCAGTTATTGGAGTGAGTTATGAGAATCATTTTTTTATGTCTAACAATATAAAATACGATTAGTCCAACAACATATGTGAAGAGCAGATGTTAATCAAGTGATGTCATGCTTTGTTATAAAATTAATTTAGTATCTTCTTATAAAAAATGATCAGATTTTTTTTTTGTAAAAGATTGTACATATTTTCTAATCACAGACTTGCCGCATGTAAGCTGTCAGATACTCACTGTGAAGTTGTGGCTTCAGCTCTGAAGTCCAATCCGTCCCATCTGAGAGAACTGGATATGAGTGAAAACAAGCTGCAGGATTCAGGAGTGAAGCTGCTGACTGCTGGACTTGAGAGTCCAAACTGTAAACTGGAGACTCTGAGGTCAGTTCATTGACTGGAGCTATTGTTGTTTTCTTGTATACACTCAATTCAAATCTTAAAAGTTTCAGTTTTTCATTGGTTGATCCATTATGTTAATAAGCTGGTGATGAGAATCACTATCTGTTGTAATTAATACAAAAAAGAGAGGTGAGACCAGTCATATTTTTTTAAGAGTAATACAGAACGTATGAATTTTTTGAAAATGTTCTTTATATTTCAAAATAAGAAACTAAAATTTAACTGCAGAACAAATTCAATGTTCTTCTGGAACTGCTGCTTATTTGAGCTTAGCAGGAAATTTGCTGTATCTGAAGTTGTTTTAGACCAATCTTGATTAAATTCAGTGGGGACATTCAGCACTGTTTACTTAACAGTAAATGAAACACACCACAGAACCTTAATAAATTGTAGCTGAAACAGGGCCAAAAATAGCTTAGCATCATAATAGCACCTTCCACTGGATTACCCTTTTTCTCCTTTGATAAGCCTGTCTTTAACTGCAGTTGATTTATTTACTTTAGCTACTTCTTTTTGGAGGAAAATATTAATAAACAGCACTGAAGTTGATTTTTTTCATCAGTGAGCTCCCCAATGCATTTAATATACGGTAGACAAGTTAAGACCTATTGACGACATGAACAATTTAATTTATTTATATTTTTTCTTTTCAGCAATGTGACTGGTCTAAATCCTCTTTTAAAGTGTCTTAAACTAGCTGTTGTGACTTTGTTTGGCTTTGTCCAACCTGTAAACCACTTGTTGCTGCTCATAGTTTAAAATTTTTGGTTGATAAGGGGCATATCTGATTGGATTATGAATGACTTTTATCTGCATGTTTTATTAATTGTTCAGACTGAGGTATTGCAGTTTGTCTGGCATCCGCCTTGGTTCTCTGGGCTCAGCTCTGAAGTCCAACCCGTCCCATCTGAGAGAACTGGACCTGACTGGAAACTGGGGCCTGAAGGATTCAGGAGTGAAGCTTCTTAGTGGTTTTCTGGAGAGTCCAGACTGTAGACTGGAGACTCTGAGGTCAGTTCACTGACTGGTTCTTGCTGTTGTAGATTTTATATCTTCAATCCACTATTGAATCTAATTTATTTTCCCCCATAACTGAAATCCATATATCTTGAGTTAATCAGATTAATACATATTTCCAGTTTTCTTATCTTTACTTAGACTAAGAACTATTCCTCCAGTTTCATTTAATTTCAGTGAGTTTTCATGAATAATGTCTGTTTGGAAAGAAACAGAAATTCACTCGCTGAAGAAAAGAAAGTCCTTTCTTTTAAGTTAATTTCAATATACTGTTGTGACAAATGTCAGTTCACTAAAATTTTGTTTTTGTGTGTTTTGATCTTTGACACAGGAGTAAAAGTTGTTCTGTTTTTTCATAGAGTTGAATTTACTTGTTAAATTCGTTGTAGAGGAAATGTTGAAGTGATGACACTGTTGGTTTTTATAAGTTTCAGTCCATTGACTAGAAATCTTGTCTTGTAATTTTCTGTTGGTGTTTTGAAAGGAACCCAAAAATCAATCTTTTTTTCGTTTATTTCAATATTTGTTATATTTACTTGACATTTCTTCTGACCATTTTACAAATATATTCCATTAAATCCATCCGTCATTTCTTATTATGTGTTTAGTTTTGAATTTCTTGAGCTAATCTACAGGATAGAGACCTGGACCAGGCCAGACATTTTTACTGGTTCAGTACTGGATATTTTAAGTTTGATCCATTTCAGTAAAAATTAAAATCATTGTTGTACGTTTTTATTCTATCATATCTGATTTAATAATGATACAATATTTACAGACTTAGCTGAAGCCATTAGCATGTTATTAATCTGTGTTGACATGACCAGCTGTATAAATGTTGTGGAGACTTGTGGATGATTTCTGTAGAAGGCTGACATTATGATGATCCACAATAAGAGAAGGACAAAGTCACTCTTGTAATTTTACAGAAAAGCTTGTTGATAAGGGACATATTTGATTGTAATATAAATGACATATCTACGTAATTTATTCCTTATTCAGACTGAGTTACTGCTATGTGTCAGAGATCAGCCTTGATTCTCTGGGCTCAGCTCTGAAGTCCAACCCGTCCCATCTGAGAGAACTGGACCTGACTGGAAACGACCTGAAGGGCCAAGGAGTGAAGCTTCTTAGTGGTTTTCTGGAGAGTCCAGACTGTAGACTGGAGACTCTGAGGTCAGTTCACTGACTGGTTCATGCTGTTGTAGATTTTATATCTTTAATCCACTATTGAATCTAATTTATTTTCCCCCATAACTGAAATCCATATATCTTGAGTTAATTAAATTAATACATATTTCCAGTTTTCTTATCTTTACTTAGACTAAGAAATATTCCTTCAGTTTCATTTAATTTCAGTGAGTTTTCATGAATAATGTCTGTTCAGTTAAACCTTCAGAGCTCATACTCTCATATTTGTCACAATCAGGGAACTAATGTTTTCTAAATAATCTTTAGAAATTATCCAGTGTTAACTGTTAAAAGTATCTTCACTTTTATCACAACAATATACAGAAGATCCTCAGAACTGATATTTTAACAAAGAAACAGAAATTCACTCACTGAAGAAAAAAAAAAATCCTTTCTTTTAAGTTAATTCAAAAAACTGTTGTGAATAATGTCAGTTCACTAAAAATTTGTGTTTGTGTGTTTTGATCTTTGACAAAGCATAAAAATTGGGACCATTTTGTTTCAGTCCATTAACTACAAATCTTGTAATGTGTCCTTTTGGTGTTTTGAAAGGCACCAACAAACCTATATTATTATTATTTTAAATTAACGGTGTACATATTTGACATTTCTTCTGATTATTTTCCAAATATATTCCATTAAATTCATCAATAATTTGGGATTGAAATAGTTTCTCTTGAGTTTAATATGTGTTTAGTTTTGAATTCGCTGAGCTGATCTGCAGGATAGAGACCATGACCAAGCCAGATATTTTTACTGGATCAGTATTGGATATTTTAAGTTTGATCCATTTCAGTAATGAATAGAAATATTGTAGTGAATTTTCTATTCTATGACATCTGATTTAATATTGATTCTATGTATACAGACTTGACTGAGGTCAGCAGCATGTTATTAATCTGTGTTTACATGAACAGATGTATGAATGTTGCGGTGACATGTGGATGATGTGGATGAAAGCTGACATCATGATGATCCACAATAAGAGAAGGACAAAGTCACTCTACTCATTTTAGAGAAAAGCTTGTTAATACTGGACATATCTGATTGGATTATAAATGGCTTTTATTCACATGTTTTATTCATTACTCAGATTGAAGAACTGCAATTTGTCAGAGATCAGCCTTGATTCTCTGGGCTCAGCTCTGAAGTCCAACCCGTCCCATCTGAGAGAACTGGACCTGAGTGGAAACTGGGGCCTGAAGGACCCAGGAGTGAAGCTTCTTAGTGGTTTTCTGGAGAGTCCAGACTGTAGACTGGAGACTCTGAGGTCAGTTCACTGACTGTCTGTTGCTGTTGCAGATCTTGTATCTTTAATCCACAAATGAACTTAATTTATCTTCATACATAACTGAAATCCAAATATTTTGAGTTGATTAAATTGTTGTTGTTACATATTTCTAGTTTTCTTTCATTTTCTAAGTCTAAGAAATATTCCTTTGATTTCAGATCATTTCAGTAAATTGACATGAATAACGTCTGTTCACTTGAATTAAACCTTCAGAACTCACATTATCAAATTTCTAAGTCAGGGAACTAATGTTTTCTATATAAATTGCAGAAATTATCCAGTGTTAGTTGTTAAAAGTAACTTCACTTTTATCACAACAATATACAGAAGTTCCTCAGAGCTAATATTTTTACAAAGAAACAGAAATTCCCCTGCTGAAGGAAACTAAATCCTTTCTTTTAAGGTAATGTCGATATACTGTTGTGACAAATGTCAGTTCACTAAAATTTTGTTTTTGTGTGTTTTGATCTTTGACACAGGAGTAAAAGTTGTTCTGTTTTTTCATAGAGTTGAATTTACTTGTTAAATTCGTTGTAGAGGAAATGTTGAAGTGATGACACTGTTGGTTTTTATAAGTTTCAGTCCATTGACTAGAAATCTTGTCTTATAATTTTTCTGTTGGTGTTTTGAAAGGAACCCAAAAATCAATCTTTTTTTCGTTTATTTCAATATTTGTTATATTTATTTGACATTTCTTCTGACCATTTTACAAATATATTCCATTAATTCCATCCATCATTTCTTATTATGTGTTTAGTTTTGAATTTCTTGAGCTAATCTACAGGATAGAGACCTGGACCAGGCCAGATATTTTTACTGGTTCAGTACTGGATATTTTAAGTTTGATCCATTTCAGTAAAAATTAAAATCATTGTTGTACGTTTTTATTCTATCATATCTGATTTAATAATGATACAATATTTACAGACTTAGCTGAAGCCATTAGCATGTTATTAATCTGTGTTGACATGACCAGCTGTATAAATGTTGTGGAGACTTGTGGATGATTTCTGTAGAAGGCTGACATTATAATGATCCACAATAAGAGAAGGACAAAGTCACTCTTGTAATTTTAGAGAAAAGCTTGTTGATAAGGGACATATTTGATTGTAATATAAATGACATATCTACGTAATTTATTCCTTATTCAGACTGAGTTACTGCTATGTGTCAGAGATCAGCCTTGATTCTCTGGGCTCAGCTCTGAAGTCCAACCCGTCCCATCTGAGAGAACTGGACCTGACTGGAAACGACCTGAAGGGCCAAGGAGTGAAGCTTCTTAGTGGTTTTCTGGAGAGTCCAGCCTGTAGACTGGAGACTCTGAGGTCAGTTCACTGACTGGTTCTTGCTGTTGTAGATTTTATATCTTTAATCCACTGTTGAATCTAATTTATTTTCCCCCATAACTGAAATCCATATATCTTGAGTTAATTAAATTAATACATATTTCCAGTTTTCTTATCTTTACATAGACTAAGAAATATTCCTTCAGTTTCATTTAATTTCAGTGAGTTTTCATGAATAATGTTCAGTTAAACCTTCAGAGCTCATACTCTCATATTTGTCACAATCAGGGAACTAATGTTTCCTAAATAATCTTTAGAAATTATCCAGTGTTAACTGGTAAAAGTATCTTCACTTTTATCACAACAATATACAGAGGATCCTCAGAACTGATATTTTAACAAAGAAACAAAAATTCACAGAAAAAAAAAACCCTTCCTTTTAAGTTGATTCAAAAAACTGTTGTGACTAATGTCAGTTCACTAAAAATTTGTTTTTGTGTGTTTTGATCTTTGACAAAGCTTAAAAATTGGGAGCACTTTGTTGGTTTTCTAAGTTTCAGTCCATTAACTAAAAATGTATACATGTTGGTATTATTTTTATTACCCAGTAGTATATATTTGACATTTCTTCTGATTATTTTCCAAATATATTCCATTAAATTCATCAATAATTTGGGATTTTAATAGTTTCTCTTGAGTTTAATATGTGTCTAGTTTTGAATTAGCTGAGCTGATCTGCAGGATAGAGACCAGGAAATTTTTTTACTGGATCATTATTATTGTAGTATGTTTTTAGTCCACCTTTTATGATTTGTACAGATGCCTTGAGCAAAAAAAGTCACCTGTTGATACATTTTCTAAATCAGATCTAAAAAAGAAAAGTATTCTCTTCTCTTTCAGACTGCTTTTTTCCCTCTTTATATCTTTTGTCTTCACTCATTAAAAACTCATTATAAATTTTCTTTATCATAGATCATTGATTTGGGAGCAGCAATGCTGCATATATGAAAATAATTTTGAAAAAATAAAACAGAGGAAAACAGAGAGATAATAGAGAAGGATTGATTAGTCTTGTAAAGTTGATGATAGGATAAAAAGGACATGCAGCAGCTGGAATATCAAGAAAGCAATGATCAAATGCTGAACTTCCAAAAAGTTTTCCTGTGTAAGTGGTGCCAAGAGGTTTCCAGGGATCTGATTGGTTGTAGGGCAGGTTGTTTATTCATTTTGATCTGACATTTAAATCTAACCTTATATATGGCTAATTACCATGGTAATACCACAGTATCCAGCCATGGTAACCTGCATAGAAGTGAGACTGCGAAGCTCAGATTGATGACGAAGTTCACTGACAAACTTACTAATCAGGTTTATTGATAGAGAATCAGTTAACATTCAGCTGGATGAGACTGACCTGGAATTATCACTGTCAGGCTTAATAGAGCTAGCTAAAAAAAAAAAAGATATTTATCCACTCTCTTTGTAACTGTTGTTGTTCTTTTTGTCCTTACAGGGTGAACACCAAGGAGATTAAAGCTCTCAGAGACAAAACATGTGAGTACTGAGAAAATCTGAGAGTAAAAGGGTTTGCGCTTCTTTAATGGTATCTGGATCCTTAAAGTCTGAACAATTCCTGACTTTTTCCAGAATATTTGTGCATATACATGTTTCATCTGACAGCAGGATGTACCACATGGTCACCTGTATTTGGGGGAAGATTAAAAGACTTATCAGAATGTGTTAATGTAGAGCAACACTGCACTTCATCAGAAAGGATGAAACCACTGATGATTTAACTATGATCTTATCTAACTGAAATAAGTTCATTGCATTAAAAATTTTAATTATCATATTTTGGTTATTTTGTATGTGATTTTGTGTGTTTTTTCAGTTTTTTCAAAATCAGTGGATGTGCAAAGTGCTGCTGAAAAACATTTGTGCTCAGAGGATCCATGGTTTTCAAACGAAGGTAAGAGAAAATGTTGACAGATCATTTTAATTGACTTTATTGTTCTTTTTTTATATTGGCCTGTGTTTTCAAGGGAGAATATATGTTTGTTTTGTTTTCAGTGAAAACAGACTTTAAGCCAAAGTATCATTACAGGTCTTTGATTTAAAAGCAGTAAATAAGCCTGACTGTGTTATTGTGTCAGTGCAAATGATGCCAGAACAAGACACTGATTCCTAAAACAAATGAACTGCTGACATGGAGAAAAAGCTCATAATTATTTTCTCCAGATTTGACTTTCTAAAGTGCAGCTATTAGAGCATATATATAATAATGACATGTGGCTGCAGTTGGTGACTTTCTGAATAAATGCAGCTACAAACAGCTAGCATTTCTATATTATGGACTAAATTGACTCAGAAGCAGATATTTGGAGTCGTCCGCTTAGTTCGATACACAACCAATAGAAAACCAGGAGTGTCATCAACTGCCTGACGTGGGCAACTGTTTATTTCTTCAGTGAATTGACTAAATGTTCTAGATGTAAAATAAAATTATTTCTACCATTGTTTCTTCAGTAGTAGGGTTTGCGCTTCTTTAATGGTATCTGGATCCTTGAAGTCTGAACAATTCCTGACTTTTTCCAGAATATTTGTGCATATACATGTTTCATCTGACAGCAGGATGTACCACATGGTCACCTGGATTTGGGGGAAGATTAAAAGACTCATCAGAATGTGTTAATGTAGAGCAACACTGCACTTCATCAGAAAGGATGAAACCACTGATGATTTAACTATGATCTTATCTAACTGAAATAAGTTCATTGCATTAAAAATTTTAATTATCATATTTTGGTTATTTTGTATGTGATTTTGTGTGTTTTTTCAGTTTTTTCAAAATCAGTGGATGTGCAAAGTGCTGCTGAAAAACATTTGTGCTCAGAGGATCCATGGTTTTCAAACGAAGGTAAGAGAAAATGTTGACAGATCATTTTAATTGACTTTATTGTTCTTTTTTTATATTGGCCTGTGTTTTCAAGGGAGAATATATGTTTGTTTTGTTTTCAGTGAAAACAGACTTTAAGCCAAAGTATCATTACAGGTCTTTGATTTAAAAGCAGTAAATAAGCCTGACTGTGTTATTGTGTCAGTGCAAATGATGCCAGAACAAGACACTGATTCCTAAAACAAATGAACTGCTGACATGGAGAAAAAGCTCATAATTATTTTCTCCAGATTTGACTTTCTAAAGTGCAGCTATTAGAGCATATATATAATAATGACATGTGGCTGCAGTTGGTGACTTTCTGAATAAATGCAGCTACAAACAGCTAGCATTTCTATATTATGGACTAAATTGACTCAGAAGCAGATATTTGGAGTCGTCCGCTTAGTTCGATACACAACCAATAGAAAACCAGGAGTGTCATCAACTGCCTGACGTGGGCAACTGTTTATTTCTTCAGTGAATTGACTAAATGTTCTAGATGTAAAATAAAATTATTTCTACCATTGTTTCTTCAGTAGTAGGGTTTGCGCTTCTTTAATGGTATCTGGATCCTTGAAGTCTGAACAATTCCTGACTTTTTCCAGAATATTTGTGCATATACATGTTTCATCTGACAGCAGGATGTACCACATGGTCACCTGGATTTGGGGGAAGATTAAAAGACTCATCAGAATGTGTTAATGTAGAGCAACACTGCACTTCATCAGAAAGGATGAAACCACTGATGATTTAACTATGATCTTATCTAACTGAAATAAGTTCATTGCATTAAAAATTTTAATTATCATATTTTGGTTATTTTGTATGTGATTTTGTGTGTTTTTTCAGTTTTTTCAAAATCAGTGGATGTGCAAAGTGCTGCTGAAAAACATTTGTGCTCAGAGGATCCATGGTTTTCAAACGAAGGTAAGAGAAAATGTTGACAGATCATTTTAATTGACTTTATTGTTCTTTTTTTATTGGCCTGTGTTTTCAAGGGAGAATATATGTTTGTTTTGTTTTCAGTGAAAACAGACTTTAAGCCAAAGTATCATTACAGGTCTTTGATTTAAAAGCAGTAAATAAGCCTGACTGTGTTATTGTGTCAGTGCAAATGATGCCAGAACAAGACACTGATTCCTAAAACAAATGAACTGCTGACATGGAGAAAAAGCTCATAATTATTTTCTCCAGATTTGACTTTCTAAAGTGCAGCTATTAGAGCATATATATAATAATGACATGTGGCTGCAGTTGGTGACTTTCTGAATAAATGCAGCTACAAACAGCTAGCATTTCTATATTATGGACTAAATTGACTCAGAAGCAGATATTTGGAGTCGTCCGCTTAGTTCGATCCACAACCAATAGAAAACCAGGAGTGTCATGAACTGCCTGACGTGGGCAACTGTTTATTTCTTCAGTGAATTGACTAAATGTTCTAGATGTAAAATAAAATTATTTCTACCATTGTTTCTTCAGTAGTAGGGTTTGCGCTTCTTTAATGGTATCTGGATCCTTGAAGTCTGAACAATTCCTGACTTTTTCCAGAATATTTGTGCATATACATGTTTCATCTGACAGCAGGATGTACCACATGGTCACCTGGATTTGGGGGAAGATTAAAAGACTCATCAGAATGTGTTAATGTAGAGCAACACTGCACTTCATCAGAAAGGATGAAACCACTGATGATTTAACTATGATCTTATCTAACTGAAATAAGTTCATTGCATTAAAAATTTTAATTATCATATTTTGGTTATTTTGTATGTGATTTTGTGTGTTTTTTCAGTTTTTTCAAAATCAGTGGATGTGCAAAGTGCTGCTGAAAAACATTTGTGCTCAGAGGATCCATGGTTTTCAAACGAAGGTAAGAGAAAATGTTGACAGATCATTTTAATTGACTTTATTGTTCTATTTTATATTGGCCTGTGTTTTCAAGGGAGAATATATGTTTGTTTTGTTTTCAGTGAAAACAGACTTTAAGCCAAAGTATCATTACAGGTCTTTGATTTAAAAGCAGTAAATAAGCCTGACTGTGTTATTGTGTCAGTGCAAATGATGCCAGAACAAGACACTGATTCCTAAAACAAATGAACTGCTGACATGGAGAAAAAGCTCATAATTATTTTCTCCAGATTTGACTTTCTAAAGTGCAGCTATTAGAGCATATATATAATAATGACATGTGGCTGCAGTTGGTGACTTTCTGAATAAATGCAGCTACAAACAGCTAGCATTTCTATATTATGGACTAAATTGACTCAGAAGCAGATATTTGGAGTCGTCCGCTTAGTTCGATACACAACCAATAGAAAACCAGGAGTGTCATCAACTGCCTGACGTGGGCAACTGTTTATTTCTTCAGTGAATTGACTAAATGTTCTAGATGTAAAATAAAATTATTTCTACCATTGTTTCTTCAGTAGTAGGGTTTGCGCTTCTTTAATGGTATCTGGATCCTTGAAGTCTGAACAATTCCTGACTTTTTCCAGAATATTTGTGCATATACATGTTTCATCTGACAGCAGGATGTACCACATGGTCACCTGGATTTGGGGAAGATTAAAAGACTCATCAGAATGTGTTAATGTAGAGCAACACTGCACTTCATCAGAAAGGATGAAACCACTGATGATTTAACTATGATCTTATCTAACTGAAATAAGTTCATTGCATTAAAAATTTTAATTATCATATTTTGGTTATTTTGTATGTGATTTTGTGTGTTTTTTCAGTTTTTTCAAAATCAGTGGATGTGCAAAGTGCTGCTGAAAAACATTTGTGCTCAGAGGATCCATGGTTTTCAAACAAAGGTAAGAGAAAATGTTGACAGATCATTTTAATTGACTTTATTGTTCTTTTTTTATATTGGCCTGTGTTTTCAAGGGAGAATATATGTTTGTTTTGTTTTCAGTGAAAACAGACTTTAAGCCAAAGTATCATTACAGGTCTTTGATTTAAAAGCAGTAAATAAGCCTGACTGTGTTATTGTGTCAGTGCAAATGATGCCAGAACAAGACACTGATTCCTAAAACAAATGAACTGCTGACATGGAGAAAAAGCTCATAATTATTTTCTCCAGATTTGACTTTCTAAAGTGCAGCTATTAGAGCATATATATAATAATGACATGTGGCTGCAGTTGGTGACTTTCTGAATAAATGCAGCTACAAACAGCTAGCATTTCTATATTATGGACTAAATTGACTCAGAAGCAGATATTTGGAGTCGTCCGCTTAGTTCGATACACAACCAATAGAAAACCAGGAGTGTCATCAACTGCCTGACGTGGGCAACTGTTTATTTCTTCAGTGAATTGACTAAATGTTCTAGATGTAAAATAAAATTATTTCTACCATTGTTTCTTCAGTAGTAGGGTTTGCGCTTCTTTAATGGTATCTGGATCCTTGAAGTCTGAACAATTCCTGACTTTTTCCAGAATATTTGTGCATATACATGTTTCATCTGACAGCAGGATGTACCACATGGTCACCTGGATTTGGGGGAAGATGAAAAGACTCATCAGAATGTGTTAATGTAGAGCAACACTGCACTTCATCAGAAAGGATGAAACCACTGATGATTTAACTATGATCTTATCTAACTGAAATAAGTTCATTGCATTAAAAATTTTAATTATCATATTTTGGTTATTTTGTATGTGATTTTGTGTGTTTTTTCAGTTTTTTCAAAATCAGTGGATGTGTGGCATGCTGCTGAAAAACATTTGTGCTCAGAGGATCCATGGTTTTCAAACAAAGGTAAGAGAAAATGTTGACAGATCATTTTAATTGACTTTATTGTTCTTTTTTTATATTGGCCTGTGTTTTCAAGGGAGAATATATGTTTGTTTTGTTTTCAGTGAAAACAGACTTTAACCCAAAGTATCATTACAGGTCTTTGATTTAAAAGCAGTAAATAAGCCTGACTGTGTTATTGTGTCAGTGCAAATGATGCCAGAACAAGACACTGATTCCTAAAACAAATGAACTGCTGACATGGAGAAAAAGCTCATAATTATTTTCTCCAGATTTGACTTTCTAAAGTGCAGCTATTAGAGCATATATATAATAATGACATGTGGCTGCAGTTGGTGACTTTCTGAATAAATGCAGCTACAAACAGCTAGCATTTCTATATTATGGACTAAATTGACTCAGAAGCAGATATTTGGAGTCGTCCGCTTAGTTCGATACACAACCAATAGAAAACCAGGAGTGTCATCAACTGCCTGACGTGGGCAACTGTTTATTTCTTCAGTGAATTGACTAAATGTTCTAGATGTAAAATAAAATTATTTCTACCATTGTCTCTTCAGTAGTAGGGTTTGCGCTTCTTTAATGGTATCTGGATCCTTGAAGTCTGAACAATTCCTGACTTTTTCCAGAATATTTGTGCATATACATGTTTCATCTGACAGCAGGATGTACCACATGGTCACCTGGATTTGGGGAAGATTAAAAGACTTATCAGAATGTGTTAATGTAGAGCAACACTGCACTTCATCAGAAAGGATGAAACCACTGATGATTTAACTATGATCTTATCTAACTGAAATAAGTTCATTGCATTAAAAATTTTAATTATCATATTTTGGTTATTTTGTATGTGATTTTGTGTGTTTTTTCAGTTTTTTCAAAATCAGTGGATGTGCAAAGTGCTGCTGAAAAACATTTGTGCTCAGAGGATCCATGGTTTTCAAACAAAGGTAAGAGAAAATGTTGACAGATCATTTTAATTGACTTTATTGTTCTTTTTTTATATTGGCCTGTGTTTTCAAGGGAGAATATATGTTTGTTTTGTTTTCAGTGAAAACAGACTTTAAGCCAAAGTATCATTACAGGTCTTTGATTTAAAAGCAGTAAATAAGCCTGACTGTGTTATTGTGTCAGTGCAAATGATGCCAGAACAAGACACTGATTCCTAAAACAAATGAACTGCTGACATGGAGAAAAAGCTCATAATTATTTTCTCCAGATTTGACTTTCTAAAGTGCAGCTATTAGAGCATATATATAATAATGACATGTGGCTGCAGTTGGTGACTTTCTGAATAAATGCAGCTACAAACAGCTAGCATTTCTATATTATGGACTAAATTGACTCAGAAGCAGATATTTGGAGTCGTCCGCTTAGTTCGATACACAACCAATAGAAAACCAGGAGTGTCATCAACTGCCTGACGTGGGCAACTGTTTATTTCTTCAGTGAATTGACTAAATGTTCTAGATGTAAAATAAAATTATTTCTACCATTGTCTCTTCAGTAGTAGGGTTTGCGCTTCTTTAATGGTATCTGGATCCTTGAAGTCTGAACAATTCCTGACTTTTTCCAGAATATTTGTGCATATACATGTTTCATCTGACAGCAGGATGTACCACATGGTCACCTGGATTTGGGGGAAGATTAAAAGACTCATCAGAATGTGTTAATGTAGAGCAACACTGCACTTCATCAGAAAGGATGAAACCACTGATGATTTAACTATGATCTTATCTAACTGAAATAAGTTCATTGCATTAAAAATTTTAATTATCATATTTTGGTTATTTTGTATGTGATTTTGTGTGTTTTTTCAGTTTTTTCAAAATCAGTGGATGTGTGGCGTGCTGCTGAAAAACATTTGTGCTCAGAGGATCCATGGTTTTCAAACAAAGGTAAGAGAAAATGTTGACAGATCATTTTAATTGACTTTATTGTTCTTTTTTTATATTGGCCTGTGTTTTCAAGGGAGAATATATGTTTGTTTTGTTTTCAGTGAAAACAGACTTTAAGCCAAAGTATCATTACAGGTCTTTGATTTAAAAGCAGTAAATAAGCCTGACTGTGTTATTGTGTCAGTGCAAATGATGCCGGAACAAGACACTGATTCCTAAAACAAATGAACTGCTGACATGGAGAAAAAGCTCATAATTATTTTCTCCAGATTTGACTTTCTAAAGTGCAGCTATTAGAGCATATATATAATAATGACATGTGGCTGCAGTTGGTGACTTTCTGAATAAATGCAGCTACAAACAGCTAGCATTTCTATATTATGGACTAAATTGACTCAGAAGCAGATATTTGGAGTCGTCCGCTTAGTTCGATACACAACCAATAGAAAACCAGGAGTGTCATGAACTGCCTGACGTGGGCAACTGTTTATTTCTTCAGTGAATTGACTAAATGTTCTAGATGTAAAATAAAATTATTTCTACCATTGTCTCTTCAGTAGTAGGGTTTGCGCTTCTTTAATGGTATCTGGATCCTTGAAGTCTGAACAATTCCTGACTTTTTCCAGAATATTTGTGCATATACATGTTTCATCTGACAGCAGGATGTACCACATGGTCACCTGGATTTGGGGGAAGATTAAAAGACTTATCAGAATGTGTTAATGTAGAGCAACACTGCACTTCATCAGAAAGGATGAAACCACTGATGATTTAACTATGATCTTATCTAACTGAAATAAGTTCATTGCATTAAAAATTTTAATTATCATATTTTGGTTATTTTGTATGTGATTTTGTGTGTTTTTTCAGTTTTTTCAAAATCGGTGGATGTGCAAAGTGCTGCTGAAAAACATTTGTGCTCAGAGGATCCATGGTTTTCAAACAAAGGTAAGAGAAAATGTTGACAGATCATTTTAATTGACTTTATTGTTCTTTTTTTATATTGGCCTGTGTTTTCAAGGGAGAATATATGTTTGTTTTGTTTTCAGTGAAAACAGACTTTAACCCAAAGTATCATTACAGGTCTTTGATTTAAAAGCAGTAAATAAGCCTGACTGTGTTATTGTGTCAGTGCAAATGATGCCAGAACAAGACACTGATTCCTAAAACAAATGAACTGCTGACATGGAGAAAAAGCTCATAATTATTTTCTCCAGATTTGACTTTCTAAAGTGCAGCTATTAGAGCATATATATAATAATGACATGTGGCTGCAGTTGGTGACTTTCTGAATAAATGCAGCTACAAACAGCTAGCATTTCTATATTATGGACTAAATTGACTCAGAAGCAGATATTTGGAGTCGTCCGCTTAGTTCGATACACAACCAATAGAAAACCAGGAGTGTCATCAACTGCCTGACGTGGGCAACTGTTTATTTCTTCAGTGAATTGACTAAATGTTCTAGATGTAAAATAAAATTATTTCTACCATTGTTTCTTCAGTAGTAGGGTTTGCGCTTCTTTAATGGTATCTGGATCCTTGAAGTCTGAACAATTCCTGACTTTTTCCAGAATATTTGTGCATATACATGTTTCATCTGACAGCAGGATGTACCACATGGTCACCTGGATTTGGGGGAAGATTAAAAGACTCATCAGAATGTGTTAATGTAGAGCAACACTGCACTTCATCAGAAAGGATGAAACCACTGATGATTTAACTATGATCTTATCTAACTGAAATAAGTTCATTGCATTAAAAATTTTAATTATCATATTTTGGTTATTTTGTATGTGATTTTGTGTGTTTTTTCAGTTTTTTCAAAATCAGTGGATGTGCAAAGTGCTGCTGAAAAACATTTGTGCTCAGAGGATCCATGGTTTTCAAACAAAGGTAAGAGAAAATGTTGACAGATCATTTTAATTGACTTTATTGTTCTTTTTTTATATTGGCCTGTGTTTTCAAGGGAGAATATATGTTTGTTTTGTTTTCAGTGAAAACAGACTTTAAGCCAAAGTATCATTACAGGTCTTTGATTTAAAAGCAGTAAATAAGCCTGACTGTGTTATTGTGTCAGTGCAAATGATGCCAGAACAAGACACTGATTCCTAAAACAAATGAACTGCTGACATGGAGAAAAAGCTCATAATTATTTTCTCCAGATTTGACTTTCTAAAGTGCAGCTATTAGAGCATATATATAATAATGACATGTGGCTGCAGTTGGTGACTTTCTGAATAAATGCAGCTACAAACAGCTAGCATTTCTATATTATGGACTAAATTGACTCAGAAGCAGATATTTGGAGTCGTCCGCTTAGTTCGATACACAACCAATAGAAAACCAGGAGTGTCTGAGAGGAAAGTGATGACAGGAGGCTTTGGATGCTGCTTTTGGACTCTGTTCATATTCTTTGACTTCATCCCTGATGTAGATCTGATGAAGAAAGTAACAGTAGAGTCTGATTTCTGATGTCCACTGTGTGTCTCCTCCTCCCATCAGGTGACTCTGATTTTAAACTGGACCCAAACACAGCAGACACAAAGCTGGATGTGTCAGAGGACGACACACAGCGGATGGAGGTGAGAGAGGTGAGTGTTTACTGTTGGAAAATATCCACTCCATTTGTGTATCTCTTCATACTGCTGAGCCAGTTTGTAACATGTTTGTTACCTCAACAAACAAATTTCTAGTTATTTCTATTCACCTTTACATTATGTGGCACCAACTACCTCCACTCAGTTGGAGCTAGAAACATGCTCTTTAGATATTCCAGAGCAGACACTTGCCATGATCATTTTTATGATGTTTGTAATTTCATAAATGATTAAACTTTTATACCTTTTCAGATGTTGAAGTTTAAGTCTGTTTCTGCTTTTGTGTCATAACCCACAGTAGCCTGTAGAATCTGCTGTCCTTCAAAACACTGAGATGTAATTTGTAAATAATTACAATGCAATCTTATACTTGTGTCACTAAAACTTAATTCTCTCTCTGATCTACACAGTTTACTGCAGCTAAGTATGGACTGTGTAAGAATATTTGTTTGCTTCAGAGAAAACAAGTGGATTATTTCTAGTAAAATAACTGATGTTGTTCCTTTCTCATTTTCAGCCTCCGTCAAGATTCAGGCCTGAACTGACAACTGAATCTGCAAAAGTCTCATACAGGTAATCATAGCTTAAGGCTGTTTTCGGCAAAGTACCTCATTCTTCCCCTACAGCTTCTCTCTTTTGAGCCAGATTAGCCTCCTGATGTGCATTCTGCTGATTTTAGTGGCCTCAAGTTTGACTCTTGTTGCCCTCTCTCCTTCAGTGACCAGCATGTTACTGTTATAACCCCAAAGTTTACCTCACCTGTGTGTTTACATATTTTTAAAAAATGAGTCCTTTACTCTGAGATGTCATTTGATAAAGCATTAGTTTCTGATGAAGACAGCACAGCTGGATCCCGGATGGGATCAGCTGCGACTCAGCTGTCGTGGCTTTTGATGGTTTGGACTTTGAATTTGTCTCCATTTTCCTTTTGGTTTTTCAGGACTCATGAAGTTGAATCTGATTTGGGATGAGCACAATTTTTAGACCAAGTTAAAAAAAATTTCATCTCAGCCTTTTGTGTCCTACAGGTTCAGGTGTCTTGGTCCAGGTGGGTTCCAGTGTACTTTGAGTGGACTTGTGTTCGTAATGGATCGGGAGGCAGAGCTGCTCTACAGGACTGTCCAGTGGGATGAGAGCCTCCTCCAATCAGCTGGCAAGATGGCTGCAGGGCCACTGTTTGATATCCAGGGTCCTGAGGATGCCATCTGTCAACTCCACCTCCCACACTGTGAAACGAAAGAGAGTAGGCAAATTATTGAGCTTTGTTAGAGTGATGATAAAACTCCATAGTTCTATTAGTATCCTCTGTGGGCTGCAGAGTTCCCTACAGCCACAGTGTCGACAAACATCTTTTGCAGCATCCATACTGTGACATATGACCAGTGTCTGTCACAGTGCCCATTAAGACCTCAACCATGATGAGGTTTATGTAAGGTTTTGGAAATTTTAAAGAAATATGAGACTGTTCTTAAATTTCTTTACACAAATGGAATTTTTGGAACTGTACTTCTCCGGGACCATCATAATCAAATTCTCATATTTCTACATACAAGTAGGAATTTGGTCCTTAGGTTGGAGCATGGGGAAAGTTATCAGAATTATTATCAGTTATCTCAATTTGGAATTGCTAGATCCCCCAGGAAATACAGTTTATCCCCCCTGGACCTTACCCCAAATGACCAAAAGCCACCTGCCTTGCAGCAGCAAGGCCTGCAGCACTGACAGTGGTGTTTGATGAACTGCCTGACGTGGGCAACTGTTTATTTCTTTAGTGAATTGACTAAATGTTCTAGATGTAAAATAAAATTATTTCTACCATTGTCTCTTCAGTAGTACTGATTTTGAATGCCTTCATGTTTTCACAGCTCTGCTCTCTGAAGGCTTGTTGTCTGTCGTCCACATCAATGACAATGGAATGAGCATCCTTGAACCGCTTGATATCACAGACACTCATGTGATTGTTGAAGTCCATCATCTTTCAGCCTTTGGTCTAGTCTGGGCCTCGGACATTTTAGGGAGGATTTGGAACTACATGAAACCAATTAGCGGCCAAGTTTTACTGTTCCTCCGACCACCAAACACAAAAACAAAGAAGCAAAACCTCAATGTCTTTCTCCTGCCAAGCAACGTCCCTCTGGAAGAGGTAAAGATTTTATCAAATGTTACAGCTTCGAGTCTTACTCATCAGTAGCCATCAGATACATATTCAAAGATCAGTGACTCACCTGATAAAATAGTATTTCTTGTTTTATTTTTAAATTATTTTATTGATGAAGCTTGACAAAACCAGATTGATTTACCAAAGAGAGACAAGAATTGGAATAAAATAATATTACAAGGAATTTCAGAAAGACAATGCATTGCTGTGCGTGGGTGGGGTAGGCAATGTGGTGGTGGTGGTGGTGGTGGTGGTGGTTGGTTCATCTTTTTCCTTGTCCTCACCATCCCATTTGTCCAGCCCAATATGTCCGTTACTCCTACCACAAACCTGGCGCCCAGCACACAGGAAGGCAGGAGTACATGTGAAAGAGAAATTCTTTGATGATATAAAACTGGCCTGCTGCTTTATCGGTAAGGCTCTCCTGAGGATGAACCCTCAAATTAAATGTTCTCATTTTTCTTGAGGTGAGCGTAAAACAGCGATACTCTCAATACATCCAGGCGCCATCCAAATGCAAACTCATCAAAGATAAAAGTTATACTGTTCACTGTCCAAAGGCCATTAAAATACAGCCACAGGTGAGTGTTTCAAATAAAACATTTTTTAACATGCTGACATGATTCATAAAACTGTTGTTGGTCACCCTAAGTTTAATTTAGGTACCATAGAGATACTGACATTGGTGCCACTGGTTTTCAGGAAGAAAAATTTGACTTGGATTTTGGACCAAATTACCACCCAACGTTTGAGATCCGCCTGCCT
Source organism: Istiophorus platypterus (assembly GCA_016859345.1). NCBI lineage: Eukaryota > Metazoa > Chordata > Actinopteri > Istiophoriformes > Istiophoridae > Istiophorus > Istiophorus platypterus. The sequence continues at coordinate 19,373,170 of CM029113.1, read as the reverse complement.
ATAAACACAGAGGAAGTGACTATATTGATCAGAGACCAGACAAAGACAGATCTCTGGGAGCGTGAAGTTGACCTGACTGGTAAACCTTCATCCACCTGCAGCATCACTGCACCTGATAGTAGAATAGAAAAAGACAAAAGACAATAGAGTAATAGGTGTTGATTGATCCCTGGTGCCTTTCTTCTTGATCTGCCTCAGATCATTGTCAGTCTGCTTTTATTCTAGACTTCACTTTGCAACCAATTTTAATGTATCTTATTGGCCATGGAGCTGCAGGACAAGTGTGTACATAATCAGTAAGAAATAGTTGTGAACTTTGAACTGTGAGTCAAAAAATTCTAACTAGTAAAAAGTAGGTCTGAGGAGCTCTGTGTGAAGAAGCTATAAGTAATGTGTGTGTGTGTGTGTGTTAGTTAAGTGTTTTATTGAACATTTTACTGGTGGTTACTATTCATATATTTAATTGAACATTGAATTATTGTTCATCTTCCAGGTCCTGGTGCAGCAGGGACCCTGACTGTCCCAGCAGACAGCAGTGTCCCAGCAGAAGAGAAGCTGATGTCTGTTCGGACAGAGTTTATCAAAAGGGTGTCTGAACCTGTTCTACATAAGCTGCTGGATGAAATCCATGAGCATAGGGTGATAACTGATGAGGAAATGGAGTTTGCTGGAAAAAAGGACAGGGCAGACAAAGCCCGAGCGGTCATCGACACTGTGCGGAAAAAAGGATTAAGAGCCAGTGAAACCCTTATCACTGCTCTCTGTAAGATTGATCCATACCTCTCAAGTCAGCTGAACTTGATGTGAAGCATTAACAGTGTGTATCAGGGTGTTTCTGTCTTACACCATTTTTTTATTCTCCAATTTTTACCCTTGAACTTTTCTCTATTTTTTTTAAGAACTTTTGGTAAAAACCTTAAAATTCTCAAATCACTTATCAGGGTTACCTGTACTGTTAACAGTGTTTGCATGATAAATTTAGTATAATTTAATGTATCTCCACAGCACTTATTACAGCAATAAAACAACAGAGTAATATGGAGTTGGAGCCTGTGTTCTCTGGGCTGGAAATGAAAGTCTATCCTACTTTGTCTGATTGAATATTTGTATATTGACACCAATGCTGCTGTGCAATTACTGAATATATTTGCCTTTAATAATCTGTGTTTTAACTATTTTCTGTTTTCAGTTAAACACAAACTGTGAAAACATTGAAGAATGTTAGATTAAAATCACTACAGGTTTTAATCAAGTCAGCATCATCCAGCCATTTGTTGATTTAAGGGTTGAGTCTAATGTTTTGTCTGCCCTTATTAATTTAAATCCAAAGCTTCTCTGTAAAATGAAATACAGTCCAACAGCGTCACAAACTACATCTGTAAAAATGATCATACAGTTAAATCAGCACCTCTCTACCATATTTTCAACAAAAACTAAACAATATAAAGTTCATGAAGGAGGATTTATATTTGAGATTAAAATCCGTTCTTGACCGTGGAAATAAAAAATAATTAAAAAATCTCCTTCAGTATTAAGAGTGACAGTGAGGGAAAAATATTACTTTAAAAAAAAAAAAAGAAACAAATTGTTCTGTTTATCGGTTGCTAAATGAAATTGGGTACATTTCCTTTGAAAAGTAGTTTAATAACATTTGTGCCATTATTCAGTGATGCCAAGTGCAATTTAAATGCGCTCATCAAAATAAAACTCCAGGACGGTGTGTCCTGCTTTTAGTCAGACTGAACGGCACAAACAACCACAAACACACTAATGACACCTGAAGACACAAAACAGACATTCACGAAACATCTCTCACACATATTTATTGTAAAAAATACATATAAAAACAATTTCTGAGACATACAAAAGATTGGAGCTTAGAAACAGTATATTGAACAGACAAAGACCAAGCCATTTTCTTGAATTGCATTACATATTTACAATTTAATAAATAAAATTCAATTTGTTTTTATACCAGAGTAAAAGGCAGATTGTCCATATCTTGGGGATGCTGATACTGCTGTGGTGACTCTTTGAGAAAAAACACAACATTCTCATCTAATACATTGGTCTCAAAGCGCAGGGCAGACGGGGGGGCCTCTGATTCAAAACCAAGGATTTAGGGACATTTCTACAAAATACCATCCTTGGTTGGAGAGGAGCTAGTTTACACACAGGGCAACTAGTTAGCATTGGTAAAAATTGAGGTATTGCACCACACAGCTTAGAAGGGGTTCAGAAAGTAAATGTGAGAGTAATGTGGAGTTTTAGATTGTCTATTATTTTTTATCAACAACCCAACAACCCCCACCACCCCCACCCCTGGCCTCCCCCAAAAAACACACACAAACACCCACAGCCCTCCCCTCCCAGCCAAAGTGTACAACATCATAACTTATCACCACAACAAACGCGACATGTAATGATCAATGCATCGCGCTCTCACTCTCACACAATGCCCCCAATGCACAGACAGACTTTTGGCATCAAACATGCACAGGGTTTCCCTCTAGTGGCAGGACAAGTCGTAGCACCTCAGGCTTCAGAACGCTGGAGATTAAAAAACAAAAAACAAAACAGAGGCTGGGGTGAACAAACCAGCCAGTGGGAAACCTGTGCACTGGGCCGACCTCTAAACTGATCCATACCATTGTGGGACAGAGGCTGTAGCACATGGTACAGGCCTGCTTGCTGTTGCTGCCTGCTCAAAAGCAGGCAGCGACAACAAATCAATCATTGTGTTTTTGTTCTTTCCAAGTTTCCCCTTGGCCTGTGTGCAACCTGTATCAGACAGAGTCTGCCGAGCAGCTGTACCGTCTGGCCTCCACCTCAGCTAGGCCCCTAAAAACACCACAAATACCTGCCTGCACAAGAACCCCGTCATCAGGCAAAGGCAAACAGCACACACAAAACAAGGCAAAGGAAAGCCATTAACACAATTAGCAAGAATCATGATCATAATGTGATATAATATCTAAAATCCTTAAAAAAAAATAATAAAAGCGGGGGATGGGCAGGATAGTTCAGTAATAATTAACCATCAGCTGTCCATAGCCTTCAGTGTTTGGGGAGGGAGGCAAATGCCACATGGTGTAAACATGCCCCAAAAATACATCCCTCAATCCGTCCATCCCTTTTATCCCTCCCCACGATCTGGCGTCAGTCTAACCAGATGGCAAAACTGACGCTAGGGGTCTGGTCCAAAAATCCGGACTACACCCCAGAGAATATGTGAGAATGAGGAGGGAGGAGGGAGACGAAAACCAAAGTCGCTCTCAAAGTAAAACCGAACCGCACTGGCTGCCATGCTTCGTACCGATGCCACATGTAACAGGATGTTTGCTGGCGTGACCGTAGTTAAGAACTAGAATTGAAAATTAAAAAGGTGTAACTCGCTCGACCAGGCAGACTTTCTGGGCAATTTACAGTAAACACACACACACACACACACACACACACACATACACACACACAAAAGCCACACGCTCACATGCTTTCTTGAATATACAGTCATGTTCAGGACATTTCCTGTCCCTGGTCATAATCTCAACACACATACATACACACTTGCACACACACACGCAACCATATCTGAGACCTTATGTGGGGTAAAAAAAAAAAAAAAGAAAAAAGAAATTCAGCCTTGAGGGACAAAAGTGCTCAAATTGGTGCCAACACCAGCAGCTACTATGGCCCTATGAAATACCTACAACCTTCGAAAACACTCACCAAGTAGCAGCACATTAAACTCAGCGCTAACTAACCACCTACAAGAAACTGACCTACTGAGAGAAACAATTAACCCCCAACCTTCCCCTGAAATGTTTACAGATAATAGAAAAGAGAAACACACCTAGTAACGGCAGCCCCCCATTCACCAAAAACAAGCCCTCAACCTCTGGCTAGTTCAAAATAAAGCAACGTTTATGTGGTAACAGTTCACGCTTTCAGTGTGAGGTTGGTTCATTTAGGGTGAGCCGAGGAAAGGGAAACATTCATCCGATGCATGACATGGGACAATACTCTTTTTTGCAAAATACTTAATTAAATGACCAATCCCATTGAGAGGGAGCAAAATACACAGGAGAGGATCCAGAGTCACAGTTAAGACCACTTTTTCCACGTTCCTCCCCAAGTTCAAGATCTTCCCGGGGCGAGTTCCCTCGTTCTGGGATGATAATATCTATTTGACTTGTTCTTGTTTTCTAGTGATCTGGGTACTCAAGCCAAGTCTATGAAATAAGAGGGGGAACGCCTCCACTTTCGTTCCAACAAGGGTCTTGACCACAGATTAGACGGAGCAGCTGGGTTTTTGTTTTGGGGTTTTTTTGTTTTGTTTTTTTTTTTTGTTTGTTTCGGGGTTTTTTTCGGTTGGAGTTTGAAATGGTCTGGACCGAGTTCAAATGGTCTGATCCACATGGAGAGCATCAGGTTTTGCTGACTGTAGCTTCCTCTTCGGATCATCTGTTTTCCACTCAAATATAGGTTTGTGTCTGAAAGGGATGGGGGGGCTTTATTTGTTCAATGACACATCTTTATTGGGATTTTATTAGGATTCAGTGTAGTCTCCTGTAAAAGTGGAAAAAGACAAGAGTGCTCATAAGAAGAAGTACTGCACAATGAGATGAATGTACCTAAATATATTCTGAAGCAGAGTTGTGGCAAATAGTTGAAAATGATATTGCATTAATAACATTTCATTATAGATCACATCATGATTCGCCAAGTTCATGCAAAATCACATAAAATAGTTAAACTGATGTGTTTGTTCTACTATAATGCATTACACCAAAAACTTAGGCCCTTAATTGTAATTAAAATCTAACAAAATGAAGAAAAACCTGATATACTCCAAGAACAGACACACACATGGATAGCAGATAGTATGTAAGATGATAATATAATCACAATATAATTCCACTGAAATCTGAAAAAAACATTAAAACTACTACCAGTACTACCAATACCTATTCTACAATGATAAATATGCAGCACTGTTCACCTGAATATCCAGGTTTTAATGTACACGCGACACTCTTCAGTGTACTTTTTAAATCACAATGTGCTGAAAACTAACAAGTTGTCAATGCATGTCTAAAACAGCCGCAACAATCAGTCAATAAATCTATTCGTCAAGCAACAGAAAATTAATCCGCAATGATTTTGATAACTGATTGATTATTTTAATTTTTTTTTTTTTTTTTTAAATCACAAATGCCAAACATGAACTAGTTCCAGCTTCTCAATTGAGAAGTTTTGATTGTTTTCTCTATCATACATGATAATAAACTGAATATCTTTCGATTTTAGTCCATTTGTTAGGAAAGGACAAGACTCCCAAAGAAATCCCCATAGATTGTGGGAAATCTTGAAAGACTATATAACTATTTTTCAACATTTTATAAGACAAAGAAATAACAGATTCATTCATAGCAGTAGATGAATCTATAGTGAAAATAATTGTTAGTTGCATCTCTAGTGTCTTACTTAGACATAAAATAGTATAGATGGGTCCGAGGCTCGCTACTTTGGTGTTCACTGTGAACTTTCGCAGGGGGAATATGTAATGCCTGTTGCTATGGATACAGTACCACTGGACACTTTAACAGCTAAACGAGTTGTTTGATCAAAAAAATAAAATTGAAAATTTGACCACACAACCAGTGCAGACAGTCCATGATTTTAGACTTGACCAATTTTAGACTTTTTTATTTGGGCAAAGTTCTCATACATGCTCTTGTGTTAAGACCTTTGATGACATTTAATTAACTTTTTTTTCCTGTTTTCAAGAAGTAAGCCATCTAAAAGAATCTGACTGACACTTCGGTAGATTCTGGTTTAAGTTCTAGATCACAAATATGGCTAATCTGCTACCTTGCTATCTCTACAACAGCCACTGCTGTGCATGACCTGGTCATTCAGCATATGGACGCACACATACCTGAGTCAGCTTGGTCACTGTGCAGAAAACATGTGACCTGCAAGTCAATCGAAGGGATGTTCAGGGCAGCAGGGCTTCACCTTGGACCAGGAATCAATGCAGCTACAAGGAGAAAGAGCAGATATGGGTGGGAGGACACTGCGATGTTACCTTTTGATTAACTCATGTTAATAAGCCAAGACCTCTGATTTTGATTGTATTATCTCCCACCAGGCTTGATCCACTTACTGACAATGGGAAACAAGACTAAATGTTTTAAGTGAAGCGGGGCTGTAAGTTTAAGGGCTTGCTGGCTTTTTTTAAAGGAAAAGGAACCAGAGGTACAATGTGAGAAGTGTGATGGGCTAGTAATTATTTTGTTTTGCCTTAATTACTAGTATGGGCAATTAATCAACAAGTCAACTGACGGATAGCTGATTTCCTGCTTTTTCTCTCTCTTAGGATTGGTCGAAGTATGTGGAGATTTTAGTGCACAATTATTTTTCAACTATGTCATGGTCTTACCTCGGAGAATTCAGGCTGTTTCTGAATCTCCATAGCTCGACTGCGTGGATCCGAATGTTAGTTACACAGTCAAACGGAAAACACCTACAAACTGGGGTACAGAACTGACAGCCTGAACCTCTGTAGCCAAAACAAGTGATACAGAAAAGCTGTGGGGTGGCTTTATCTGAAATTAACTTATGTGGAAATTTAATTTGTATCCTAATTTTCGACTTTCTCTCTGCTGGTTATCTATCACAGTTAAACGTCATATGTGCTTTTCCTGTTTCCCAGATAATGTTATAGTTGTGTGGATAATAAATCTATGATTGAAACTGCTTTGAAAAACAGTGACGATGTAACTATGAACGAAAAAAGGCAGGCAGGATCTTCACTATGATGGATCAATCTTGGCAAATTCCAGGCCCCAGGCCAAAAGTGTTGAACATTACAGCATGCTTGAAAATGAGAATTACTTACACTTGATTTGCAGTGAATGGGCCGAAACATGCATAAATACTGGTGGTCCTTTAACAACTTCATGGTAATTTCTTTTTCTTAGCTGAAGTTTCAAAAACACTTCCAAAACTCTTTGTGACCACAGCTAATTAAAATGAAGCAATAATCCAGCTGTTTTAACAGGCGTGGAAAAACTATTGGCAAATATTTACACCATTTACTTGTAAAATAAATTGTTACTTGGACAGAAACGCAAGCCAACTGCAAGTTTTATCTCATTTTCAAAATAATGATTCTTGAGGACAGTGGCTAGATAGGCGTTGTCTTGATAACTTATGAGAACATCATATCACAGAAAATGATGACCTTCCTTTGTCTGATTATGTGCACTACTACAAAACAAGTTTTTCTTCCTTATTCTCTCAAAAATCGGCCCAGCTACTGCACTTTTTGAGTTCTGGAAATGAACGAAAACATTTTTCCCACTGTCTGCAGAGCATCTGTTTTTTAATCTCATCGGCTCTCATTTTTATTTTTCCCCCCTCCTCTTTTCACTTTCATATGTCTGTTTTACAGTAACGCAAACATATTAGACTGAGCTTTGTTACCTCTTATGGTAGACACAGAGGCAAGCCAACCTGGCGATGGTTTCTCCCTGTACCAGATCCTCCAAACAGATGGAGCACTCTCCGCTGTCTTTACTAAGCACATCCGCTGTAACACACAAACACACAAAGCAACCTTAATTGTTTCCAGCCTTTTTGAAAGCGCACGGCCGTTGGTGCATTTCTGTGATATGATACCTACTATTGTAAGGCAGGGGAGGAGATGTGAGGCAGCTCAACAGGTGATCCTCGATCCGACCCCCCGGGAAAGGCTTCGAGCAGAAAGGACAGCGGATATCTGCACAGAGCAGAGACACGACAGTGCTGAGTTTAATGTGTTGTGTCACAGCGAGGTATAAATGATGGATGATGCGCACATCACACTGAACACAGTCACTGTGTTTGGACATCTAGATTACAAACTGAAGAGACAACTGAAACATAATCAGTCCCCGTAAAAGCTGTACCCTCATCGCAGAGATAGCATGAATGATGTTACTTTGAGCTTAACTGACCCAGAATAGTCTGAAGCTTTATTTGACTCTATGCAAAACAGTGATTTTCAGCCTGGGCCATCTGTGGATGGGACAGACCAGCAGAGATAGTGCCTTGCTGCCCTACATTTTCCTCCATCCATGAGCTGCTGCCAGCAATGAGTGAGCATGTGAAGTTGTGACCCATTTCACCATGCTTGCTAGGGGTCTGGCCTGGGAAATCCACCACTCTGTTGTGTTTTGAGCTCAAAATGTAACGTCTCTGCATGTTTGATCATCTGATGCAAACAGAGTACGCGCTCTCACTTCCTCTGCGAAGTGGCATTCCCATTTCCATGCACTTCAACGGAAAAGGCGGTTGGTTGGTTGCCTAATGTTTTCAGCTTGCATTGCGGCAGGATTTATCGCTGACAACCACCGTCGACAGGCTCTGAGACATGAAAGAGCTTGTATGTCACCGCTTCCAGGTTTACGCCATAGCTCTGCTTCATACAATGGGGTCTCTGATGATTTCAGTCAGCATGCGAGCACGGGGAAAAGAGATCATCTGTTCAGGAATGTAAATTCCTCAAATAATCCATTTTCATTTCAGACTGGGTAGATTGAAAGTTGCACTGGGAAATATTTTGATACATAATTCATGGTGTGACATGAGGCCAATTTTCTTTGTGCTTGCAACAGTGTAGATATCTTTCCCTGGCCTTACAAGCTGTTCTGGGGTGAGGTGATTACATATTTTCAGACCTTATTTTACTGTTATGACTGAGTAAAGTCAACGACGGGTATCCCTACCCACTACTTGGATATCATATCTATATTGCTATTAATTGCTGTGAACCCAAGTCACCCACATTTAGGTCTTGAGTTAAGTATCAGCTGTCTTACGAAAGAATCATTAGTCACACACCAAATTTCGCAACATTTTGAGTCTGCTGCAGCGGGACTAATTTCAGTTTTGCTCTCATTGCCATGATATCCATGCAACTTGTGCTGAGAAATGTCATGTTCCTTTATATAACCTGTCTTGACCCAAGCAAACCACAAACCATCAACTGCTGATGGAGACCAGCTAATTATGGTGGCAAGTGTTATTTGTGCGGCACAAAGAATTAAAACCTCACGGACAGAAAGCGCCACTGCACTGCGTGAATATGTAACTTACTGCCATGGCGGTTGTTAACGCGGTAAAGGCCGATCCAAGCCTCTGACACCGGCCGCTGGTGCGTGCCCCGGACCCGGGCGGATCTTGCGCCGACGCTGCGGGCGGAAGAGTGGCGATTCCCGGGCAGCCGCTCGGAAAAAGTGCGGTGGGGCGTGCGGCCTGTCTCCTCCCCGGGCTGACGTTCCGCCTCGACGGGAGCCTCCGGGCTTATGTTCCCGTCCACCTCGGGCTTCCCCTCGCTGTTGTTGTCGTCCGCGGGTGACGCCTGGCTAACGCCGGAGGGGATGCTGCGGTGGTCGGCGGGGCTACCGTCGGCACTCGCCCCATGCTGCCCCAGGTCCGAGTCGCTCCCCTCCTCCGATCGGCTCCGGTTGGCCTCCGTGTCCTCGAAGCTCCCGGAGAAGTCGACCACGAGACTAGTGGGCCTGGTGAGGCGGGGTCGCCGGTAGGAGTCCCGCTTCGTGCCGTCTTTTCCGAAAGCAGGGGGGACCGGGTCTTCCTGTAGGCGACTGGCTCTCGTCCCCATCTCTGGCAGGCTAGCTACTTCAGCTGGCTAGCCGAGCTGCTGCTGCTTCCTCAAAGCGAAGCACCACAAAACGAGGCGGCGAGGGAACCGTTGAAACCTCCCTTAAACCGTCGAACACTCGGCGGCGGACGTTAAATAAAAACAGGTGCCCGGCGACAGAGCTCGGCGAGGGAGTGTAGTGTAGCTCGACGGTCTTCCTCCGGCCTCAGTCTGTCTTTTCCGTCCACATTTTCTCTTTCTTTTTCCTTTTTTCTTTTTCTTTTTCTTTGACGTGCCCGTTGTCGCCGCCGCTGCCGCTGCTGCAGCGGAAATACAGCAATTTCGCTTCCTCCTTTTGAGCCGCACACGGACATTTACGGTAACGTCACCGACGGGTTCACGCTCACTTAAACTGTGGGACAACAGACGATCGGTGGGTGAAAACGAACACGCTCTCTCTTCTCCCTCTTTATGGTCCTGTACGAATACTCGGCAGGTTCGTCCCCCTTTGCTCCCACAGCTGCTTCGAGTTCTCCGTGGCATGGATTCCACAACATGCCCGAGACAGTCTTTTTTAGGTTTCTGGTCCATGTTGATGGTCCATGCTGGTCCATGTTGATGGTCCATGCTGGTCCATGTTGACGTGATTCCATCACATCGTTCCTGCAGATGTTTTTCAGATGCACGTTGATGCTGCCGGTGTCCAGCTCCACCACATCCCCGGAGGGGGTTCTGCTGGGTTCGGACCTGGTAGCCGGGGAGGCCGGCGAAGTCCGAACTCACTGACGTGTTCGTGAAACCAGGCTGAGACGACTTTTACCCTGTGACCTGGTGCTTTATCAAGCTGGAGGTAACCGTTAGAAGATGGTAAACTGTGGCCATGGTCAGAAGCCATATTCAGGCTCAGGCTGTTGCATTCAAGCCTCGATTGATTGGTATTAAGGTGCCAAAATGTGAGTCAAGAAAACGTTCCCTGCACAATTAGACCATCAGCAGCAGCAGCAACAGTCTGGACTTTTGACTCCAGGCATGTTGGGTCCATGGATTCGGGCTTTCGATTCCAAATTCTGACCCAACTCAGCAAAAATCTTGGTTCATCAGACCAGGCTACGTCTTCCAGTCTCCACCTGTCCAGCTTTGATGAGTCTGTGTCCACTGCAGCTACAAGGTTCAATGTGTTGTTCGTCCAGAGATGCTTTTCTACTCGCCACGGTTATAGAGTGGTTATCTGAGTCACCGTGGCCTCTCTGTCAGCTCCTTCTGGTCAGGCCATCCCCCTCTGACCTCTCATCAGTAGGGTGCTGCTCACTGGGTGGATTTTTTTTTCAAAATCCTTGTAAGCAAGTCTCCCTACTCGGTAGCCATCTTTGAAACACCCCAGGCAGCTATATCAGGCTAACAAGGCCAGAGTCCTGTCTAGATGAATGAGGAGAGGCCATAACTGCACTTTCAATGGTCACTAGGACATAAAAAACTTCATGTATAGAATCACCAGTACAATCTGATTTTTTTTTTAAAACTGCATAAAAAGTTTGTGTACTTTGTCTCAAAATTAATTTGTAAAACACCTTTTGTTCCCACTATTTATACTTTTACTTCACATGCACAGGGTTTCGCCTGAATCAGCGCAACAACGCAATCAGCCTGATATGTTTCTCATTGGGCTGTAATAAAGACGATGATTGGCTTTTAAGGGGAAGGGGCAAGATATCTGCCATGCAACCGCCATCTCTGGCGTCACAGATGTTACTGTTCAAAATTCTCTACGTGGTTTTCCCCCTTCTTTTATGATCTCTCTGAATACTTTCTAGAGTAAACTCTAGAGACTGTTATGTGTGAATATCCCAGGAGATCAGCAGTTTCATAAATATTGAAACCAACTGGTCTAGCACCGACAGTCATCCCACAGTCAAACAGCCACTGAGAGCGCACCCCCCACCCACCTCCCATTATGTTTGATGTGAACATTGATTGACACTCCTGACCTGTATCTGCATGCTCTTTGTGCACTGAAATGCTACAGCATGAATTGGTAATAGGTAAATGCATGAACAGGCAGGAGTACATGTCTCGCTAATAAAGTGCTCAGTGAGTCTGTGTATAAATGCACAACTAAAAACAGGCCCTGAGAATCGTTCTGCTTACTCCTGCCTAAGTAACTTTTGCTAAAAAATAAAAAAGTACAATACCCAGCGGTTTCAGATTATTATATCTGTTTTTTTTTCAAACAAAAATCTATATTTTAAGGAGTCGCGTCTATAGAAGGAACTAATGAACTCAGATGGACTGAGACAATGTTGTTTTTGTACAGTTATTGGAAGTATTGGAAAGTTATATGAAAAAAAGAATAACGCCAGCCTCATCTTATAATACCAGGTTTTTGTTTTTTTTTGGGTTTCGGGGGGGTGTTGGGTTTTCTTTTGAGGGGTGGTGCCGATACACGCACAATTACGGTAAATAAAAGTCCGCAAATGACCGACCAACGAGGAAACGCTGCGTGAAGCGAGAAGCCGCTTCCAGCCGCGCAAGGCTCCGCAAATGAGCGTCAACTTAGGCGACGGCTTGAAAATAAAAGCGACTGCTCAGAGCCGGAGCTCTCGGACCGCGGGCTTCTCCTTGCGGTGAGTTTTCCGCCTCGTACCCGGCTGCCTCGTACAGTGTGAGCCCTTGAGTCATTTCGGTTCAGGTGGTTCTGCCGGGAAACGTGGTGACTAATGCTGAACTTTGGCTTTTGTTTTTTGTCTCGTTTCGTTTGCGGCCCCCGGCTCTGTCGCCGCGGTAGCGACATGACTGTCCTTCCTTCCTTGACTGCGTGGTCAAAGGTCGGACTTTGTTCCACACAGTCTGGGAGTTTTCACTTTTTTTTTTTTTTTGCATTAGCAAAATGTCAAATGGTGATTCGCTACCCCGAGGAAAGGGATCGCGGTGCACCGAAAAACTCAGCTCTGGGCCACATAAAAACTTTGATTGGTATTTACTAACGACTATTATCGCAACCCTCCAGTTGTTTTGGGCAAATAATCGATTAACCGTTTAGTCTAATTTAAAAATACCGCTTATAATTTCCCAGAGCCCAATATGACATCTTCAGATTTCCAAAACACAAACACATGCAATCAACAATGCTACAAACCAGCAACAAGCAGTAAACCCTGATATTTGTGAAGCTGGAATCAGAGAATATTTGGGATTCTTGTTTGAGAAATACTAAAATGACGGATCATCAGAACAGTTGAGTTAATAATCTGGTCTTTGCAGCTTTTTTTTTCACATATTTTTGTATATTCCCGATGGTTTATGGTTCTCCTGATGTCTGGTGAAACTCTGTAAAGTCTGTTGGGACGTGCAGTGACTTTTTCCAGACTTTGATCAAGCATTGTACTACAGCCATCAAGGGTGTGTTCCTCGGTAGAAAGCATCCGGAAAAATGGAACAAACAGTTGAAGGAATGCTGCTGAGTTGCTTATCTGAATACTGAGGTTTGTGACTGAGGGGAGAGGCTGGAACTTGTTGCGGCCTTTGACCCTCTGATTGGTCTGTTTCTCTGTAGAGATGAGGGCCCTGACTTTGCAGCAGGCGAACGTGGCCCTTGGAGAGCAGCAGCAGCAGCAGCAGCGGTCAACACGTGGGAGCCATTTGTCTTCCAGCTGTGCTCCTCTGCATCTGGAGAACAAGTTCTTAACTCCGACCTCCACGGTGATGCCACGGCCATTTTCTCCGCTCATGAACTTGGCAGCACAGCCCTCCTCCTGCTCCTCTCTCCAGCCCTCAAGCCTGTCTTCCACCTCATCTTCCCTCCTCTGCACCTCCTCTCTCTCGCCTTCCCTCACCTCTCCCCTCCTCAGCACCCAGAACAATCTCCTAACTAGCGATTCGCCTCGTCTCTCCTTTTCCTTGACCTCCTCTGTCCCCAGTGACTCTCTGCTGCTCTCCACATCCCTGGCCAGCAATGCTTTACTCAGTCGCTTTGCTCATCCTTCTTCATTCCTACATCATGGTCTGGGTGGAGAACCGAAGACGGATGTTGGAGGAGAGGAAGGCAGAGAGGAAATATCTGAAGTGATGCAGTCCTGCTTTGAAGAAACATGTGTGGTATATGAGATATTCTTCAGGTTTTCCCTCATGTCTTACCTTGGCCACTATAACATCCTTCTTAAAAATAGCTGACAAACATCATTTATGATGCCTCCTGTTTGTTGGTATTACTGTTTTAATATAACTTCTTCTGCATCAGTGGACTTCTGAGGAAGATGATGTTTTGCCTGAAGAGGAGGAGGAGGAGGTGGTGGAGGTGGAGGTGGAAGGGTCGGAGGAGGTTCATGCTGGCTTGACTATGGAATTACCCATCCTGGAAACAGAGTTGGTCAACCAGGAATGCAAGCAGTCTTTTGCCATCAGACAGGAGGAATTTGCTGAGTTTGATGGAGGAAAAGAAAATATCGATGAGGTGCTGAAGGATAAAAAGGTAGAAAAAACAATTTAACTCTCCATATGTACAGTATGTCGCAGAAATATTCCGTTTTTTGTGCAACCTTTGCAACTTTAGCATTTCTCTGCACCGATGCTATCTCATTATATCCCCTTGTGCTACTTTCATGTGTTAATTAAAGTGACTCTAACTCCTCTGTGTTGCCATTACACACTGCTTTGTCTTTCTGCCTTTTCCTCAGTATCTCCTGCTGAATGTGGTCTGTTGCTCCCTGGTCAATAAGACCACAGCCCCGGGACAGAGGGAATGGGACTCGGAAGACAGTGTTTGGACCAGGATCATAAACCTGGCAAAAGACATTTCTGTCCATGACCCACAGTTTCTGCTCAAGGTGGGTACAGTTTACATGTCTGGGCACGGGCTGGTGTGTATTTGAAGATAGAAATATTGTTTTTTTTCTGTCTCCTTGTCCTTTTAAGTCTCTAAAAGATAAACTATATAACTATATCAAATACATAAATAGAAAATTGTCAAATAGTTGCACTTTTCCTGGATGATCAGCTTTAGACAAGTTTCTTTTTATACAGGAGCTTTTTCCTTGTATAGAATCATTAATATTTCCAAGGTAGATAACAGCACAGACGCTTGGAATCATATTTACCATATTGTCTCTTTTTTGCTTAATTTGTATTGTCCCAGAAAGCTTTTAGTTTAGTGCAACACCAGAAAAATATTGGTGTGTTTTGCCTCTGCATGACCCTCCAGCCTCTTGTTGGGCGGTGAACTGTCTGCTTGGGATCTGGGGTGTTATGAAGAACAGGGTTAAGTGACCAGAAAATTTCCATTTATATTCAGGATGTGACAAGTGCCTTTTTTCTTTCACTCACTCAGGATATAAGGATTTTTTTTTTCCACACCACTGATTGGTGGATTTCATTTTTCAGTGGATTTCATTTTTCAGATCAGGTATTCTTAACACACAATATAGGTTGGTGCAGTGGTGAAAATAAGCAAAGAAGCCAAATGCACAGTACTAAAGTAAAAGACAGTCATTTTCACTAGTCATGTACAGTATTTTTATTTTTTCACCTTTCTCTCCCATCCAGCTTGCAGTTTACACTCGACAGGAGCTGAACATCCGCATCACAGCAAACTTCTTACTGGCTCTGGCCGCGAGTCAACCCTCCACCAAGCCTCACGTCCGCAGGTACTTCTGCGCTGCTGTACAGCTGCCCTCCGATTGGCTGGAAGTGGTCAGAATCTATAGCACGGTAAGTCCCAGTGAGCATGAGCCGTTGCGCGGTGAGATCTTAAAGTGTCAGCCTCTGGCTAAACGACGCCACTGTCTGTTTCCAGTGCTTCAGCCGCTCCTTGCCCATGTGCCTGAAGAAGGCGATGGCCGACAAGTTCAAGCAGTTCAGCGAGTATCAGCTGGCCAAATACAACACGCGCAAACACCGCTGCAAACACAGCCGCAAACAGCGAAAAGGCAAGGTACAGAGGTGATCGTTTTGTTCTGTTTTATATTTGGATCCGGCATTTAACTCTAATTTTAGGACCATGCTTTGTTGCTTCTGCCTTTTCTTGCCCCCATTGGGGGGGGGGGTTGTCTGAGGCTCATTCCTTATATACTATACATTGATCCGTCATATGAACAATACATCACTATAGATACTGTATAGACAAAACATAAAAATCATCCCTTTTCTCAGGAAATACTATGTATATTATATCTATGACTCTGAATACATAGTACATTAAAATGAACCTTTCAAAATTTTCTTTCTAACAAATACATTTTTCTCAGTAAATCACGAAGAACAGGTGAGAAAACATGGATAAAACAAATCCAGGCACATTTAGCAGCAAATTCAAGTAAAATAAGCAAAAATATAATTTTTTTTAATTTATTTATTTTTTAGAACGAAATTTCTGTTTGAAATTATCTGGTGATAAGAGACCTGTCTCTATAATGAGCACAGCAGGGGCCGATTCATGCAGCAGTTTATGCAACCACACCATGTTTTTGGCCACATGCTCCCGAAAAGAGGAAACACAAGACACCCCCTCATTAAATGAAGAGCAGGACCTGCTTCCTTTCAACACCCTTGAAAGTCACTTCCAACTATGAGTCCTATTTTTTTCAGAGTGTAATGGGTGTACAGTAACCCCTGTGCAGTATTTTGTGGTGTTTAAATTTGCCCACGGCATCTCTAACAGCCAGTACTAATTTTAAAGTCCATCTATGTTTAACCTCAACACATCCACCCTCTAAATAAATTTTCAGTGGGTCCTTAAAAAAATCATACCGATATAGAGTAAATATGATCCAGTAGAATTTACAGAAATTAGTTCAAGTCTGATTTCTCATTTCCTCAGATTGCCAGTTTCTGATGATTTTTAGGAGGATATATATGTATGGTACCTATGGTTACAAATGAATATGTAGATATCTGAAAACACCGGGTGAATTAAACATGGTGTATGGAGGGGAGCTGTGTGACGTGTCACCTGGTGAAGTAAGGAACCCCCCCCCCCAGAAAACCCATTAATAGTATTGATGATGATAATAATTAGAATAATAACAATAATGATATATATTGATTCTATTATTATTATTGTTGTTGTTATTATTATACACCCTTGTTATTAATAGACAGAACAATTTTGTTTCTTACTTTTATTGTTTTCACTGTGGTTAGAAAAAAAAAAAACGGAAATTGTTGAAAACCACATACTATTAACTGCCCCAACAGGGAATGGATAGAAACTTCTTGTGGTTTCTTTTTTTAGTGCAACAGACTCATTTCCTTTAATTAACATTTAGTGAGTGTGTGACTCCTGTAATCTTCTCTCAACTACTCCACAGTCTGTACTGTCATTATCTAGACATATTTTCTATTATTACTGTTATATTGTCTTTACATATGCTTACAACTATAATTTGTTGTGTTATAAACAACATTTATTAAATGTTGAGATACTGCTTATAAGTGCTAATTGCAGTGTTACTGGAAATACATATTTAATATCACCTATTCTAATTATGGGAAACAGAAATACAGTCTTGTGTAATACCATCGTACACAAAGGCATATTTTAGAGAAGTGAAATTGTGCGAAGTGGTCCAGTTATCCACACAAGATATATAAACTCTTTCTGGAGCTGTGTATGCATGTTATCTTTAATTTCCAGGAACCAAATGAAAAGCAACTGAAAGAGTGGGCGAACAAGCTCAGATCAGATGCAGCCTCTCTGAAGAAGTTTGTAAGTTAATATGTTTTTCTATTTCGTCGTGTAATGAGGTTTTTGGGTGTTTTAGAGTTTATAGCTGCTTCAGTTTAATGTTGTGCTTTACCAGATCATTTTTAAAGTGGTGTTGCTTAAGACTATTGAAATTTGGCCTAGTGTAGATTGTAGAACTAAGAGCGTGTTCTTAATAAAAATGGGAATTCTTAACACTTGTTTTAGAAGAAACCTCAGAAGAGGTCTGTTTGTGCATTCAATATTTCTGTCAGTTTTATCGATGCAGAGATGGTGATGCATTTGAGCATGCAGGGAAGAACTGGTCTATAATGGTTCCTGTCTGTCTGCAGCTTCAGCTACAGGGCAGCAAAGTGGTGGTGGATAAAAAGCAGAGCGAATTCAGTATGAAGAAGATGATCGGGAGGCTTCACATTAAAGAACCAGCCGAACACGTCATGGCCCTTCTGGGAAGAAAGTAAGACACGCACATACACAGGCCCAAAAATAACACACATCCTCACCCTGTTGACATCCTGCTACAAGGTTTTAGTTTCACTCAGTCAGCTGTTTGAATTAAGATGATGTTAAGATTTTTCTCACACTTGACTTTAACCCCACATTTTTAATCTATAATAGTAAATAAACCTGTAATTCATTGTTTACAATGCAGTAGAATGTAGTTATAAGGAGATATAAGGACATTTCAAGTGTTAGTTTATGTACATAATATTAAACATTTATCATTTTTTTCTATGAATTTTTATTATTAAAAGTGTGTTATGTTGTCATCCACCATCTGCTTATATACCAGGTCCGGTTAGATTTAGTCTCAGATCAGCAGTTATATACCTGTCATCCTAGAGGCAAGAAACTCACTGGGCTGTCTCTCCTGTGGTTTGTCCTGTCATTCGTCTGTTTTTAATACATGCTGTGGTCGTGTTTGTCCCAGGTATCCTGCTGACCCGAAGGCGTTTACCCACAGCGGAATGACTGGTGTTTGGGACAGGAAGAGAGCCGGACAGCGAATGAAGCTTAAGGAGCCGAAGACGTGGGAACGGCTGCTCAGCCTGGAGGGAAACAAGGCCGCCACCTGGGAGAAACTCATAGGTCTGGAAAAACAAACAAACAAACAAAAAAAACCCCAAAACAAATAGCTCCAGCTTGGCATCAAACTGTACTGCACTCACTGGCTGATTCAATACTGCACTACCAGTACCAAGTGAATGATGATGGGAAAGAATTGCATAACAATCCCTTGAGCTGAATAAATCAACAAGGTACAGAAATATAATCACATTAGATGCCAGATCAGCTCAACTCTCTTTTCAAATTCTCCAGGCTTTCCTGTCAGGTTGTTCATAGAGGAATCTTTCATTTGGTAAACATGGAGGAGGTGTTTGTCCATCTTTCCACTGCATGACTAAATATATGTTGGCCATGGTGAGAGGAAGTCTAATAAATTTGAGTTTGTTCTTATCAACTTTTATCACAGATGTGTCACCCAGGAGGGGTTACTCTTGGTTCCGTGGGGAAGGTTATTGCTGTGTTGTCTTTAAGCACATTGAATACAGAGGTCCGATATGAATTTTGACATGGGCAGGCCCAGAACACATGTATCGGTTGTCTTAGCCAGAACTGGTAGTACTGATGCTTTATTCTGTGCAGCCTGTCAAGGGTATGTTATAGTTTCTGAATTAGATTGTATTGTGTAATCTTATTGAGGGAAATACTGACCATCAAAGCACAGCGCTTCCCATCCCACTTCTTCCAAATGGCACTAAGGGTCTCCCCCACTCCCATTTGTGTTTCACTCCTAGTATTTTCCAACCTTTTATTTGAAACACTTAAAGTTCCTGGGTACTCGTAAGATTTAAATCCTCTTACTCCCCATCTATCCTGCAAAAGTTTGTCTAGAGAAAACTCCTCCATTGGTTGTAGATGGCCAATCTTGTTCTGAAATACTGAGACTCCTAACCTGGAGGTATTTGTCAAAATTGAGTGCAGGGTACTGGGAGGAGAGCTCTCCTAAAGTTGGACAGGCTGCATCTTTAAACACTGTTTAATAAAGAGATTCACGAAAGTTTTGATACCTTTTGTGGACCATTGTTTGGTGATGACACTTCTTAAGGAGCTTAGTAAAGAGGGATTTATGTTTAAAAAAAAAAGGGGGGGGTTGTCATAAAGAGACTGATTATAACCCATATTCTTCCAAAACTTGTTGCCAGATCTTATATGTGGGGACAGCGATTAGGTTTGTGGTTACAACCAGGAGAGAATTTTAAAGAGGTGATATATTTCACCGATTCCAGTTGAATCCTATTTAGGTGGCGCTGTTCAGTTAGTTTCTATACAGGCTGGTGGGATTGTTCCGCATCTTTCATGTCTTTCCACAGTCTGTTTCAATTTGCTGACCCACTGTTTCTCAACTCCAGTGCCATTGAATGCATTTTTTAAAATGCAAAGTCCAAAGATGCTCGTATGTATGCCCATAACATGGCTGCAAATATCCAAACACAAACCTGTGCATGATTTCGCACACCAACAACTAACGTCTCTGCTGTGCAGACAACAGGTCTCTTCCGTTCATGGCTATGCTGAGGAACCTGAGGAACATGATCACTCAGGGCATCAGTGAGGCTCATCACAAGAAGATCCTCAGCAGACTGACCAACAAGGTGAGACAACATGCAGAGAAGCCCGCATTGAACCTACTCATATTCATATTTGTGTTTATCAACTGGTGATCACCGTTTTGTCATTAAACTCTTGCAGCCGAGTTCATTTAAGGTCTCTGTTACCATGCGTGCATTTTCTGTGTACCCGCAGAAAGCAGTCGTTCAGAGCCGACAGTTCCCCTTCAGATTCCTCGCTGCCTACAAAGTCATCATGGAGCTTCAGGCTTTGGGTGAGATCCATCAACATCAAGTGGTACTAAAAATCTAAAGTTATGTTTAAAAAAACCAACAAAAAACAAACCAACAATTAACAAACTCTTCAGCTGGGAAGCTAATTTTCAAGAAGGAAAAAGGCAGCAGTGGATGAGTCATTCAGATACATTAATCAAGCAAAAAGTACTTTTATATTCTGTTGATATAGCTATTTTATTATATATTTATTTAGAGCTGCAACTTATAATTATTTTCAGTACAGATTGTTTATTTGGTTTATAAAATATTATTATTGGCCCATTGAAAAATTGTAAAAACAACCTTGACATTTGACAAACCCTGGCGTTGACCCATCGAGCATCCTTTAAACAAATGTAAAATATAATTGAGCAAAGCACAAATTTATAACAACTTGTGCTGTATGTAGAAAACACAACTTCACTGTGATGTTAGAGACTTGTGTTTTCTGTCGCTGGGATCCTTTATAAAAGCAGTGTAATATATGATTGGTTAATTGCAAATGCCAAACTAGATGAATGAGTCAGCGAGCTCGCACTTAAGCCCAACCATGTTTTTGCATGTGTACACATACGTCAAGTCTTCCCTACCTCTTTGTCCTACAGTCTCGGCATCAGCGGTTCCCTCTGTAAAAGAAATCCTGAGGGGCATCTTGAAGGGGATTCCCAGGGGCAGGCGCTTCAGGCATTTGGACTGGCAGACGAGCACTAGGAGCAGGATGAGGGTGGCGCTCGGGATCCCGTTTGTCTATCAAATGTACCAAAAGAAGAAGGCCAAGCTCCTGAGGGCCAAGTATGTCAACATTATTTATGAGCTGCAGATGAATGTTTTTCTCTCATATATCTTGATTTTAACATGCCTTGTAGTTATCTGGGTCCCTGCAGTATTCACATATTATGATGATGATTATGATGATGATGATGGTTGTTGTTGTTGTTGTTGTTGTTGTTATTATTTTTATTATTATTATTGTTATTGTTATTATTATTATTATTATTATTATTATTATTATTATTATTATTATTATTATAATCATCATCATTAACATATAATGTATTTACGAGGTCTGTTTCAAAGTTAATTTCAGCTTTTTTGCTTTTCAAACTGTCTATTTCTGGCTGATCTTCAGTGGGGCCACTGAAGTGTTTTTTTTTTTTGTTTGTTTTTACAAGCAGCAGCAACAGCAGTTTGAAATAAAGAAAGGAATAACTTGCCACTATGATTTGCTAGAGCAGTAATTGCTACCGTGGCTTGAACGGGCAAAGAAATTGACAGCATATATATAGAAAATGAGACTTGGAGAGAAGTTAAGTAGTTAAAGATGGCGTTGAACTACACGTAGCGCCGAACAGGTGAGCTTAGGGACCGCGCAAAAAACTGCGCCACACCAAACATGTGGCAAAGACAAAAGTTTGAAGAATGACTTTTAGATGACTGTATGTCAAATGAAAAATTTATTTTGTTGTATCAGTTAAAGAGACTTCAACAACAACTATATCTATCTATCTATCTATCTATCTATCTATCTATCTATCTATCTATCTATCTATCTATCTATCTATCTATCTATCTATCTATCTATCTATCTATCTATCTATCTATCTATCTATCTATCTATCTATATATCTATATATCTATATATATATATATATCTATATATATATATCTATCTGTACAAATTTTAGGTATACACAGTAACATAATGTGACTGTTTCTGTGGCTGTGCCTCCAGTCAGAGGCAGTACACTGTTGCTCTGCTGGACAGTTACCGCAAAGCTCTGGAGATGGCGGTTCAGATCTCCTGCCGTTACAATGTGCCCCCGCTCCCCGGACGTACCGTTGTAATCCTCTCCTGTGGCATGAATGAGACCTGGAGCAAGAAACCAGACTTCTGCCTCCCGCCAGACCCCGACCAAGAAAACGAGGAGGAGGTGAACAAAGGGGCTACCAGGAGGACAAGGAGGAAAAAGGAGGATGACGACGACAAGCTCGCTGCCTCTGTACGTCAGGGCCTGTTTTTTTTTTTTATTTCTGATATGCAATAACAAAGAGAGGCTGGTATGTGAATTTTCTGACTATGTTCCAAAAAAACCTAGTCTCACCATAGTCTCACCACATCACCACATCCCTTTTTTTAACATCTTCTCAGATGACGGAGGTGGCAGCTTTGCTCGCTCTGATGATCAGCAGCACTGCTGAGGACAGCCAGCTCCACCTGACTGACTGGAAATGCGATGAAGAAGTCAAGCTGAAGTCCGACGTCCTTTTGGAAAATGTTAGAAGTGTCATGATGCAAATAAAGGTCAGGATTTTTTTTTTCTACAGTATTCATCCTTTTTCATTGTCTCATGCCAGCATTGTTTTGAGCTTTCATGTAGAGTGAGTGAACAGAAGTTAAGTACTTAAAAATCTGAAAAGGAACTCAACTATAAAGTCAACTCCAAACATTAAGTAAACTATACAGTGCCAAGGTAAAAGGGATGGACAGATAAGCTGTGATTTCAAGGAAGTTTCTGTTCAATGAATTTTGCTTTTATTAATGATTACGTCTCTTTTCACAGGCATGTGCTGAGAAGCCATACAGTGAAAAGGACAATGGTTACTTCCAAAAAGTATTTTCCAAGCAAAACAAGGTTAGTTCATTTGTGCATATGTAGTTAATTTTTGATACTGTCTGGTTACAGGGTCATAATTTTCACAAGGGACGGAGGGAACATTTCCCCCTTGCTCGATAAAATTCTCAGGCTGGTTTCTCGTTTTTTTTTGTTTTTTTTAAACTGTTTGGCCATGGAAACATGACTGTGTTGCCATCTTCAGGCAAGAAAAGTTAAAGCTGCTGCATTTAGATTACTGACGCCGCCTGTCTGCATGAATTTTAGTCAGGTGGCCAAAAACTTGCAGATGGTGCACATCAGCACATTTACACCTGCAGTTCCAGAACTGCTGCGATGCGGCGTTGTTTGGACCGGAACCAGTAGCGCTTTCCCAAAGCGCTGGTCTGAGAATGCCGTAGCCGAACGGTGTTTGGTGAGGAATTGGGCTACTTTCAGGTGCTTCACATCAACGACACCTTGCGGTTATGTGTCAGCGACGTCGTGTTCGAGCGTCAGATGACGGAACAGGTTGCCTCTTTGTGATCGCAGCGCTCATTTTGCTCTGTATCTCAGGTGGACAATATCATTGTGTTGACTGGCAGCTGTACGGACTATGACCTTGAGTATACCATCAAGAATTACAGGAAGGAAGTAAACAACAAAGCCCTGGTAGTGGACATCTGTTTATCAGAGGGGTAATGCATTCATTTTCCTAGTATAGTTGCTATTCTGTGTAGATCTCACATACCCTCTGTTTTCCAACAAACTTCTTTTTAGCATATACATGTTCAACGTATTTATAACCAGAGACAGAATTTACCAACATTTAGTTTATAGCTGGTTTCTGTTTCCTTTCCTGTTTCTATTTATAATTGAATCCCATCTACTGCTGTGTTTTTACTCATTACAGAGACTCAGAATACAGCCTGGACAGGAACCATGTGAAGCTGACAGGCTTCAGTGAGCAAACGCTGAGGTAAAATGCCTGGACGCTAGTTTAGATGATTTATATGAGAAGAAAGAAATGTTAAATCCATTGACATTGAAATTATTACAATTATTATGTATCAATAGCAGTAGGATTTTATTTTATTTATTGTTTCAAGGAATAGGTTAATTTTTCCATTTTTAGGCAATATGCTAATTTAATTTCTTTCTGAAAGTTGGATGAGAAGATCAATACCACTGTCCTGACTTTATGCTAAATATTGTTGAGCTGCTGGGAGTCCTTCAGACATGAACGTGTTACTAATCTTCTAAATGATTGAACTATTTCCTGTAATTGTGTGATCAGGTTTGTGGCAGAACGAGGATCCTTCAGGCTGCTGGACCATGTGGAGCATTTAGACAAACTGTACAACATCCCACCACTAGAGGGGCCTAAAGGCCCTCAGACCACAAACAATGTCATCCCAGTGGCAGCCGGACCCAAGTTCAGGTAATTTTTATTTTTATTTAAAGGACCTGAATAGTTGTCTTCAGATTTTACGTATTCTTTATAACATTAAATATTCTTAATAAGATAGATATCAAAGAAAAAAAAAATAGACAAAAATAAATAAATGTGTGTGTGTGTGTGTGTGTGCGTGTGTGTGTGTGTGTGTGTGTGTGCATATATATGTGTATATATATATATATATATATATATATATATATATATATATATATGTGTGTGTGTGTGTATACGTATGTGTTTGTGTGAGTGTGTATATATGTATGTATTCATGCATGCATGTATTATTTATGAATTACTGAAAATTTTCAATAATTTTAAAACTTAACTAATCTGGTTCTTCAGAGCTTTGCGGCTTGGTTTTGATCAAATGTCACTTTGAAAAAGAGAAATGGGGAAAAAAAAAGAAATCTTGCATGTGAAATAACCAAAATTCACTCACAGTAAAAAAAAAATTCTTAGGGCCTTTAATAGCCAAAAGCTAATGGATGAGCATAATAGTTTAAAATACAATGCTCATATTTAGAGATGGGTGTGTTTACAGCTGAAGGTGTATTGTCCAAGACATTTTTTTTCTACCTTTTTCCTCACTACTGTACCACCAACTCCCGCCTATGCCGTCAGGTGGCGAGGCCTGCGTGTGTTCATCTCCTCTACCTTCCGAGACATGCACGCCGAGCGAGACATCCTGGTGCGGAGCGTCTTCCCAGAGCTCCGGCGCCGTGCTGCGCCACACTGCCTCCACCTGCAGGAGGTGGAGCTGCGTTGGGGCGTGACGGAAGAGGAGTCGGGCCAGGCCACTGAGCTGTGCCTGTCTGAGGTGTGTCGCAGCCAGATGATGGTGGGAATCCTGGGAGAGAGGTACGGCCTGGTGCCCCCGAAACCTGTCCTCCCTGACCTGCCGCAGCACAGCTGGGTAAGACTTGACATTATGAAATGGAATTATCAATATTTTTAAGTAGTGTTGTGTAAACAACATCCATTTTCGCTGTGTTTATGCTTTTGTGTGCCTTTTTTTTTCCAACTTTTTTTAATGATCAAAGGATTAATAACCTGGACTCGCTTGAATTATAAAAAAGGATAGTTTCTGTTAAAGAGAAAATTAAATTAATATTCTGCATAATTCTTTAAAAAAAAATCCAGGTATCTCTGGGTCTTTAAATGTTTGAAATAGCAATGATTTTAGGTTTCCTCAAAAAAGGTCTTAGAGGTTATGAAAAAGTCTTTGATTACATTTACAAAGGTTTTTACTGTATCCTCAAGCCTGTCTTAGGCAGTTGTTTTTATTGTTTGGTTTTTTTGTTTGATTTTAGCAGATCCTGAACAGAAAATCTATTTTGTTCAGACATTTGACTTTATGTTAATTGTTTGTTTGTTATTTATTTATTTTTCAGCCCATCCCTCCATCCATCCATCCATTCATTCATTCATTCATTCATTTTCTGCTGCTTATCCAGGTTCAGCTTGTGTTTAATGATCATTCACTACATAATTAATAAAGAAGTAATAACATAAATGTGAAATAGATGTAAATAAATTGAAATTTATTTCACAATTGCACCTGGTGAATATTTCTAGGCTAAAGCTTCCCTGATCCCTGATACTTGAGGTCAGTCCTCTTTCCCCCTTTGGGTGGTGTATGACTAGGAAAAGGGTATAAATTTGCATTCTCCATGTGTCATTACAAATGTCTTTAAAAACTTAAATTTCACTCGGAGAAGGAAATAACTGATTCAGATCTAGTAAAGAATAATCAGTCAACATATTGAAGTGAATAATCTATTTACTGGCTTTTACCTGTCAGAATTTTGAAACTTACTGAAATCTCCCATTGCAAGTCTCTGGCTCGCTGGCCCAGCTATCATTATACCTTAAAGCGAAAGAGAATTGTCTGTTTTTTACATGTGAATTTGAATTTAAAACATTGGGGGGGGTATAATTTTGTGTTCATCTGTTGGCAGCTGGCGTCGGCCCCAGCAGGTCTTTCCATCACGGAGATTGAGATCCGGCAGTTCCAGGCTCTTTTTCCAGATACAGCACACCATCGAATGTTCTGCTACTTCAGAGATCCGAATATCACCAAGTATGTCATTAATGGCGGCAGTCGCACATCAGATTCTATCAAGTCTTCCCTTTATTCCTTCTAAGATCAAATGAATGAGTCAGTTCACTGTAAACCAAGTTCTTGTTCTATGTTATGTTATCTTTCTCAGATCGGTCCCGGCGGCTTGGAGATCAGACTTTGTTGCCGAATCCAAGGAGGCCGAGTCCAAAATGGCTTCTTTGAAAAATAGGATCCGGGCCAGCAATGTCAAGGTCACTGAAAAGTAAGTCACATAGTGTCTTCAAAGCAGTGAAGCCATGGTCTTAAAACTGCTTCTCCATTAGTTTTGGATTACAACTAATCAGAAAAACCAAAGACCATTTTTAGACCTCTTTTAATTTTTTTGGTGTATTCATTGCAGTACTGGCTTGTGAAGTACAATATATATATTTTTTTAATTTGACACATATGGCAGCATTCTGAAATTTTAAGAAACCATTGAAATACTCTACCACAGTGTAACATCACTTCAGGTGCCTTAGCTGAGCCTGTGTGTCTGTCTCTTTGTCCCAGTTACCCATGTGAGTGGGGAGGTGTTGTGGAAGGGAAACCATACCTGAAAACCCTGGAGGACTTTGGCAAGGCTGTGTTGGAGGACCTTTGGGATGCAGTTGTGAAGCAGTTTGTAGAAGTTAGTGACTCTGAAAAATTTGTCAGTTTTATTTCCAAGCACTTCTTGAATCAAACGTATCTTTATAGAAAGAATGAAATTGCAAAAAAAATCCTAATTTACCGTATAAACTTTACCCTCATTCTAGTCTTGACTGTTTTAAGTCGCACAGAAACTTAAATGATTTATATGTATAAAGAGTTATTTCCTGGACAGTTTGTTGACATAACTAACACAATAGGTTAAAATGACCTCACTATTATTTCACATATGGCAGGACGACGACGAGGCTGAGGCTGCTTCGGATGTGACTGAGCAGGAGCTGCTCCAGGGGGCACTGCAGAGGCAGTTCTTTGGCAGGGCGAAGCTGCTGTCCGGAGCCGTGGAGATGGTGGTGCAGGTCCAGGCCAAAGGAGGGCTGATGGTGGTGGAAGGAGCACCTGGAGAGGGCAAAACTGTCTTCATGGTACATTTCTTAAAGAGATCAGCCTAACTAGCTGTTACACGCACAGGGTCCGTGTTGGCTCCTTTGTACGGAAAATGATGGATTTTCAATTGGACATGGATGAAAAGCTCTGCGTTGTTGCAAATAGGGCTGCATCTAACAACTGCTTTCACTATTGATCAGTCTGATGAAATTGTCTTGATTAACTGATTGACTTTTAATGCTATAAAATGTCCACAAATAGTTAAGTTACCCATCTCAGAACCAAAGGTAACAAAAAAAGTTTGGTTTTGTCTGACAAAGAGTTCAAAAGTAAATATATTCAATTTATCCTGACATTATACTGAGAATAGAGGAAAATCATCACACGGTAGAAGCTGGAAGCAAAGATTTTGACATTTTTGCTTGAAAGTTATCAATATGATTCATAGATTATCAAAATAGCTTCAGATTTGTTTTAGCTCTTTTTGCATTATCTCTAAATAATATTTAGCCACCATAGGTAGTTCTTTGGAATACTGGGGCCTTTCCTCACGTTGAAGAAAGGTCAGACTAGTTGGTCAGACAGGTTCACGCTACAGTGAGATAATGCACTTACACATACCTCCAGACTATGTTAGAACTATTTTAGAGGAGCAGAACTAGATGGTGGCTTCACATGTTGGAAGACCAGCACGGTCTCCAGACCTGAACCCCATAGACCTGGTTTGAGATAAACTGGACGGAAGGTGAAAGCAAAGAGGAACCTGCAAGTACAACACATTTGTGGCAACTTGTGCAACACTGCTGGGGATAAAATTTTTTTTAACAGTATTCGATTTGCCTCTGTAGGGAAAAAAAAAAGTAATTGAATGCCCCCCCCCACCCACAGGCTGCTCTGGCAGACGCCCTGAGGACTGGAGTTAAGTCCAGAACAAACCTGGCTTGTGATGTCATCTCCTACTCCACAGCTGCCAGCCAATCGGCACGCTCTGTGGAGAACCTTCTTCGCTGCCTGCTTCAGTGGCTCCGGAAAATGAAAGACACCGGGAATGAATCACCTCTTCCGCACTCTTACAAGTGATCGGATTTTGAATTTCATTACAAATAGTTGAGATGTACAGGTTTTTTCATATTGTCTATGCATTGACAATGGTTTTCACCCGTTGCTTTTTTTTTTTTTTCTTATCTCAGAGATTTGCTGTTAGAATTTCACTCCGGCCTGAGTGATGCGAAACAGAGCAAACCTCTGGTGCTGATGGTTGATGGGGTGGACGTCGTCCGAGATGGCGGAGATCAACTCGTATCGGACTGGATACCACAGCAGCTTCCAAAGGTCGGTCAAACGGATGGGTTTTTAATTATAATCCATTTATGGATTATGCCATTTAATTGTAATCAAAGACACAACAAATCATCTTATTTTGTAGAATCTAATAATAGACGTTATGTTGAAAGTTGGTTCTTCATTATATTGTAGTCAGAAATGGAGCATTTTGGGGTTAAAAAAAAAACAAAAAACTGATGGGAAACACACACCTATTGTGGTGTAAGGTGCAGACGACAATAGAAAGAATGGGAAAGACACACACTCACAGCTCAGGTGACCCAAACAGCTCGCCTACATTTGTACACACCAATTGCTTTGTTTATGGTTGAATATTTGTCTGCTGCAGTATAACCCATATTCCCTCTTCCTTGTCAGGGTGTGTGTTTGGTAGTGAGCGTCACATCCAAAGCGGCTTTGCTTCAAACCCTGGCCAAGAAAAGAAGCACTGTTCTGTTCACCCTGGGACCGCTTTCCGTGCCAGACCGGAGGGAGATGGTTCAGAAGGGACTGGATGCCTTCGGGAAAAAGCTCAGCGACTCTGCATTCAATAACCAGGTTCTCCTCACATGTTATAGTTTTCCCCTCGTGCTTTTATGTTTTCTCATTTTGGCTTTTACTTTTTCCTTAAAACTCTTCTGTGTTTTTCCAGCTCCAGATGCTGATAATGAAGAAAGGAGCAGTTAGTCCTCTCTACCTGCACCTGGCCTGTGAAGACCTGAGGAACTTTGCCTCTTTCGATAAGGTCTGATTTCACTTTTTCTGGACACTTCTACGGAATCACATTTATCTTCTCTTTTTTTAACACACACACACACACAATAATTCGGTATTTCAATTGAACCCCTTTGATTAAAGTTGAAACTCTACACTTCAATCAGATCGTGAAACGTTTGTTTCTTATCTATTGTTGTGGTGTACTAGGGAAATACTTATGAACCTAACTGTGCACACACTGCCAAATGTTTAGCTCCCTGCAAACGGCCGTTCAGCCTGTGGTGCGATCAACAGCAGTGATTTAAGTGTCGCTTCTGCCTTTGTGTGTCTCAGCTGAAGGAGAGTCTGCAGGACTTGCCTCAGTCTCTGAGCCGGCTGGTGCAGCACAGCCTGGACAGACTCTGTTCACAGCACAGGGGCTTGCTGGGACTCCGCTGGGCCCTGGCAGCGCTCACCGTCAGCCCTACAGGTAAGACGAGCCGAGTAGAAATTTTAACGTAATTTTGAGCAGTATTTTTAAACTTTTTCGAGCTGCACATTTGATGAATTACAGCAGTGGAATATAGCAAGTGCCAGATTGTTTATAAGGATATTAATTTATCACTGGCTTTGGTGCAAGTGTCTTTGATGCACAGTGGCAAAGTATACATCCCCAAAATTATTAGAAAATCCAGAGGAAGCATTTGAAAATCAGTCATGTATTTAGATGTTCCTAGTCTCCTCATCAGTAATAAGCTTGATCTTGAGGAAGGACTCCGGCTGCCTCAGCATTTTCTCCTCTTGATCCACAGGCCTGAGGGAGAGAGACTTGTACTCTCTGCTGAACATTTGCAACGACCTGTCCGCGCGGGACCGGGTGGTGTCATGGCAGGAAGTGCTGCACGTCTCCAAGAGGCCCAAAGGACGCACTCCCATGGCAACTTTCACTCGTATTGTGCAGAGTTTACAAAGGTATGAATCTTTATATGAGTTGAACGCAGAGTAAATGAAAGAGGCAGTATTCCAGGTGTTTGAATTTGACTTCGGTTGCATATGAGAGTAAATGTCTGAGATGTTTTCGTTTTGTAACCTTGTGAAAGCATTAACAGAAACTGTAGCTACGGCCTGTTTTTTGTATTTACTCCTCTGTTATATGCAGTAATAAGGGCTTCCTTTTATTTCCCTTTATATTTGAGTAAGTATTTGAGCAAGTGTAGATTAGACCTATTTGTAACCCTCCCTGCAGTCTGGTCGACCCGTCTCATCGCCCTGGCACCGACGACTCACTGGCTCTAACAAACCCGGAGGTGAGGCAGGCCTTCGAAGACTTTTTCCTCCCGGCAGAAAGCGACAGGACCAGAGCTCACCTCGTCCTAGCAGGTAAGGTACACATCGTTCATGTCTGATGCTCAATGTCTGAGTCTCTGAGAGTGTGCTTTCTGTTCAGCTCTTTCTCTTTTCCACAGCTCACCTGTGGGCACTAGCTGACCCCCAGGGAACAGACACCTTCCTCCATTGTGAGGCAAACTCTGTCTTGCACCTGCCTTCCAACCTGGTTAGTCACCCTCCATCGCCACTCAGTACATAAACCCTGCCCAAAATGGACAACGGTGCTGTGGCATCAATGAACACACTCTCTGGTAATATAAAAAATAAGGAACATATACAGTATGCATTCAAAAACAATCTCCCAGCAGTGAGTATTTGTAAAACTCCGATAAGAAGATCAAATCCAGTAGGCTGTTGGTCAGTTGCTCTCACTTTATTTAACTACAATTTTTCAGTCAGTAGATCTTGATTTAATTATTGATTCAGTTCATTTTTACCCTCTGGTTCTTTTTTTTATTTTCTGTTCTTGCATATCTGTCATTAAGGCTTTACAGTGTTAAAAAAAATTGTACTTTACAATAAGCTATGTAAAAGGTTGCGGTGGAATCAGATCAGAATTGTCACTGTGAAGTGTTAGAAGAGTCTTTAGGAAAATTAGCTTGCACAGAAAAAGATCATACATCTCTAGAGAACTAAAGTTTCCTGATATTTACTTTAGGTTTTTAACCCCTTGGTGCTTCTCTTTGGCTTTGGTCAGATTCAGAGTGGCCAGCTGGAGGCGCTCCATTCCCTGCTCTGCAACTACTATTTCCTATATGCTAACGTGCGCCATGGTCTCCTGCACCACCTAATGGAGAGCTACAGCTTATACGGTGAGCATGCAAGACGACACTGCATGATAACTGTGGAATCACGCTTTAGTGGTTCATATGATTTTTAGATGCTTTTCACTTTAATCCTTCACACGTGGTCTTGTGTGCACTTACACGAATTTCGAATTGTTGCAAAGGCAGGGTGACTCAGTGAAACCTCTCCATGATAAATGATAAATACAGAAAAAATCCTAATGGTTGTATCCTGTGAAATTTTGCCTTTTCCTGCAGATAAAAAGCAGGAGCCTGCACCTTCTCGTAAGTGCTTAAAAAAACATTTTTTTGCCAGAAAATTCCTGCCAAATGTTTTTTAGCTGTTACAGAAGTTTCTCTTTGTCCTATCAGCTGTGTTTCAGGACCCTCTAGAGGACCACTGGAGTTTCCTGCGGCGTCACGGGCCCCTGCTCGCCTCCTGGCCGCTACTTTTCATTCAGCAGGCCCTCAACGAGCCTCCAGACACCTCTGCTCACACCTGGGCACAGGGCCTGGTGGGAAGAGGAGGGGTCAGGGTAGTTGAGTGGCTAAACAATGAAGATCAGACTGATCAAGAGTCCAGGTCAGCAGGTTGTCTGCTGAGCAATTAAAAGAAACTGTACTGGAAGTCTGGCAATTTGACTGGTTGACAGAGGGCTACAACCGCGCAGCGCTAATTGTAGTTTGTCCTTGTCATTTGATTGGATATTTATAGCAACGTGTCAGAGGCCTAATGTTCTTCTCCGCAGTGAGCTTGTGTCGACCTTCTCCTCTGAACCGACCTGTGTGGTTGTGAGTTCGGACGGAGAGCTGATGGTGGTCGGTACTGGACAGGGAATGCTGCATTTCATCGACACACAGACGGGACAGGTATGAACCCACTCTGACTCCGGGATTTGGTAAATTAGCCTTAAATTGCCTAATGTCGACTTTCTCCGGACTGTGAACAGACAGTGAGGTCAATGGTGAGCACCTGCGATGGCATCTCGAGCTGCGTCTTTCTGAAGGATGGATGTCTCGCTACAACCTCCTACGACGGACGAATAGAGACCTGGGACATCGGGAATGGCTGCAGGTGAGAAGAAGAAGAATGAGGAACATATCTCGGGCTGGACAAATCCCACTGTCCCCCTGGGTTCAGGCTCATTTGAATAAACTGATTTGTGTCTCCTCTTCTTGCAGGACTGCTATTATTGATGGCCACACTAATATGATAACAGCAAGTGATATCGCTGCAGACCATAAGCACTTTGCAACGGTGTCTCTGGACTTCATGTTGAAAGTTGGTCTCAAACAAATCACATTAATTTTTTTTGTTGTTGTTTGTTTTGTGTGTCCTTACTCCATTCATTGTTTGTGATTTTACACTGTCAGCTATCATTAAACAGCGCACATCACTGAAGGAGTCAGTGTTATACATTCTTGATTTTATTGTGTGACTGTCTTTTCTGCTCTTCAGGTGTGGTCATCTACTACAGGTCATGAGGTAGCAGCCTTGCTCAGTGCCAGCCCTTTGAACTGCGTGACCTTTGTCCCCGAGGGTCACCTGCTGGCTGCTGGCTGCTGGAATGGGAACGTGATCGTGTGGAACTGGCTCCAGAATAAAACTCAAACCGTGAGTAACAGTGAGGAGAGAGAGTTTAATAGGAGTGCAAAGCTAAATCACTCAAGTCCTCTTTTAAAATAGCTTTTTAAATTATACTCATTTGATTGTTTAGTCTATTAATCCTCTCAATATAGCATTAAAGTGGTATGTGTATGGCTTGAATTAACACTCAGAGGCTGCTTTATTAGATATATTTATTAGAGCCATAGATTCTCTGTTCACTTTTGATTTTACTCTTCCACAGAGTTATTACTTTCATTATATATTTGCCATTGCTTAAAAGCTCACAGTTGAGACAGACAGAAAAGATACAGGGGCTAGAGAGAAGGCAAATTAATTGTATTAAAGGTTCTGAACCTCCATTGCTCTTTAAATATGACCCCTCTCTCTCTCCTGTCCATTCCCCAGTCTCTGTCTGGTCACCAGCGCTCGGTGCGTAGTCTCTCCTTCTCCCCCTCCTCCTCCTCCACGCTCTGCTCGGGCTCCATATCTGGAGAGGTCAGGGTGTGGTCGGTGCCCACCTCCACCTGTGTGGGATGTTTCCAGGCTCACCGTGGCGCCGCAGAGGTCCTCGCCTTTCTGGATGAAGGAGCCCTGCTGCTCAGCGCTGGCTCTGATCACATGGTGAGACAACGTGGCCTGCGAATGCTCAACCTGGATCAGAAAAAATAAACTTAACTCTGCAGGCCAGAGTATAATATACTTACTCCATCACCACGAAGAGCAGCATTGGCACTTTGTTGAAGGATCAGATCAGAACATGTCAGCTGTTTCGTCAGCACATTAGTTGCAAAGAACATTCACAAAAAAGATTATAAGAGCAGTTTTGTTTTTTTATAAATTGCACCAAAATGAAAATCAATGCAGGACAAGTGTACGTGTTTCCACTCATGAATGCATTCTGACTTATTATGAAATGAATAGTCCTTTTTTTCCCCCTCTTCTTTGTCGTTGTGTTTTCCTGTAAAACAGCTCCAGCTCTGGTCAGGAGGACTTGGACGTTCAGTTGCTGCATTAAAAAGCGAAGAAGTAAGATCTTGTTTCTCTTTTAAATAAATCTTACCATTCTGCAAACATTTTACCTAGCTCATCTTAAACCACACTAGCCATCTTTCATGTCATAGCCTATGTGGATGAGTGACTAGTTGGGCTATGATTGAGAAGAGGATCGATGCCATTTGGTGAAAAAGTCTGCAGGAGACTCTTTCTCTCATGTCATTGCCATGAATAGAACCATTTCATTACCAATGTTTTGCTTTATTGCACGAGACTAGAAAGGAGGGTACTTTTAACATACTGAATAAGGAACTTTAGATATTTCTCCCGAAATGAAGCTACAGTGAAAATTTCCTTCCTTCCTTTCATTTGTTTTTTTTTTTTTCAATGTGAACAGGAGCCTCCTCACAACAGACTGAAGCCTGCGAACTCGGTTTCTGCTGCACTGTGCGTGGCTGTAAATGGATGCCATGCTGTCGTGGGATACCACAGTGAAGGCATCAAACAGTTCAACCTCGACTTAGGTGTGTATACCTTCGTGCCAGGGAAAAAAAAATTGTTTGTGTCTTATTGTGACACACTTAAACACATCTATCCTGGAAGGGTGTTTGACAGAGGAATTTACTCGCTTTTTTTCTTTCCTACTCAAAGCCGATATTGCAGTTTGTCAAAATTGGGTTTTTAAGGTTTTATACCAAAATACACCAAGGATGTAAACAGAGGATGGATAGATGACTAGATAGAGGCAGAGTTATAATGTTTGTTGTTATAATGAATGATTAAGACTTTAAACATGGATTTGGATTGGCTGATTGGATAATTGCATGAATAAGAAGGCATACAGGTGTTCCTAAAAAAACACTCAGTCAGTGTCAAACAGGAGACAGTAGACCTCCTCTATTTCTTTCCTAACTCTATCTTCCTCCACCCTGTGTTTAATGTTCAAAAATTTTATTTTAATCTCAGGTGAGATGATTTGGGCCTCCGGGGACCATGACATGTCCACACTGTGTCTGCTGTGGATCGTTTCGGACCCAGAGCAGACCGAAGCTGAGCTGCTGGTGTCCGGGGGAAGCGACAAACATCTGAGGCTCTGGAAGAGGGAAGGAGGAGAGGAGGGATTGATGGGCGGCCTGAAAATGCTTGGAACGTTTGGCATGCAACGAGGCACCGTCCTGGCACTGGCACAAAGCTCCACTTATCTGGCTACAGCTTCAGGTCAGTGTTACTGGTGCTAAAGAAAAACATGACGTGGTATTAAAAAAAAAAAGTCCTAAAACTTCAGGGAAGTAAGTTTTATCATGCTTTCCAGGCAACATGATATAATTCTCAGGGAGAAGGTGCTTTTGCCAGTCACCTTTATTAAAATTAATTAATTAAAAAAAAATTTTTTAAACATCCATCTTTCTACTCATGAGTGATTTATTATGTGCTCTTCTGTATTTCCCTTTGATTTAGACAACTTCACCATTGTTTTGTGGTTGTTGAGCGATCTGGGCCTTGGCCCCTCGGTTGAGCCCCATGCGGTACTGAGGGGCCACAGTGGGGGAGTCACCTCTCTGGATTTCAGCCCCGATGGTGGACAACTACTCTCCGGTGGGAAAGATAAGGTAATATTATCTAGAATTTTGTGGAACTTAACTTTTATATAAAATTACAAGATCAATCAGTCTGTAACTTTTTAGTGTATAAAATTGCATTCCTCATTAAAAGAACCTCACTCATAAGTGACCACCTGTTATCGCGTGTACTCTGTGCTCAAGTCTCGCAAGCACAGTGAGTTTTGTTTTCTGAAGAAGGCAATGAGATGCGGTCAAAAGTGCCAGAAAATGCTAGGAAGTGAACCTTGCATTTAGATCTTTTTCTTTTTTCTGAAAAACCTCCATTCAAGTCTTTAGAATTTTTGCTTGATTGGTGCATTGTCCAAATTGTTGCCAATACCTTTTCTGTAGATTCAATACCTTAACTTGAAATATAAATTCCTTTGATGTAGTAATTTCTTTAAAAGGAAACATGAAGTATGTGCATCATAGCCCAGACATACAGTCAGTAATACCGGACATATACCTAAGCTGGACTCCTTTTTACAGACTTGTTTCTGGCTGTGCTGTAATAACAGGAGTATCTTTGTTTCAGG
Organism: Istiophorus platypterus; assembly: GCA_016859345.1. Lineage (NCBI taxonomy): Eukaryota > Metazoa > Chordata > Actinopteri > Istiophoriformes > Istiophoridae > Istiophorus > Istiophorus platypterus. The sequence goes on along the minus strand of CM029113.1, from coordinate 19,336,819 downwards.
CCCTGATTGTGTGGGATATGAATTCGTCCCCTGCTGCCTTTTCCAAGTCGCTCCCTCACTCTCACAGAGACTGGGTCACCGGCTGTGTTTGGACTCCAGACTATGTGGTGAGTCCTCATGAGCGCCCTCAACGCAACAGCCCTGAATAACGGTCACACCCCCCTCATGCTACATTTTACTATTGCGTCGCCAGAATCTTGTCTTCGTCAGCCTCTGTCTGTCCCTTCCAGGTGAGCTCCTCAAACGATGGGAGGCTTTGTTTTTGGGATCTGCAGGCAGGCCGGTGTCTCAGAGAAATCTCCTGGAGGAGTCCTCTTACCTCTGTCTGCTGTCTAGTAAGAAATTTACATGGCTGTCAGTCAGATAAAACCAAATATTTCTTGTTTTTTTTCCCTCCTAGAAAACTTTTTGCAATTAACTGATGTATTGGAGGAGTAAAAGAGTTCAGTTGTTTGTGTAAAGTGTAGGAATTGAACTGTGTTGTCTTTATTTTCTTTTTCAAGACAAAGACAGCGCTCGGCCTCACAAAGGAACTACTGTGTTGAACTTGCTGTTTTTAACTCCTGCATGCAGGGACAGTATGTGATGGCCGGATGTGCAGAGGGAGCACTGCATGTGTGGAACTGGGAAACCAACATGGAAATCTGCCATATTGCCGCCCACAAGCAGCGTGTACACCACTGCTCTCTCCTCACAAATACAGGTAAACTGTACTCTCTCTTACTGTTACACTGTAAAATTGTAATGAGTCCCCAAGCCCTATCTTTACATTTTTTATTTTTTTTTTTTCTGAATTCTTGCTTTGCTTTTAAGAAAAGAACACAGAAGTCGACCCAGCAGAAATGACTGTTTTCACTGCATCTGATGACGGCACAGTGCAGCTCTGGAAACCACTACAGGTCTGTCTGCCAAAATAAAAGGCTCCCGATTTATTAAAATATTTCCCTCGTTCTACTGTATGTCTTATTCACTTGATTTTTAATGTCCAGACAAGATTAGGCTACGATCAGTGTTTGTTCTGCAGTTTTATGTGGCAATTCTCTTTTATTCACACAGTTTTTATTTTGTTTTTGTTTCTCTGATTTGGTCTCACCTTTCGGTCTAGTCTAGATGCAGAGCAACAGTTACTACCCATGAGTTCTCGACAATGACAAAAGATTGGACATAGTCACTTATTTTCCGGTTTTTGCCTCCTCTCTCACATCCTCTGCCCCCCCCCCCCCCCAATTAAAGATGGAGCACTTCAGCACCTTCCAGGATCACAGGGGTGCAGTTCACGGAATTGCCTGCAAGCAAGGAGTCCCAGAATTCCTCAGTGTTTCTGAGGACTGCTCATTGCGATGCTGGACATGGAAAAAAAGTAATAAAGTACTTGTTCAAGTAGTTCACACTGGTTGTTTAAGTCCTCTTTGTTTAAGAGAATTCTGCTCTGTCTGTAAGAAGTCATAGTGTTGTTTTATCAGAGGTCAGTAATGGAGTTCGTATTCACCTGTATCATGAGGAAACAACAGCCTGATTTATTTGCAGCTGTTTTGCATGGCTGGTGCCTGACGTTTGTATGGAAACCTGCCGTTTCACCTCTGTATTCTTTCCTTTCCGCCCAGAGAGCCCTCTCCACCTCACAGATCCTGTCACGGCTCTGTGCTTCTCTCAGAACGGGGATGTGTGTCTTGCTGGTTATGAGTCCGGTTTGCTGGAGCTGTGGCAGCACAACGCGGTGATCGGCAACAAGCAGGTGAAGAAATAAATAAGAAAACAGATTTATACTGAACTTTTTTTTTGTATACTGACACTGTGTGTGTGTGTTTGTCTGTGTGTGTCAGGCTTCAAACAGCGCCATCGCAGCGATCTGCGCCCTGCCCCATAGATGGTTTGCTGTCAGCTACCCAAAATGTTTTGTTGATGTGTGGAAGCTGGTGTGGAATCAACAACACAGCACTGCAAGGTAAGCAACAAACAACAACAAAAAAGTCACACTACAAGCTACCATACACGGCCCAACTGTCCTCCATTTTTGTTATTTTTTCTTTTTTTTTTTAGAGCCTTTAACCAATGAGAATTTATGAACAAATGCTCATTTACAGTAAAGGTCTGGGGACGTAACACAAGAAATCAACAGAATAAAACAGTAAATGCACTTTTATTTATACCAGCAGTCATTGACATGTGACAAACGTGATGGGAAAACATGCAGTTGTCTTAAAGTTAAAAAAAAAAAAAAAAATTCATGAGAGATATTTTTTGTTTGTTTTCATACCTTAAATATTTGCAGATATCTAAAAGCAACAAGCTCTGAATTCACATGCTATTTGATTAATGTGACACACACACACATTATCTCTCTGAGCATCCCCTGACTTTTTTTTAGGCTATATTAGTTTCCTGCCATTTAGCATTTCTGCATTATGTCTCGGTTCGACAGCATTTTATTAAACCTGTTATCAGTTCCGCTTTTTGGAACTGGGTTTTTTTTATTTTTTGTTGTTTTTATTTAAAGTCTAACACAATTTCTGCCTCCATTCCAAAAGTAATTCAGTAATGTCTGACTCTGCACGCTAACCGGTCCTGCTTTATTCTGCATTTCTCTCGCTCCCAGCCTGGTGAAGGTGACCACGTACACAGTGAAAAATCCAGCCTTCCACCTCTCCTACTGCTCTGTCCTGATCGGTGTGACCGAACACGGAACAATATTTGATGCCACGAATGAGGAACAGTGGAGCGAGCGAGCCACAAAGTAACGTTGCATACTGCACAGCATGTACCAAAATCTTTGCCCTGAGTTTTCGGGGGTGAACCAGTGGTTTAACCAAACTTTTGGCCACATTGATTAAGGCTGATTATTAGGTTTTGCATTTTAGAGAAAACTTGCTTCTCCCATTGTGTGAGTTTTAGTTTTGACTTCTCCTTGTTGAATTGCAGTGGAGGAGTGTTAATTAGGGCAGACCCGTTTATAGTGGAGGTGAACGGAAAGTTTCAGAAACTGTCTAGAATATTGAGGGTTATGGTTCTGTTAGCTTTAGTATTTTTAATCTAACATGGCTGCCAAAATCTGTCACTCATGAGAAAATTTACTGATCACATTAGCCCCAAATTATTGATCTAGTTAGCTGGAACAGTTAAAACAAAAAAACCTGGTAATTTAATGCATGGTAGTTTGACAGAAATTTACAGATACACCTATTGTGAACATCCACAAAACCACACCTCGTAAAAAAATACCTATATTATTTTGTAAATTTTATCTTTAACTATACTAACAGTCCAGCTCAGTTCCAGATATTGTGCCATTGGGTTTTTTTGGGTTTTTTTTTCATAAAATAGGAGTTATTATTTTCAACATTTTAAGAGGTTAGAGTAATGTCAAAGGCTCTTTTTGTGTATGTCTTTTTCTAGCTGGGAACAGGAAGTCAAAATTTTGGATTTCATCCCTAACGACGATAAAAGCATGTGGCTGGTGGGCGCAGGAGAGGGAAAAGTTCACATGGGCTTCATTGTGAGTTTTACCTGCCTGCAACTAATATTGCTTGACATTAAGCACACTTCTTTTTTCACTGTCAACACCATTTTGACAGCGAAAATAGGAACTGCACATTGGAACATTAATGACTGTGCGGCTTGGTCGCCAGAGTGACCCCGGTTCTCTGAAAACTGAGTGAGGTGCCTCGCAGCACTGCCCCCGCCTGCATGGGCAGGGACACGTGGAAGACATATGCTTGGGAATGCCATGGGGGGGGGGGGGTCGCATGTGATTATAAAAGGGGGCAGGGGGGTTGAATGTGGGGGGCAGGCTTGGCCATGCAGCTCAGATGATCATTCTGGCCCCCTGACAGACACCGTGGTATCTGAGGTCTGTGATTGGTCGCACCATATGGGCGCCTTAGTTTTCTCATTTTTAAGAGAACTGGGAGCGCTGGCAACCAAATGATACATCGCTAACTAGACCTACTGTTTTTGGGGTTTTTTCTTGTGTTTTTTTTAGTAGTAAAAAATTCTACACAAAAACACCAGTTTACTTTCTTTTCCTTTTGTCCATCCCATCAGGCACCTCTTCTTAATCACAGATTACGTCAAAACCCAACTGTAGCACACCGCAAAGGGAAAAGGAAAAGGAATGCCGATCGTTGACATTTTCCTCTCTTTCTCCAGTTTGCCATGGGCCCGGACACTAGTCTCAGTTCAGTGTTCGGTTCGACATGCCTGAACTGCGACGAGGACGAGAAGCAGAAAGGAATCCCGGTAACAGCTGTAACTATGGACAAAGGTACAAACTGGGGCTGCAAGTAACAGTTATTGTGTATTGTGTTGACAATTTAACTGTTCGGACTCTGGAGCATCAGAAAACAGTGAGACATCAAACACACTTTCCCAATATCATGTCATCAAATTGTCTTTTTTTTGGGGGGTCAAAATCCAAAGATATTCAGTTGATTGTCAGATGACAATAAGAATAGCAGCAAATGCCCTAAGATGACTGATAGGAACTGAGGAATGTTTTGGCATTTTTGCTTTAAACTTAGATAATCAATTGATAATGATAAAAGTTGACTAATCGACTAATCATTGAAACTCTAATACAAACATCACCGGTGTTTGCACCGTTACTGTTAGAATTCATACTCTTACTTCATTCGTAACCATAGTTACTAGAACTAATACAACCTCTGTAAATGCCAGCTTTCTATTTTTTTATTTTCTATGTGATCAGCCAATGTGTTGAATGTTCTTTCAGAGTTTGTTGTGTGTGGAGACATGAGGGGCAACATGTGGTTCAACCAGCCCCCAGAGCTTTCATCATGGAGCCGCAGAAAACCTGTAAGAGGCTCTCAACTCCTACACAGAACATGAGACGTGGTGCATATTTATTGATATTGCAGCGATAGAAAGAAACTAAACTAATACTCAACAACTGCGTTTGAGTAATATTTTACTTTCTTTTTTTTCTGCTGCTTTATATGGTTGCGGACGGAAGTTTACACACACCCATCGTAGATATGACTGTCAATTAAATAATGGACTTTTGGGATTTCTTGGTGCATGAGTTTTAAGTAATTTAGAGTTTTCTGAAATCAACACAGGGTTGAAATTATATAAACACCACCTGAGACTATTAACTAGGGGTTCCTCAAGTTCCAGAATATCCTTCCAAGGCCTCTTAAATTCCTGTTAAAGATCATGCTTGACGACAGCTGGTAGCTTCTATGTGCCCACATAAAAAAAAAGAGTTTGTTTGGCAGTCCTCAATGGATTGACCAATGCACAGTACAATGGGAAACTCCAAGGAACTCAGTGCAGATCCGAGAAAAAGGGTCATAGATGTATACAAGTCAGGAATGTCTCTCGGAGCTGTTTCCGAACAAATGCAGATTCCAAGATTGTCAGTTCAAACAGTTGGGAAGTGAGGCTGACTTGCCAGGGCCTGGAAGAAGACCAAAACTGTCACCCTGAGCCAAGAAGAAATCCGTTTGGACTGATCAGAAACAACCTAGAAAAAACACCAAGGCACAAGGCCTGTCATGAACAGGAACCTGCCATAACACCGGGGTCACTGTCTGCAGTCAAGGGAGTGGGTTAAGAGGCCGCTGGGTAAGAAATGGGCAGAGAAAAAAATCCTTCTTGGGGAAAGTTCCATAGTCGGGTGAGACAAAGATTGAGTTGTTTGACCACAGTGCCTAGAGGAATGTTTGGAGGAGTAAAGCTGAGGCATTCGACTGCAGGGAGACTCTACCACCTGTTAAGCTCGGTGAGGGTAGTATCCTGCTCCACAGCTGTTTCACTGCTGCGTTGTGAAGGATCTAAATAGTTGCTGCAATGCTTTCATACTGTAACAGATTGATGAAACCACATTTGGTGAACCTTTCTAAACGTTTTTTTATTGAGGTGTGGATTTAACATCTTTGAATGTTTTTTGTCTCAACTGCAGTTTAAAATCAAACAATATACAAAAAAACTATGATGAAAAGAAGCAAATCCTCACATTTGAGAGGTCGGAACCACCAAACTTTAGGCGTTATTGCTCGATAAATCATTAATTTCTTATCCGTATCCATCGTTGCTGCCAATAATCAACTTTTAATTATTTATTATTTTTGTTTTAATGATTTTTAATTATGTTTTACCCTCAGGCTCACAGTGACAGGATCAGTGTGCTGAGACTCACCAACACCACCATGATCTCAGCTTCCTACGACAGGACGGTGAAGCTGTGGGACAGAATCACCAAGAAACAGGTGCGTTATCATTGTAAAGAATAAGTCTGGTCATGTACTGTCTTTTTTTTTCTGTTTTGTTAATTAATCCAATGGTTAAAAAATAAATAGATAAATAAAAAGACCAAAACCAACAGAGAACCCATCCCCCTAACTAGTATTGTGTGTATCCAAAACCTGACATAATCTGTGTTTTGATAACTCTTATTTCTCCTCTTTTCATGCACCTGTTTTCTTCTCTCACTCTCTCTTTCCTCCTCAAGGTGGGTATGTTTGTGTGTGAAGGTCCGGTCGTGATTTTGAAAGTGAATCCAGAAAAACCAACTGAGCTGGTTTGTGGTGACGAACGGGGGAAGCTCTACTTTCTCTCCTGGAAGGAATAATCCACTAGATCTTACACACAACATTGGGGATTAAGGGAAAACACTCACCAAATATATGAATTTTCTGCTATTTTTTAATAATTTTTCCTTTTTTTTTCTTTTTTTTGTTTCAATGATGGGAAATGTGCAATAAAGTGTACTAAAATAAAAAAGATGACATATTTACATCACGTAGAGATATGCAGCTGTGTAATAGCTGTAATGTTTCAATTATGTCAAGTTTACTTGTGCCTTTAATTCATATTAAGAGAATCCTGCAAATATAATAATCGCGTATAAAAAATGATTAGAAACATTTGAAATATTATTTTATAGCTTTTGTGTGAGCTTAATTTTTTAATGTTTCTTGTTAATTTGAAAATTGTAATGAAATGAAAAAGGATTGTGGGAATGTGAAATTATTTATAATTAACACTTTGTTGTTTCGTTTAATATTTTTAAATGATATTAAATAAAATAAATGTAACAATAAATATTAATATTTTTATTTATATTTATATATAAAAAACATGTTTCACACATGTTTGATGGAGACTGGGTAAGAACCTCTCAGACAGTGGCAGATGAACCGCAGATGTTTAAACACAACTTCCTATCTAATGATTTTACAACTCTGTTATCTGCTGATAATAACCCACAGTAAAACATGTTAAGTAAATAGAACGACACTTCACATTGAACTTCATTGATCTCACCAAGAAGGTACCTGGAATTATAGGCCATGGGCTACATCAGGTGTCACCCAGCTAACCTATGATTCCATTCATCCCTTCATTCATCATTTCATTCATGCATTCATTCATTTCATTTTTTTTTAATTAGTACTCACACATACTATATTATGTTATGCATACATGGGATATTTTGCCGTCCAGAAAGTGACTGTTGACATTCAAGAGATGTTGCGACAATTCGCTTAGATTTAATTTTGAATGAATGTTAAGATTTAATTTTTTTTTAATTGTTTAAGAGGTACAGTATATTAAATCCAAGGATAAATAGACGAAAAGTAAATGGTTTAACACTAATAACTGAAGAGAAGAGAATTCTGCTCTGCTTCATTTCAGATGTCAGTTTTGTACTTTTTTTTTACTTCAGTGGATTTATCTGAAAATTGAAGTCACTAGCTACTTTGCAGATTCAGGTTAGTTATACAAAATATAATGAACACATAATTTATGATATGATATTGTAGATAAAGCAACCAAATCTTATATTCAATATTTATAATTATCTACATACCCACAGCATTAAAGTGATGTACACATTGAGACCCGAATAAGAGTGATCCACTGATAAAATGTATTTTCTATATAATATAATTTTAAAAAATGTAAAGCAATTAAAAATGTATATGACATGATATCTGAAACACCAAAAAAAGAAATATATATGTGTATATATATATATATATATATATATATATATATATATATATATATATATATATATATACACACACACACACACACACATATATACATACATACGTGTGTGTGTGTGTGTGTATGTATATTTACACATATATACATATAAACACACTTAATATATATATATAATTTTAATTTTAATTTTCTTTTAGTCATTAATATTTCAGGCTTCATAGGGTTCATGAAACGACACTTTGTGTCGGCGTCCCGGGCGGTCGAACGTTTCCGAGCAGCACGTGAACGCAGCACGAGGCCGACCTGCAGGCTCCAGGTGAGACGGCCCCGCCCTCCGCCCTCCGCCCTCCGCCCTCCGCCCTCCCCCCCCACACGACACCGCACAGGTACGGGGACAGGAACCGGACTCACCGGTCTCAGCGCCCCGTCCGCTCCTTGAGAGCCCCGCACCGAGGTCACAAGGACCGGCTGGAGGTCTCCCTCCTCCCCGACCCGTCCCCCGCACCCGCACCCGTCCTCGCCCAGCGTCGGGTGACCTCACACCCCGGCGGCTGAAAACAACCGACCGTCACCGACACGATGTCCCGGACGTAGACTCCGCCGAGGACCGACGCCGCTCCACCGACATTTACCCGCCGGCGTCGGTTAACCGGCGGGACGGAGGAGGGGTGGAGCCGATGGTGAGTTCACGGTTAAAAACGCGTCCCTGCAGCTCAGCCTCGCCGCGGTTGATGGAAAATGTCGGTTAATGTTCGTTTTGTTTTTGTCTGAACAACGTTTCCTCGCTGTTGGGCAGGATCGGTACGATAACTTGGACTTGGAGTGCGACGGAGGAGGCGTTTCGGTGAGTAGAGAGTTTGTTTGTTTGTTTGTTTGTTTGTTTGTTTGTTTGTTTGTTTGTTTGTTTGTTTGTTTGTTCGTTTGTTTGTTTGTTTAAACGTAACTTTAGCCACCTTAGCACCTTAGACTTTCAGCTGTAGAGCGGTTGTCTAGGCCGGATTAACCTCTGGGGGGGGGGGTAGGCTGGACCCCCACTCTACATGTCAGTATCATGACCCCCAGGCCCCCAGAAACCCACCCACTGAAATGATGAGTTGATCAATTTATTCATTGATTGAAAATGACCTGTCACCATAGTTTGATCATTTATTAATCGAGCATAGAGGTTTTCATCGACTCCAGTTTCTCAGAGTATGAACGCGGCAGCTGTTCAGTTTCTCTGACATCTGGTCGAGACAAAAACAAGACATTTAGACCAGTAAACGCAGGCGACAGGGGGGATTTTTCACTGCTTTATGATACGTATTAGTATATAAACTAGACAATCAATGCATCATGGAACGAAAATAATAAAACAACGAAGGTCTCGAAACTAGATTTTGACTCAGGACTTGGCAACAAGACGGTGGATGCACGACCCAACGGACTTGATGTTTTACGTCGGTAGTGCACATTTCTAACAGGTTTACGATAAATGAAATTATGTAAAACCAAATAATGTGGAGTAAAAACCTGTAATTGTCAGGGGCGCTGGGCAGTTGCCTGCTTTGCCAACCCTATTGTTGCTCTATGCCCTGTTATTGAATTTAAAAATTTTAATTTTGAATGAAACTTCTGATTAATTTACAGTAGAAAAGTATGAGCTCTGTAAAACAAAGAATTACATTTTTCATTTATATAATGAAGGTTTTAGCCGAATTTACAGATTTATTTATTTATTTTTATTTTATTTGTTTGTTTTTTTTTTTTACTGCTGCATCATTGGTCGAGACCTTAAATTGTCCTTGAACAGAAACGTGACAGTGACTCTAAATTTTAATGTCACCAGGTTTTCAAGTCTAGACATGAAACCGGCTTCATGTCCGGACTTGAAATCTGGACATAAAGCTGGACTGTAAGACGTTAACAAGAAAACACGTCCTTCCCTCCATTAAATCTGTGGACTGTCGGCCACTCTTGGCGTCTTTTCCCAGTTCGGTCCCCGTAAATTCATCATTAATGTTTTTGAGATTCATATTAGTTGCATTTTTACATTAAAAGCTCTTTCTTTTTCTTCTCTCCTCATTCAGCAAAAAGCAGCGCTGTTCGGTGGGATGTTCAAGAAACCGTCCAAGTCTTCAGAACCATTTGTCCAGGCACAGGTGATGTTGTGGTTTTAATGTTGATTGTGGTCAGTTTTTGCGAATCCCTACTAGCAAATCTGCACTGAAACGATTAATTGATTAATTAATTGACAGAAAATTATCTTTATAATCGTTTTAATCCTTTTTTTTCAAGTTAAGAATGCCAGTCATTCTCTAAATTTATGCGTTTTGAAATGCGAGGGTTTGATGCTTTTCTCTGTGACACGATAAATTGAATCTCTTTGGGTCTTGGCTTGACGTTTGTACAAAACAAGAGTTTTGGTAAATTCTAAATCGACATTTTTCACCATTTTCTAGCATTTTATAGACTATTTGCACTATTTGATCCCGCATGTAGTCACACAAAGACTCTATGTTGGCACTACAGGACAGTTTATCATCCAACAGTGAACTTTCAAAGAGCAGCGACAGCCTGACTGACAGCAGCGCCAAGGTGTGGAAATTCTCCCTGTTGGATTTCTTTTCATTTTTCTATTTGAACCTTATTTCATTTCTCTGAACATCACTAACTAATGTAAACTGAGGAAATATTGCATCAAATTATTCTGTAAATCAGTGACTGGTTTATTTCAACAATACGTAGACTTGACATTTATTATTAATGCTTCAGGACAAAGGAGGCGTGTTTAAAGGAATCTTTAAGAAGGCGACCAAACCTGCAAAGGAGAGTCAGCCGCAGGTTTGTAGTGACCTTTTAATATTTAAAAATGCAACTGAAATTTAACTAGAACTGAAATGATTAGTCAATGAATCAATTAATCAACAGATAATGAAATCATTGTTAAACATTGTCCTGTCTATATAGCACATGTGCTGCCAGAGGTTACTTAAGGTCACAGAGAAAGAGAGGCGTGCCAGGCTGCCTTTGTTTTTACAAAATAAGACATTAACATCCAGTAGAAATTTTCAGCAGATTATTCATATGTTTTCAAGACTTTATTTAACCTTTTGAATTTTATTTCACATTTCTAAAACTCTAAAGATTCTAACCAAACTTTTTGTTGCAATGTGGGATAAAAATACATAAATAAATTAAAAAAATATATAATACATATACTTAAATTTGAGTGGTTCCAAAGTTGTGTAGAAATGTTCAGACCGTGTTTTAAACTTTTCTGCGTCAACAGGCCACCCACTCATTACAAAGTCCTGAACTCTCTGCCAGTAGTGACAGCTTAACAGACAGCAACAAGTCATCGAAGGTAGAGTCCAGTTTCTGCCCTGCCATATGTTCGGTTTTCCCACGCATGAGTTAGTCGTGTCAGTCACCGGAGTGAAACCTTTCTCTCCCCCTTTTTGTCTTCAGGACAAATCAGGTGTGCTGGGTGGGATCCTGAAACGATCTCCTAAACCAGGGCACGTCCGGAGACCCTCACAGGTGACACCCGATCTCATGTTACATGTCCTGCACACAGCGAGAGATCACCTGGGGGGAAATACACTTATCAGCTCAATTCCTGAAATGTAAAATATGAAGTGCTGCGTCATTTCAATAAGAGCCTGACAGGTAATGTTATGTCTCAGGATCTTTTGGACAATGATCTGGCAGGCAGCAAGGACAGCACGTCTGAGGACAGCAACGCTAAGGTGAGTCTCATCGGCCAAATTGTTATTGTTGTGTTTTTAATATTCGTTCGAGCAAAAGCGTTCAAAATGAAAACGAGACTGCTTCTTAAACATCTTCGTCAACAAAGCCAGTGTAGCTCAGTCAGAGATCACTGCCTGAACAAAAGCTACCGGAGTAATAGTTCAGACCAAAGTGAAACAAAACATTACAAAAAAATGATAAACCACATCATAATGATAAAGTATAAACTAGTACATGAATAAGCAAATAAATTAGAGTAAATGATACAGAGTGTATGATTTCCATGTTTTCAGACACTCTGGACTCTTGTGTTTTTAAAGTTACCGCTTTCACTAAATTGCTGAAACGTACCCAAAGATACTGGGGAAAATTTTAAAAAAAATTAAATTGTACTATGCATTTTCTCTAAAATTTAACATTGTTATATTTCGGACAAAATTAACATAGTGTTTCCCTCGACTTAACCTGTGACATATGCTCCTGATGTCCCGTAGTAAATGTGCAGACCCGGATTGAATGCAGCCATCGGGTCGTGTGTTGTTTTTGTTTTTGTGTGTGTTTGGACGAGCGAGTCGAACTTGCATTCGTCAGCGGGTTGAGAGAAAGCAGCAGCAGCTGGTGTGTAAATCCCTGCCTGTTGTTCTGGCTGCCGCATCAGACTCTGTTATGTTTCAAATAACTTTTATACAGCAGAAGTAATTATTATGTGACTTTTTTTTTCTCCTTCTTCTATTTAAGGAGTCAGGTGGGATGTTCGGCGGGATGTTTAAAAAATCCCCAAAGCCCTTCGGGGTGAGGACACAGTCTCAGGTGAGAGTGGCGCAGTTCAGCTGTCTCATTCCAACCTATTTTACATTATTAGGGGAAGATGATATAGATTCATCAGAGATTTTCAGCGACCTGTCTGCACCAGCGAGCTCTCGGCCAGAGCCATTTCTTTTCTCTTTTCAGATTCTCCTCTCTGCTGGCGCCAGCTCTCGGCCAGCAGTGAATATCTTTCTGTAAATGACAACACTAAGGTGAGGGTTTTTTTATTTTTATTTTTTATTTTTTATAGCCTGGGGGGGGGTTATATGTTGGGAAGGCCAAGCTAAACCTGCGTGCATCAGCAATCTGGATGAGAGTACGGGCTGCCGTGTGAAATTCCTGCTCGTCCATTTTAAGAATGTTTCACTAAAATCCTACACTTGGGTTAAAATATTCTCAAACTATAGTTTTAATGTGACTTTTTTTTTCCAGGAGTCAGGGGGGATATTCAGTGGAATATTTAAAAAATCCCCAAAGCCCCTCGGAGCGAGGGCACAATCTCAGGTGAGAGTTGTGGGTCTCGCTCGTCTCATGTTTACTTGTGAACTATTTCTGGGAGATGAAAAGAAAAAAAAAAGATATGGTTGACATTCCTTTCTCTCTCTCAGGACAACTTGTCGGCACCCGACGAGGTCTCGGGCAGCAACGACAATCTTTCCGAGAAAAGCACGAAGGTGAAGGACGTTAAAGCCACTTCCTCCACCCTCAACCCAAAGTGTAACCATCAAACAATCGTAACCGTGATTAATGAAGTTGTTAATGTTGCGTGTCGTTTTCCCAGGAGAAGGCAGGACTCCTAAGTGGTGTCTTCAGGAAAAAAGGTGCCAAATATCAGTCTCAGGTAAGGTGGACGTTCGTCAAAGACAGGTTTTCATTGCGTAAAGTTAAATATTCTGTTTGAGCAATTTATCCTCGAAAAGTGATTCAAATCATTTGAAAATAGTCGCGTGGACTTTTGAGGGTAACACTGGTCAGCAGCTGCACTTTGTGTTCATACCCGACATTGAAAAACCCCAGGCTGGCCTCACTGGCCTTTTATTAACTTAAAACCACATGTTTTCCCAGAGTCCTTCACTCTATTTAGGAACAAGCTATAGTCTATTGGTGGCCATGCCTTCAAACCTGCTGGTTATTTTATCTTTGAAATGATTAGTGTTTTTTTATGGTCTTGGTTTTTAAATTTTGAGTGTTTTAACGTATCGCTCTTTTTAGGACGATTTGTCTGTGGGTGGTGAACTCTCCGGCAGCAGTGACAGTCTCATAGAGAAGACCTCAAAGGTTAGGGATGAGGCTTGCTTTGCCTTTTTCACTCGGACCTGCACCGCGTTCGCACTAAATGAACAGGTGAAGACGTCAGTTTGTCACTTAAACCGCTCTGTGTTCTTTTTCAGGGAGGAGCAGCGGCAAAGATCCTGAAGAATCCTTTCGCCTCCTCGTCTCAGGTGATTTTTCTCAGTCAATGAGGGCTGGAACTCTGCCTGCCCATTTGTCTTGCTTTCTTATTGGTGCAACGCTGATGATGACGACGATGATGATGATCTGCTTCGTTTTTATATCAGGAAAAGGAAAAGACTGAACACACAGGAGAGTCAAATGAGAACACCTCCTCCTCAGAGAGGCCCAAAGTCAAGCAGGTTGGTTGTGATACCAGAGCAACTGAATCTCCTCCCTGGTGATTGAACGTTTTGGACTGAAAATCGTTTTTTTTCTAAAATTAGAAACAGGCTCAATTTGTTTTAATTTTTTTTGTAAGTGGACAGGAACAGTGTCTCTGTCTTAATTTCAGAACGGTCTGAGTGCGATGATGAAGAGCACGTTCTACGCTGACAGACAGGTAAGACGTGGACCTTCTGCACACCAGACATTCGCTTCATGTCATCCGTTTGTCACACTCCCCCTGAAACTAAGCAGCGTCTCTTGCAGAGAGGCCTAAGAATAAGATTTCAAAGTTTATGAAGTTAATCCAAAGATGATGTAAAGATGGATATGCTATTGTTTATATTTTGACAATAACTGGCTCTGTCCACAGGAGAAGAACTCAGACACCGATGAGGAGACAGAGGGCCAGACTAGTCACAAACAGGTTATTAAGGATTTCAAGATTTTTTTTAAATTTTTGTTAGTTTAATGTGGTTTCAGTCTTCAATTTCGGTCATATATGTGGTGTTTAATTTATGTTTTGGTTTTTCTATTTGTTTTTTTTTTCTCATATTCAGAATAAACTTGCGGGGGCGATGACAAAGCTGAATCCGTTTCGATCTGCAAACAAGGTGAGGATGGTTTTGACTGCAATCTTTTGATAGTGCTCAAGAAATAAGGGAAAGTTTGGACTGATAAATGGATTTGTTAAAACAACTGTAAAGCCTCGTTTAGCTGTTTCCATTAAAATGAAGATTTCTGTCTTCTCTGTTCAGAGCGAGAAGCAGACGGGCTCTGATGAGGAGGCTCCGCCCACAAGCAGCGACAAGTCATCAGGCCACAAACAGGTGTTTGGATCTTCACTGGTTCCTGTTTCACTGGGTTTTTTTTTTTTTCTTTGAAGTGGTTTATGTTAATTCAGAAGAAATTCTACATTATATTTAGCTCTTTTTAATCAAGCAGAAATTGGCTGCTTCTTACCCACGCAGTTACACAACAAAGCTCTGTGTATGCACGCGCACATGTGGCGCATGTGTGTGTGTGCGTGTGTGTGCGTGTGTGTGCGTGTGTGTGTGTGTGCGCGTGTGTGTGTGTGTGTGTGTGTGTGTGTGTGTGTGTGCGTGTGTATGAGAGAGAGAGTGAATGAGTGGCATTGTGAACTACTTTTGTTCTGCGTGGGTAGAAAAGAGGGAAATCATGAGCCAAATGCTGAAGCTTTTAACAAACATTTTACCCACAGGCTCTTTCTGCAGTCCAGCTCAACTTGTCCTGCCTGGTCTTTTCTACCTCTTGGTACCTTAAGTCTTTCATGCAAAAGACAGAGAATAGCTTGTCTTGCAGACATGTTTTGCACCAACTAGGCAAAACTGTTTCAGGCCTTTATTACCAAGTTCACAGTAGAGGGAGGACAACTACATCTGGCAGCAAAACTAGAAAAACATGGCAGTCTGACTGGTTTCCGACAGCACATAAATTAAAGCAACTGAAACCCGCTAATTAAAAAGTTTGGCCCTGACTTTTCTCTGCAGACGTATCTGTTGACCATCCTCTTAACAACCGAATCCTCTCATCTCCTCGGGAAGTTAACAGTCCTGTGGTGACTTGCTTTTGTTCGCAGTGCTCATCATAGCTCGTTAGCTGTCAACATCTTTCAAGTCTCTCTCAAATCTCTCAGTGATCTTTGTTCCTCCCCTCAGAACGCCATGATTGGAGCCATGTCCAAACTGAATCCTTTCCGCCTTGCAAATAAAGTAATTATGCTGTTAGATGTGTCGGGTGATGGTGTTGGTAGTGAGACAGTCATAATCATGACTGTGACAGTGGTGATGGGACTGTGATGAAGGTGATGGTTGTGATGTTTGAAGGACCATAGCAGTAGTTTTGCATCTATTAGCCAGTTGACTACAGATCACATGGACTTTCAGTCACAGCTAATCTGAGAAAATCTAAAAAGCATTTTAAAGTCAAAGTAAAAAATAGATTTGCTGTTGAGGGGCTAAATGTGCAAAGGTCCTGATATGGTTCTCTTTAAAAAATAAAAACAAAAAACAAACAAACAAACTCTTAAATAATATGATTTTGGTTGATACAGTTTAATATCCGATGCTGTCCTTTGTTCAGAAAGACACCGAAGACACACAGATGCTCAAGGAGAAGCAGAGACAAGGGGAAGAGAACCTGAAACCGGTAAGTCTATTTTTTGCATCGCTCATGAGTTATAAGTGCCCACACACACACACACACACACACACACACACACACAAACATACACACACACAAAAGTTCTGTCAAAAATACCCCATCTCCTCACACTCCTCCTCTTACATACCTCCACCACATCCTCCTCTTCCCCTTACCTCCCTTTAAAAATTGCCAGCTCACTGTCAGACTGCCCCGTCCTCCTGCTCCAGCACACTGTGACTCTCTGCCCGTGTCCTTGTCAGGTCAAAAGCAACATGATCCAGCAAGAAAGGAAGGAAAGGAGCGAAGCGCCGCTGGTCCCGCCCAGACCAACCGAAGAGGTTCGCATGCAGTCCTCGTCTCAGTGACATGTGATCAGTGTGAGGCTTCTCTGACTTTTCTGTCTGTCTCTGTCCTTTTGTGTCCAAGGAGATGAAGAGGACGTCCACATATGACAAAGTGAAACCGAGAGGAACCAGTGATAATCAGGTACATTTTTCGCACTTTTCAGATCCACAAAATTTTTGTGTGTTTTCTGTATATCTGTTGTCCAGAGAGTTTTATTACATTTGAATATATCTGTTAGAACACAAATTGAATAGGTTAAATAATGAATAATCTTAAATGATGCCATACAGCAAACAGCAAGCATGAAATTCACATACAATTTCTTTTGTTTTGTTTTTTTGACCAAATGTCTGTATTTGTCCTCTTAAGGATAAAAAGGACCTGATCTCCAGAGAGAGAAAAGAAAAGCCTGCGGAGACTCCTGTCCCTGCCAGACCATCAGAAGAGGTCGAGTAGGCCTGTCGGTGTTTTGACGAGCATTGGCCGTTTGTATTAGTTTGGAGCATTGGTGTGTGTTGATGACTTCAGAGAAACTGTTCTGGTTTCATTACAGGAGAAGAACAGAGCAGTGAGACATGGTCCACAAAAGCACAAGAGCAACCATCAGGTACTGATGTGTACACACAGCACAATGGTTAGATGGACTGAAGGGTTTTGCTGATAATCCTGGGCTGTTGTGATAAGTTTTGAATGTCAGTTGTTAGCCCTGCTGGAAGTAGACATTTTATCTAAAAGGTCTATAATTCTACAAGACATTTGAAGGTGCCCTGTAAAGTTCTCTTTTGTCAAAAAGTAAACCAATGTGTGTGTCTTTGAGGTCCAATGAAAGTGTATTTTCTTCTATATTTTCTTCTACATAAAGTAACTGCAGATCTGATTTTTATTTATTTATTTTTTTAATATTTTAAATCGGTATCTTTTAAATCTTAACATCCATATTTACCAGCTAGCAATCTTCTTTTTTTAAATGCCTTCCCTGGCGCATTATTATGTTTTTGGTGTGTTGCCTCTACTACCAACTGTTAGTTAGTTAGAATAGTGGGAAACCAGCAGCTTGATGTGACATCCATTAATGTGCTCCCTCATGTGGATGCATAGTACAAACAAAAAAGGGACCCCCTAGAAAAGAACTGCTCCAAAGTACTACTTGTGTTCACAACTTAACAGGGTAACTTCAAGTGATTTCAGCTGCAAAAAGGCCTTACTTTAAAATTCTAAAGAAAACTATGAACTGTTGTAATATTTGGAATAAAAAATTGTTGAATTTATATATGAATATCTGTATTAAATATTGTCTGGTAAACACTTTAATACAATATTATCAGTACCGTATGTGCATTCATCACGCAAACAGACCACACATTCCATTGCATACACATGGAATACATATTCAAAGCTTTTCTATGCAAAAAAACAAAAAACGACAATTATTCAATAATGTTTACTTTGCTGCAGAGCCAGTCAGATGATGAAAGTCTCAAACAGGATGACTCTGCTGAAGCCAAAGAGGGAGATGAGGCGAACCCCCCGGAGAGCAAAACAGTGAGTTTTTCTCCTCATCAAAGAGGATTCACCAACAGTCCTCAGAGCTAGAATTAATCTCAGGGAGCTTCCTTTCATATTAACAAAGTAGAGTGTCGGCTGTTTTTAACATTGATTTGTGATACCGAACAACACAGTGGTTGTCACATAAAACCTAGATTTGAATGACTGTGTACGTTTATGTATTTTTTTTAGCTTAATTCTGGGTTTTTTTTGTGACTTTCTCAGTCGTCTTCATGTGGTTTTTGAGCCAACATCTGCTGCTCCATGCAGGTGAAAACAAACACAGAGTATCAGAGAACTCTCTCCTGCTAGCATTTATTTAGCTTGAAATAATCGAGAAAAAGGAATTAGGAACTAGAGCAGAGTCATGCAGATGACAGGTGGCACCTACAGGCCGTCGTAACCGTGAGGATTAAGAGAGCTCATATTCATTATTTGTCACGTGGGATTTTTTTTTTCCATCTCTTTTTGCCCTTAAGTAGCTTGCAAGGTTGTTAAATTTATTTTTGTTCCACACTGTCTGACAGTATCATATATTCTGCATTATGCTGTTCTAGCTCTTTATTGAAGCTATATTATTTTTAAACCATGGGAAATAGTCAGGCCCAATTTTTTTATTTAGCTATTAAGCCAAACTTCAGCCTGATGTATTTGGTAATATTTGGACCTCCACTAGAATTTAAAATGTAAACATATATTTGAATGAATAAATCTTTTGATATACAGCTAGAGTTTGTAAAGATTCCCCTACCAGCAGTCTAGTGCTTGTTTATAACTGGAGTTTGTTTGTCTTTAAGTTATAGGAGTAGATAGCAGTTAGATCAGCGTTTGACATAGAGTAACAAAAAGATTTGAGATTTTCTTTTGTTTTTCGGTTTTGATAAAGCTCTACAACTACTGTAGCATAAGTCACCAATGGCTGTAATAAAATGTGGTCCTCCCAGTTATTGCTTCTAATATCACCTAATAGGCCTTTCACTCTTTTAATTGTTTTTTTTTCTTACAGACCAAGGTGAAAAAACTCAAGCACAATAACCCGTTCATGCCACGTGCTGCAGCCAAGGTATATGACAGTATTAATATCGATCTACTTCCCACTTTTCCATCTACATCAATGTCTAAATCATTTATTCATTCATCACTTCTCAGATTTTTTGACAAAGGCCACCCACTGTTTAAAATTATATTTTAAATTACAAACTTAATTCATATGCAAACTTGAGTTACTTTTCCTAGGTAGTTATTTATATCATTGTTATGCCGAGTCTTTATCATAGATTTTTTTGTTTATGGCTTGTTTTAGGATGCGTCCGATGATGAACTGAAAGAAGATGAATCTTTATCCAAAGAGGAGAAGAAAGACGAGGAGGGCGAGGACAAAAGGGAGGAGGTCAGTTAAATAAATTTTGTTCTGACTCATTTTTGCTTCTCGATTAACAGTTTTTACTTTTTTAAAAGTCATCAGGGGCATTTTACTGTAATCACAGCTGAGGGGACATTTGAGAGTTTGACCTTTTTATCTTGCCTGAGGTAAATCTGGAATCCTGTTTTTTGTCTTTTTAGACCAAGCTCAAGAAACCTAAGCGACACAATCCCTTCATGCCACGGGTCAAGGTAACATTCAAACATGTGAACTTTACAAACTTGTTTGCTCCCATGTCAACAGCTGGGAGGAAACATATCTGTATTAACGCTGCCAGAATGTTCTTCTAACACAATGAACAAGCCCTACATTCTAATAAAAATGACTCAGACCCTTTTTTTTTTTTGCATGTTACTGAAGTGGATAAACTAGAATTGACTAATCCAGAAATACCTCATGCTACTTGTCACGGTCACAAGAGGCTATAAGCCGTTCAGTGCCTGTTAGTCTTTACTCATTATATTCAATGCTGACTATACGAGCTAACAGGACAAAAAAGTTGATGATATTAGATATAGGAAAAAAAAAAACTGGAGGTTTGGTGACTTCTATTAAAGAAGACACCAGCCACCAACAACCACTAACTCATGTAAAGTCCGAAGTTGTGTCAAAATGTTCCCCATTTGCTGCTTAGTTCACCTAATTTATTTTTCACTCCAGCTTTCCACTTCTCAATGGTATAATTTTTCCAGAATATAGTGCCCTCAAAAAAACATGAAAAAGTATTGTCCGCACCTGCTGCAGTATTTCCCCTTTTTAATAGCTGAGGAAGTTATAAGTTTTGCAAATTGATGATAATTTATACATGTCAAAATCTCAATTTACTGCTTGCTCTAGGAACAGTGTCACCTATAGGCACTTTGGTCACTTGTCTCTCTAGGTCGGCCCTAGTAACATTTTCATATCACTTTGAACGTGGCACAAGTCTGAATTGTAACTGTCAGATTAACATAAAGGAAACGGCAGCACAAGATTGAACATGCACAGGGAGGGAGGGAGAGAGAGAGAGAGAAATGTTCATTTTGTTCCACTTTCTAACATCACTGTTATTAATTTTTCTCAGTAATCATGTCTTATGCCAAAAACAATTTCAGAAAACTATAAGATATTGCGAAAGTGCCAGTTTTAAGTTGGTGATCTTCTTAGATCTGATTAATGTAATAACTATAACTTTGGGCAAAGGAGATGAAGAATCCCTTGAATGACTACAGTATAAATCAGACCAATACTCTCTGTGTATTTGCAAGTGTCATTCATGGCAGCCGTTTGAATGAATAGATTAATATCCAGCAAAATGCCTGACACCTTAAAGCTTGAAATTTGAGACTGGACTGAATTATGCAAAGTTTTTTGTCTCTTAGACAAAGCAGACCTGAAGGAAGAAATAATCAAATTTTTAAAACTGAACCTCATGAATATTCTTTATCAGACTGAGTCACTAAAAGAGTAACAGAGGAAAGCAATGCCAACAAACCTATTCGCGGCGAGAACATAAAATAACTTTGTAAACTGTCGTTCCACCAGTGCTCCAGAGCAGATTCACTGCTCCTCATCACAAATTCTCCAAGTTAATGAGCTCTACGGGGATAAACCTCCAAAAAAAAACCAACCATCTCGTTTGGTGTTTTGATGGTGGTGATGGTGTTGTAGAGCGCTGCCTGACATCCACCATACTCATACCCAAGTTTTTAGTTGGGTTGAGATCTCGTGACCGTAAACATTATTTTCATACTGATCAAATCATCAATGAGCCCTTGTGACCTGTATGGAAGCGAATGAATCAGTTTTTTTTCTTGTCTCTCCCGCTGCTAACTGAAAATATGAAGTCCTGCCATGTTGTTTTGACAAGGATAGTTACAGTAGCATAGCTGGAATTCCAAACCCATGCTACATGCATGAGCTACTCACTGAGCTTGTTACTCAGCTGCTGATTTGAAGACCTGGGGGGATCAGAAAAAAGAGGTTACTGTGCCATCAGTATTTTGCCAAGTGCTCCTCTTTTGGCTTAGCAATGTATTTTAAATGGATTTTTAACTGTCTCAATCTCATAGAAAGCAGTATCAGCCCAAAGTAAAATTTCAATTGATATTGCAGCTGATCTAACTATGTGTTTGGGTGTATATGTTTGTCCTCATTTGTTTCAGGCCAAAGTTATACAGAGGAATGCACAAGACGGAGCTCCAGGCAACACAGCAGAGGTAAAAAAAACACGCCCCTGTCTTTGTGTCTCTGAGACAGAAAGTTGAATCTCATTTTGCTTGTCTTTCTGCATTCACCCCTATAATAAACGCTGATCTTTGTCTGTGTCAGCATATTTGTCCACCAGTCTGACATGTTGCTGTCTTACTCAGAAGGGCTCAGGATTACAAAAGATCTGCTGCCCCCCAACGAAACACCCTCTTTACTGCAGTTATCTACAGTTTTTCTCCAGGGTGTCGCCCAGTTTTGTTGTTTTGTTTTTTTTGTTCCTTGTTAACATGAAACCCACCCCCACACCTTCTCAGTGTTTGTACATGCCTTTAGCACAGAGGATGAGATTAGGTTGCAATGTGCCCCGACTTGTTTCTCCGCTTCCCTTTTTAGAGTGTCCATGGTCAATTTGGTCTCTTTTGACTTCTGCAAAAACAGCAGAAATAAGTCAGTACATTCAGAATCTTCTTTTTTTTTACCCTTGCTTCCTTCTATTAGTCTGATCACATTCAGTTTGAAATGTGAAACTTGGCATATGTGATACTTAAATAAGATAACTTTCTCAGTCTTGTGTCTGACTGAGACACACTTCAGCAACAATTCAGACCCAGAGATTTTACCTTAACACAGGGATAAAAAAATACTAATATTTATATATGTTATATATGATATTTAAGTTGTATTATTTCTGTTGTCTCAGAATGAAGGTGGAAGCAGGTCCTTGTTTGACCAGCTGGAGGAATTCCGTATTGACCCAGCGCAGCCTGAAGATGATCAGGTTGGTCTCTGAAACAATATATGTCACCAAATTTAGATTTCGGTCTGATGCATCATTATTTAACTGTTATATTGCAACTCTTTCAGGATGTGGAGGATCTCATGGAGTGGTGGAACACAGTGGAGCGTAGGTTACAAATAAAACATTTTCATTTTGTTTAGCTCCCTGGGATTTGTCCTGGGGATGAATTTTTAGTTTCTTCTAGAGCCACTTGCACTACATGACCAAAAATATTAGGACAACCCTGTTCACATACTTGTGCCTGCAGCTTCTCAAGGTTTGGGCCACTGAATTCCAGTTAAGAGAAATATTAATCCTACAGCAATTTTAGACAGTAGTGGACAATTTAAGGAAGGCCTTTTCCAGCTTCAGTATTACAGTGTCCCAGTTCACAAAGATAGCTCCATAAGTGCTGGACCTCATCAGTGCTCTATTGACTTAGTCTTATATAGCAGCAGATAATGCCCCAGCTTTTGAAACCAAATGTTCAGCTAGCAAATATGAGGGTCATGTTCTGGTAATGTCTTCAACATGTTGGGAGGGCTAACAATTAATCTTTCTTACTTTCACTCCTTCAGCATGGGAAGATATGCCTCAAGATGATGACATGACAGAAAAAGAAGAGGCCAAGTAAGTGAGAGCTGAAATAAAAAGGCTCATATTTCACTGCATCCCGTCTTTGGTCTTTTAAGGATCAGTACACCACCAAGTAGCCATGCAGATACATTTCATACATTTCATATGTGCCAAAGTTTTGCGATATCTGCATCGAAAACGTCTACCGTGTCCCCAATAGAAGGGAGGTAAATAAAAATTTCATTTGTTCTGCTCAAAGCACTGAACAATTACATTTACAGCAACATTTTCCAGAAATAATGCCACTGTTGTTTGACAGAATCCACACAAAATGTCAGCAGTTTTCATAGGTACAGTTTCTTCAGCAGAGAGTGGTTCAGAAGAAGACTGCTGAGAGCAGAGAAAAGTAAACAAACCTCAACTGTGTTGGGGAGGAACCTTGATAACTCAACTATCGGCATGGCTACATTCGTGGTGTCTAAACGTCTATGTTATTATTCTAAACTCTCCCTATTCAGGGCGTTTGCTGTTACGGCTGAGAAGGTGCAGAAAGGAATCCGTGTCTTCAACAAACTGTTTTCGGAGCGTGCTGAGAGTCTCTGGCAACATGTCATTGATCTCAACAGTATTGCCGAAGGCCTGGACAAGTTCAACAAAAACACAAAGATCGCTCAAATCACCGGCGGCTCCACCAGCGCCATCGGGGGCGTTGCCACCATCGCTGGCCTGGCTCTGGCACCAGTCACCTTCGGAACCTCTTTGATTGTGACAGCGGTGGGACTGGGCGTCGCCACTGCGGGCGGTCTGACATCAGCAGGTGCTGGCATCTCCAACCAGGTCAACAATTCGATGGATCGCAAGAAGGTGGAGAAGATAGTGGAAGACTATCAGGAGAAGATGGTGGACTTGAACAAGTGCCTGAAATTCATCAAGCAGGGTATCGAAAACCTGCGCAAATTTGACCTGATCAAGATGAAAAAACATGCGTACAATCGTGACTTCCCTGTGCTCAGTAGTAGTTTCTATGAGGATGGTGCCATGGCAGGAAAAGCTATCCTCATCAATGCCAATGAGATTATGCGCGTGGTTCAGATCGCTAACGTTGCCGGCAGCACCGCAGCCAGAGCCGTCCAGATCGCCAGTATGGCCACTGGCGTGCTCACGGGACTCTTCGTGGGTATGGACATCTACTTTGTGGCTAAAGACTCCAAAGAACTCAAGAAAGGGGCCAAGTCAGAGTTTGCTGCCAAAATCAGGGAGGTGGCAACGCAGCTGCACGACGGTCTGGTGGAGCTCAATGGGATACGAGAGGAGCTGCAGTCGACCACGCCAGAGAACAACGCAGGCAAAGAAACAGCGGATTGGAACAATGACAAGAAAGAGAAAGATGATAAATATGACAGTTCAGATGAAGATGAAATTGACCGCATTAAAAAAGCCATCAAAGAGGACATTGAGAACCGAGAGTATGTTTGACGGAAACCTCAAACCCGTTCTCCATGCAAAAAATTTGAAGCCTGTGATAGCAGCGGCTCAAAACTACAATCAGGCATATTCTTAATGTCCAAAGAGGAGACTTCACTCTTGATGAAATATTCAGGTTTCTAAAACGTCTAGATTTTTCTTTTAGGGAATTGACTGCTTGATATCCGATCAGCATTTAGACTATTAGAAGGAACTGAGGGTTTGCGGTAGATAAAGAAATATATCTGCTTCGCAGGCAGTTGTCCCAACATGTAAAACTGCCATGTCATCTTTTCAGGAAATGGGAAAAATAAATCATGTATTAGGATAGTGCACTTTTAGATTAATTAAAGAGATGTGTGCAAATTATTTACTATACTTAATCATTTAGACTTTGAAGTTTTGTTTAGAATTTCATTGAGTTTATTGGTTCATATTGAAACACTGGGGCTTTTACTGACTAGTGGTAGAGATTGTCTATACTACTAGGGAAGAGTGCCTTTATTGTTTATGTTGCCTTAGAAATACAGCATGATGCAGTGTAGCATTAGTCTGTTTCTTTATGTTGTGTGTTTCGGTGTCAGGGCTGCAATGAAATCATCTCCACACATCACCTGCTTCAGGTTTTGGATCTGATGTGGAATGTTTTAAAGTCTAACATGGCTTGTTTAGCTATATTATAGTGGTCTCATTTTAAAGAATGACAGTGATAACCTTTCTTTTATAGCTACGTTGAAAGAAGGTAATTTTTTTTTTTCCTTTTACAAACGAGCCAAACACAAAATTATGGTGAAAAAGAAAGCAATTAAGTCCCTCTTAAATTCTAACTAGCTACTAGCCAGTGTAAAACTACCGATTGGCTAAACTGGGTTGCATCTTTAAAATTATGGAAATTTCTTGGCTTATAAAGACTGATGTAATGTGTAAAACATCTATTAGGAAACATCTGTAGTGCCAAAAGCAATCGGTTTTCTAAACAGGAGGTCAAAAGCTTTAATAAAAATTCAAAAAGTTGATATGTCAAACTTAACTGCCAATCTGTTGTAAATGTAGGCATTACTTTGTTTTATTTACATATGTATACATGAAGAAATATGTTTCAGAATTCGTAGCATTCATTCAATTAAGAATGAATGGGAAGTATCTGATAATGCTAACTTAGCTGACGTTATTTGGTCATTTCGTCTAAATGTTTTTAATATTATTCTGTAAGTTGTGGTACATTGTGTTTCTTTCCAGTTTACATGGTTATTAAACAGCATTTTCATTAAGTGTCAAATCAGATATGTTAACCGTATTATCTATGACTTCTAAACCTCCTTAAACTTGTCATATTAGCAAGCTAATGGGAGCTTTGTTTGTTCCGTTAGCTAGGCAAGAGTTACACCTGGCAGTCGCTTGGTATCAATATTTAGTAGCGACTAATCCCTACATGAGAAATAGAAGTAGTGGACCAACCTGTTTTAATTTAGTCATGGTTTAATCTCCCCTTTTGCTAACACTAAAAAAATTACCCAAGCTAACAGCTGGTTCAACTTGCTCCAGTCTTAGCGATCAGTTTTCAATCAGGTTCTCTGTTAGATTAGATGCTTTAATGGTTTCTAGTTGTTAACAAAAAAAAAAGATCCTTATTAAATGACTGAAATGACACAGGACTAAAAAAAAACCAGTTGGGACAGACTCACCCTCTCCTTAAAACAACCTCCTTCAAGTTAAGCGTTCATTCTTTAGGGACTGTTATTTAAAAACGAGGGTTCGATTTGCCGTCTGTGCTCTCTGACAACAGCTCTCTGTTCTAGAACTTCGTATTTCTTTTTCAGCCTTATTCTGGGCTGAGCTGGTTATTCGGGGATACCTTTCTATGTGCAATATACTGTAGAACCTCATCCTCCTAATAAATGTAAATGTAAAAATTGTTAATAAAAAGCAAGAGAAACACTTTGTCAATCTGTTCATTTTGTGACTTCCTTAAGCAATTGAGCAGAAAACATTTCCTTTTACCAACTACTGTGTATTTGCTGAGTTGATATTTGTTCAGTCTATAACCAAGATAAAGTTGTTTGCCCTTCAGCACTGTTTACTTTTCTTCAGAGATTTCCATAAGTGCAGATGGAAGTATGCTCTCTGAGAGCAGCATTTGTCACCTTTTAAATATTTCTTATATTAGTTTTTAACATTTTACATGCACTCTAAACACAAATTTGACTTTTTGGGGTGTTTTTTTGAAGGCTAATTACAATAATTTTTATACAATATCTTTATTGAATCTTTTTCTTCTATACTGCCCACTCTGGTTTAAAGTGTCAGTGTCTACTTCAACCTCACTGATGGATCTTGTTAACTTATATCTTTTCACTGCTTTTTTATGTTAGCAGAATACCTTCTCTATTTGGATACAGCCAAGACGATTCCTGAGACATATGCATTTACCAGTCCTTCTTTTTTACTGTGCGGCTGGTACATCTGGTATTTTCTTTACTTACACATTCCTAGGTTCAAGTAACTGTAAGCAGAATAATTACAGTAGAAACCACACCAGACTTGCACCACCTGCTCAGGATTTGGAGCGCACCCTTTAGACATGCCCAGCAGTGATGTCATAGTGTACCTGCCCCACCCTGGAGTACATGTATTCATCACTGAAGCAGGCTGAGAAGA
Organism: Istiophorus platypterus; assembly: GCA_016859345.1. NCBI lineage: Eukaryota > Metazoa > Chordata > Actinopteri > Istiophoriformes > Istiophoridae > Istiophorus > Istiophorus platypterus. The sequence continues at coordinate 19,309,505 of CM029113.1, read as the reverse complement.
TGGTGTTATGTTGCTCTTTAAATTTAGCTGTTTTGGTTATCGGTTACTATAAAGTTCTTGTATACCAGAAAATCATATTGATAGGACAGTCAGACAAAAATAATAATATTACATGTAAGTAGGACCTAATGTTGTTTATATAGTGAGTGCCACTGATCCACAGTGTGTGGAGTATTTGGGGTCCTTTGCAGATCTTTTATAATGCTTTTTTTGGTTTGTTTTTTTGGTTTTTTTTGCCATACTTTACATGGAGTATATCACAAAATCAAAGGTCACAGCACCTACACAGGTACCAAAACCCCTGCCCCAAAATTTCAAACCGACCCTGTCCCACACCTACAAACCCTCATGGCCAAGGAAGAAAACAACCAAAGAAACATACACAAACTAATGTGGGCAGCAGCGTTTCTCTTTGACATAAACATATATCTTGCTAGGTTCCTGAGTGGTCCACAAATACCCCAACTCTTCCCCTACAAATTGCTTAGAGCAATAACAGCATCAGTGTCCCCTGTACATTTGGTTAAATCTCATAACAAATCTCATAATAAAAACCAAACAGTTTGGCCCTGGGACTTAGTTTCCCTAATGGTTAAAAACAGTGATAATTGATAGAGGAATAATTTTATTCTTGGAGGAGCGAAACACATTTCTTTGTAATTAATCATAATTATCATCCTGCATTGTCTGTGATCTATGAGAACATACAGATACAGAGTCTTATTAACCACATTTACAAAAACTTTCTTTTGCTATTTTAAATGACATTGAATAATTAATATGTATGAAATGTATTTATTTATTTATTTTCCTGACATTTCAGCAGCAAACTGTTCATTTCAACTATTCATTCTTGAGATTTCACTCTTACTGTTTGCACTTCTGCCCGGGTGACGTCTGCGTTTCTATTTTTCTATTCTATTTCTATTCTATTTTTGGAACAGCAGCTCCCAACATGTTTGGGTTGTTTTCTTTACATGTTATTGAAACCTGGCAAACTGATGAGTCAGTCTCCCCAGGGCTGGGAACGAGGGGGGGGCGCTCTTCTTTCACTCCTACAAACACAGGTATACATCAACCTGGCCACGCCCAAATCCCAGGTGAGGCTGCTTCCACCGCAAAAGCCAGGAAAGAGGCAAAGGCTTCACATCTTTCATCCTCTCCAACTGCAAAACAACCAGGTGAGAAACTTGACTTTAGTTCCTGGGAACATTATCCGGTGGAGATTTCTTTGACTGAGAGCTTCTGCATGCCTCCTTGTTGTGTTAGAGATCATTTCACTGTGAGGATCTGTGGCACAGAGGCTCTCAGGGCGTGTTTCAGTTTGTTCAGGATGCTTTGTTCTACCTGTGAGCGATGATGCCTTTGGATGGTGTTCGGAATATTTTGATTGCATACCGTGTAGGTAAATACAGTTGAGAAACATGGGAACATGAGAATGAGAGGCAGAGTGCATTGGAGTGGTTGGGGTGTAAAGGTGAAGAGGGAGGATGCTGCACCGTTGCAGACGGTGATTTGCACATTATGGATTTTCATTTTCTGTGGGCTAAATAAATATTTCCTACCATTTGATGTTTAAACAGATTTTATGTGTATTCATGTGGGGTTTTTTTTTTCTTTATTTTGCTTTTGTTTTGAACATTTTATCTTTAAAATCACTTTGCAAATTCCTCTACCGGATGTGTGGCTCCTGAGTAGTTTGACATGTCCCCAGTGAAACAGGATGTTGACATCAGTGTTGGTCAAACAATTCTGGTGCTAATTTGATTCTTGTTTTCTAGTAGTGAAACCAGAGGGATGCTTTTGTGTTTTCATTTCAGAAAACGACTGAAATGTATCACAGTTTTGATAGAAACAATAAAAATAGATAAAAACAATAAGAAATTTCGTATATTCTTAATAAAATCTGCATGCAAGAATTTATTATGTAAATATAATGTAAAATCTGACAAAATGATAAAAATATGAAAGAATTTCATATATTCAAAATGAAATTGCCCTGACCAAAATACTCCATATACCTAGTAAAATAAACATATTTGTAATGTAAATGCTTAGTGTGCAGACAGAGTATAAGAATATGCAAAATGAATTATACATCTATGTAGTGAAATAATTGTGTTTTTAAAAGTAGAATAAAGGTATAAAGGTGTGTGTGTGAAATACAAGTATTAGTGCAATGCATTAGTGAACGTGCAGGTGAAAGCTTATTGATGTAGGTTATAAATCAAAGTCAATAACAATATACAGTAAACAAACAAATAAAAATAAAAATAAGTAAACTAGACGAAGAATTTAAGTGAGCGTTCAGTAACAAGTTTCCAGACTCACAACTGTTCAATATTCAGGAGAAGTGTTAAAATAAGTAGTTTAATATTCTTCCTTTTTCCACTGTAAAATTAATGTAAGTAACTTTGTAGCAATATACATATCTATTTTTTTAATTTACAAAAAATATATGCGTATAGCATGTTTACAAAATCTATTTTGTAATTTTATAAATGTGGAGCTGAAATAAAGGTAAAAGCCTTTTTTTTTTTTCACACCACTTAGATATAAATTAAAATCCAACAGAGAGAGGGTGGTTTGGCCGCGGAGCTGGGATTCCTGAGGTTTGGCGGAGCTCTTGAACGCGTCGTGCGTGCAGATGTTGCGTGGGTGTGAAGTTTTCCTGCTTCGTTTTCTTTTTCTTTTTCTTTTTCTTTTTCTTTTTCTTATCTTTTTTATACTTTCTCCCGTGAATGTGTTGCCAGTGGAGGAGCCGCTGCTCTGATGCTAAATGGTTGAAACCCGAATGTTAAAAGTCTCTGAGGCGTCCTCGAACCTTCGGTAGGTTTCAGCGCTCGTCGGGTTCTTCGACACTGACGCGTCTTCGCAGGCGTTTTTGTCTGGTTCGGCTTATTTTTCCAATTCACCGTCCATTTAAAAGAAGACCTCGGAGCAAACAGGCCACGGATCCAGGAGACGTGTTCTGCTCAGGGTTGAAGTTTCTCCCACTGTAACGTGTATTTCTGATCAGTCACGCACAGGGGCTCAAAAACTCAAAGCACTTTAGCTCTGTTCAAGTACTTCACTGATACAGTTTTGAGGTACTTGTGCTGGTAATAGTTTAAGAACATGAAATGCTTATAAATATGAAGAAATACCATCAACTACTGTATTTGCCGAGTCTACCCTGCACCTACCTGAGAATGCAGTACAAACAAATTTTTTTCTTTCATTTTTTCATTTAGAGCTGCACCAATTTGTCAACTGAAGGAAAAATTATTGGCTGGTTTAAGGTTTTTTTTTTTCCAACAAAAAAATACTAAATATTTGAACCCTTCCGTTTCTCAAATGTGAGTATTTGTAGTTTTTCTCAGGCTCACACTGCGGAAAACCGAGTATTTCTCTTGTGTTTTGGGAAGGTGGTCGGCAGAAAACATGACATTTAACGACGGAACTGATTAATCGATCAGAAAATTAATCAGCAGTTTGTGGCACTTCAACTTACACTTATCTTCTCGATTTTCCTTGTGAATTGTTCGATGTAAAAAGTGCCAGAAAATCAAAACTTCCCAGAACCCAAGATGTCCTGTTCAAATGTCTTGTACTGTCTAATCTAATCAATAGTCCAGAGGCCAAAGATATTCAGTGTCTTAGAAGCCTTGGAAGTTATTTGCATTTGAAAAATCCCAGTAGGTTTTTTTGTATGTTAATGTAATAGATAAATCCATTTAATAGATGAGTGACAGGTCTGGGACTCTAGGGGACCAGTGGTAAACCAGGGGTTCATGGTATCAGAGATTATAGTTCAGGCCATGAAAATTAAGGATTGATGTCAAATACTACACATCCATATAACATTATTTCATATCCAGTCAGCTAACAAAACCAATCAGGGAAGATAACACCTGCCTTTTTATTAGTTAAAATAATTTTAGTGTGGATTTTTTATTTTTTATTGAAAAATGTGTTGTCGTTTTTAAGAAGCCTTTCTCACGGCAGACATTTTGACCCACTAACAACAGTAACAAACATTATCAAGGCTCCGTTCCCAGGTTGTTGGGTACGAAACCCAGAGCTGTGCCTCTACCTCAACACAACGTGTTAATTTCCCAAGCAGGGTTTAAGTCCCTATTCCAGATTGTGTATGGACACTAAAACTGGTTTGGGTGAATGGTGGGTGTTGCTTTGTTGCGCTGTTGACTCACACTCTGCCTCCCAGTACGCGACGCACAAAGGAAACTGAGGCCTGTTGGTGGCTGCAGCACATTGAAACGTGCTCATGAAAACATCTCGGGAGATGAAGAAGAGCGTTAAATATTTTGGGGAAAGCATTTAGCCCAGTTCAGACTGTCGGCTGTTGGTGCGTAATGTAGAATGAATGAAGAGTGGTGGGAGTCGGTCCGTTTACGGCCAGTTGGTCCAGCAGACTGTCACAGAGGGAATTAAAGCGGCGAAGCCCCAGGTTCTGTTTAACGCTCTCTTCTCCCCGCGTTGTGTTTCACAGGTGGGATGGAGGCGTGCGCGACGAAGCCAGAGGTCAAAAAGAGACCAAAGCCGGTGGGAGCACACAGATACACACACACACACACACAGTGCAATGTAATATGTCCAAACACGGGACACACTCAGGGTCTCACAGTGTCTTCTCTGTTTGCAGCCTAGACCTCCTCCAAAGCCTGCTGAGGTACTGTAGTAAAACCCAAAGCTTTAAATGATAGTGCCCTGAAAAAGTTAATCATGTGTTTGCATGTTTCCTGAACTCTGTGCGTGTGTGTGTGTGTGTGTGTGTGTGTGTGTGTGTGTGTGTGTGTGTGTGTGTGTGTGTGTGTGTGTGTGTGTGTGTGTGTATAGACATTATATATGTGACTTCAGGTGTCGTGGCCTGGCTACACACTTATGTAAAGCATGAAATCTGATGTTATATTCACAGATGGCAGGAAATGGCCCGGAGAGACCGAGTCCTGCTGTGCCTCCGCGGCCGACGGACGCTGTAAGTCTGTGGCGCAGTGAAGGTCGAGCTGTACGATGGCGGGTTACAACCAAGGGCACCAGTGATCTTTAATAGGCTGGATGCGTTCCTCTACAGGCCGGTTATCTTTTAATGGGACGATGTTTGCCAGAGTTCTTTTCTTCTGAGCAGATGTGACGTGCCTTAAACATCTGGAAGCATTTTAAGTAAAATTTTTTGGGTCTGGGTTGTAGTGGAGAGGATTTTTCCACAGGTTTTTTTTTTTATCCCCCCCCCCCCCCCGCTCCACACACACTCACACACTTACTCAATTTTTTAAACACAATTACAAGCTGACTTCTGTTATCAGCCACCAGCGGAACAATGAGAACAATGTTCTCTTATCATCAAACCCCCACCCAATGTGTACAAGCTGCTTTTGGCCCAAAAGAAAAACAAAATGTTCTACCCTGCGTTATAGCCAAGAGTTTATTTCATAGAGCCTTATAATAGGTTTTACAAGAGTAACTAGATAAAATATTTTTATTGTTTTTTGTTTTTTTTTTCTGTCCAGGAACTGGGTCAGACACAAAGCAGAGTGAAAAGAGCACCAGCAACAAACAGTGAGGTATTTACTGCGTTTTTTTTCTTTTTTTAATTGCTGTTATTCATAAAACGGTTTGAGAGACTTGAATGTCACAGGGGGACAAAAGTCTGTAGGTTGAGCCTGAATGTGAGAATATCCAAGTTTATTCCAACCAGACAATCAGATGTTTGTTTATTCAAGGACACAAAAAAATCAGGTCGGTTATCATGGGTATGGTGCGTGTTGCTTGGACAATGTGCCAAAAAATGTTATTGTAATATATAATCAATATAGTTATTTCATATGTGGCTTTCATGTTGGTTTTTAACTAACACTCTGCATATGTTTACTTTTATACACCGTGTGGATTATTCTCCAAATGATCATCGACTTTTCTCCGTGTGTCGCAGGCCGGTGGACACGTAATGCACAGAGACACAAAAGAGAGGGCGTCCGAAACTCCCGTGGTTCCACCCAGACCCACAGAAAAGGTACAGTCCGCCCAAACACTCAGGTGACTCATAAAGGGATGCGATCGAGAGTCAGTGCAGCCTCCCAACGGGAAATGTTTCCAGAGAAGTTTTCAAATCCAAGAATAAAACAGAAGAATATGCGGGAACATGTGCTGTTTGTTTTATGTTGACAAAGACATTTTTAATTTGAATTAAAGTGAGTCACCAATGCCCGGAACCCGGATTTCACAGTGTGAGAGCAGTTTACAGTAGAGAATCAGCGGCGGGCTACTCCAGGTTAAATTTTGCTTATCTTTCACATCTCTTTCTGTGTTTTGTGTGTGTGCATGCATGCATGCGTGTGTGTGTGTATGCGTGTGTGTATGCGTGTGTGTATGCGTGTGTGTGTGTGTGTGTGTGTGTGTGTGTGTGTGTGTGTGTGTGTGTGGTTTTGTGCAGGAACTGAACGCGACGAGCAGCTACAGCCAAGGCGGGCACGTACAGGCCGAGGACACAGAGGTACGCAAACACAAACACCGTAAAGTGCTAAGTTCCTCCTTGCCTGTTTTGTTTTGTTTTGTTTTTGTTTAAAATTATTCTCAGAGTCCACGTCCTTCCTCTTCCTCCTCAGAGCTCCAGAGAAGACAACCAATCAGAAGCGGCCGAGGTTCCCAGGGATGAGGCAGACTTCAGACAGGTACCACGGCAGGAAGCACTGACTTCCACCTCCAACTGGATGCACAAAGAGCAACCCACAATGTCTTCCCTTTTCATTTACATGTGCTTTGTTGCAGAGCGGCCACTCGGTCCTGACCGGGATGTTTCGGCGGAGCCAGAAGGAGAAAACGCCCACGTTCACCGTAAGCAGAGCGGCTGCAGCTCCTCCTTGCACACTCAGTTACACTGCGGTTAGATGGGCTCCAGATGTTGTAGATCTCAATGTGTACTCCATTCGATGGTGAACATTTTTATGCCATTGCTGTTGTTTACAATTCCAGCAATTTTTCTGGTGATTTTTGGTGTTCATAAGGAAAAAGGCACAAGAGGTCGTCCCAGTATTAGAGAATAACTGACATGAGAGTTGAAGTAGAAGAGACAAATTTCAAGCTGTGAATTTTATATACAGTGGCCCAAACCAGCGCCACATGGCACAGGCTACATTCAGATTTAGTTCATTTGAAATTAGTTACCAGTTACAGTCATTCACTTTATCTGGTACCAGAGCGAAGCAGTTTTCATGGTCCCCATTGTTTCCTACACTTTTTTTGCTGCGACTGTTTGATTGTTAAACTAAATGGAAAGCGATACGTTCAGTATCATTCTTAAAAAATTGGGAGATTGAAAAAGGAAAAAAGAATAAAGAAAAGTAGCAGCATGGGCTGAGATTTCCTGATTTTTAGTCTCTAGCATGGGTCAAAAAAAAAAAACAACCTACACTTCTCCTAAAAAAGCCTTATTTCAGACCCTCCCTGCCACGTAAATACCCATGTTACTCAACATCTGGACACAGATTGCCCAGATTACATTCTATTTTCTAATTCGCACCATATTCAGTAGCTGCCATATGCAGTTTCTGATAAGCAAACAATAATACAACATCTATTTTGACATTTGCATCATCTTACACATACTGATTTTTTTAAGAAATTAGGTTCAACAGCTGAGTCGTTTCAAAATCTGTACTTTGTATTGTGATAATTAAACAAAGGGACATATAAGTCGAAAGATATCAATAAAATTCGACTTAAATGTAGAAATAAATATACATAAATAATGGATACAAATGTGTGTCATGCAAGAGGAATTGCTTCAAAAACTGACAGAGCCTCAGCTGAACAGGTTTTCTGGTGGCCAACAGGTGTGTTGGTGTGTGTGTTGGTGTGTGTGTTGGTGTGTGTGTTGGTGTGTGTGTTAGTGTGTGTGTTAGTGTGTTTGTGTGTGTGTGTGGGTGGGTGGGTGTGTACACACATGAAACTCTAGTGTGTATTCAGACACACAGTAGGTGTGTGTCTGCATGTTCATGAGTCAGCGGTGATGTAAGCTGCTCAGTGAACACACACCAGGTGAAACACAAGAGTCTCAAAAGACACCAGGGTGAATAAATACAGATATGAACAGATAAACGACGTTTTACTAGATCTGTGGAGCAGAGTCGGGTTTTTACTGCAGGTCTAGAATCTGCAGTTGTTAAATCGGCATCAACCTGATTTCTTTTCCCTCTCAGAGTTACGTGACCATCGACTGTGACGAAGAGGAAAGAAGGGGCGACGTCTCGGCCAAACAGGCTCCTGGCAGCAAACCGGTGTGTGAGTCTAAAAGTGTGTGAGTCTAAGAAGTGTGTGAGTCTAAACGTGTGTGTGTGACACCTTCTCAGCCGGTCTCGTGACCTGTGACTGTGGTCGACAGGGCATCCTGAAGGGAGCGATGAGAGGTTTGCAGTTCAAGTCGTCACCGAAGGTACGAGGTGCCGCCGGCTCGGGTGTTTCCTGCTCTGGTGGCGGCTGCAGCGCTTCACACGCTCTTCCCCTCGTCCATTTTAATTCAGTGCACCTGTGTTTGCGTCCCGGTGGCGTCGGTGATGGTGGTGTCTGCATTTGTGGGAGTTTTGTGTTTGGTTGTTTTGGTGGTGTTTTTTTTTTAACTTCATTGTTTTGATTTCAAATATTTTCAAAAGTTTTATCTGTGGCTAAAAAGATAACAGATGCTCCGACGGCCTGGATGGATCTTGTAAATGATTGAATCTTCTTTTTTGTTTTGTTTTGTTTTGGTTTGGTTTTTTTACTGGCTGCCACACCAGTGCCCCCCCCCTTCCAGATTTCTCAGCTTTCGTCGGCCTGTGCCGTAATTTCTCAGCATCAGCTTTACTTGGGCTCAGCCTGTTGAAGAATAAATGAAGCTTATCCTTCAAGATTTTGTAATTTTTTTTTTAAACTATTCATATAAATATTTTCATATCTTAAAATATCACTTCTACTTCCTGTTTTGTTTTTTTTTTGTTTTTTAAGATTAGAATAGATTAGATTATAGGTTGGCACCTTAAAACCATAGAGGTTTTAAGGTGCCAACCATGAACTGCAGCATCCCTTGTCCAAGTCCAGGTCAAGCCTGGGACCTTTGCCCTCACTTCCTGTCATCTCTCTGCTGTCGACTTACTAAATAATGCATAAATTACCTGAGAAAATAATAATAATAATAATAATAATAATAATAATGATAATGATAATAATAATAATAATCTATGAAAGATTATCTCAAATTAGCCTGTAAAACCTGCAACTTTTACAAAAGATCTGCAACTTTCACAACTTGACAAAGTGAAACATATCTAAAGGATTCACCTCATTCTTAGGTATTCATGCCACAAACTCCTGTCTGGTTTTCCCAGACCTTTTTTTAGTTTAGTCACCTTTGGTTAGAATCTATTCCTGATTAATGATTGCGACTTTTAAGACGTCTTCTTTCCCACCTGAAATCCCACGTTGCTGTGAGTTTAACCTGTGGTTTTTGTAAAGCGGCTGTAAAGTTCAAAGATTAGAGCTGTATCCTTTTTCATCCTGGAGACGGTTTGAGATGTGAAATTTTGTGAAATTCTAAGCAAATGCTTTCAAATGTTAGCATCCCCTCTTTTCAAGTGTGTAAAAAATTTAGGATGATCATATCGTCGACTCTTCTCTCAGGCCAGCACCAATCCGAGTCCAGTTCCCAGCACAGAGGATGGGAGCTCGGAAAAGGAACAATCCGGGGATAAGACGGAAAAAAATGCAGAACCCAAACAGGTACGACATCAACAACCGCATTGAAAACGGTAAACCGGGATAAACAATGGAAATCAAAGCCAGTTCTGCTTCCACTTTCTGTGAAACAAACAGAACCGTTATTGAATTGCTGTTTTGGGTTATTAGTGACAGAGAAGTGGAAATTCATTCTTCTGACATTCAGATTAATTAAAAAAATGAAACCCACAAAGTTCTGTTCTTTCCCACGCTCAATAAAATAGCTCAAAAAAATGTGCTGTTCATACTGGGAAAGACACATAGTCTCAGTATGTTTAGACGTTTTTCCAGTTTGCAGTAACATCATGGCTTTGCAGTCAGTGCATGCAGGCCGTGAGTCACAGTATTCAACATCCTGAAGTTTTGTAAGAGAAAGACTTAAAGGCAGCTTGATTATTTTTGGATGGATAAACGCTTGATTTTTTTTTTTTCTTTTCATCTACATAAATCTTCAGGAAAAAGGAGGTCTGCTCGCTGGGATGTTCAGGAAAACACCCAAAGCGAGTTCACTGTCTCCAGCGCCAGCGGTAACACCCCGGCTCCTTTTTTCCTTCAGACTGAATTTCCAGTCTTGATCGTTTCCAGCCCGATGACTCATTGTTGTGTTCCCCGACAGGTCGGCGGAGCGGACCTTGATCCTGAAGATGCTGAAGAGGAGGAGAAAACATCTGAACGGTCCCAGGTGAGTCGTTTCGGTGGCTTGAGCAAGCCAGCAAACTACACGACGTCTCATGTGAAGGGGAGAAGAGCTTTACGAGGTTTATTTCAGTGCAAGATAAGAGTCAGATAGCTGCAAAGAACAGAAGCACTTTGTGTTTAAAACTCTCTAATATTTATGTGAAATCAGCTTCTCTTTAAAAGTTGTGCAACAAATATGTGAAAAAGTCCATGCGTTTAATTCTGGGATTAAAAATGTTCGTTTCACTGGATAAAACCAGCTGTTAAAATAGATTTTTTTCACAATGAAAAAGTTTGTTTTGTTTTTATTTATTTTTTATCATGTTTTGCACTGTTTTTAAAACACGCACACACACACATTTCTTCGCAGGAAAAGGGAGGTTTCTTCTTCTCCGGCGTCCTTAGAAAGTCCAACAAACCAGCGGATGAGACATCTGCACAGGTGAGCTGGCGAAAAAAATGACTTTCTGCCCTCAAAATACACATTAAAATGATAAAATAACTGTCTGACGTTTGGGCAAATAGACTTATTTGCTTTAAGTACGCAGCTACAGCCAGGGGGCAGATAGCTTAGCTTAGCTTAGTTTAGCGTAAGGACTTAAAACAGGGGGAAACATGTAGCCTGGCTCTGTCTAAAGTTAACCCTGGACAGAAACTGTTTTTTAGATATATTGTGTTGTTGTCTAATGTCGTTTTTTTTGTTGTTTTTGTTGTTGTTTTGTTTTTGTTCCATCACACCACACTGATGTTTCAGGAGAATCTGAGCGCTCACGGCGAGCTGTCGGCCAGCAGCGACAGTCTGTCCGAAAACGGCGGCAAGGTGAGAAAGGGCGGCTGCCATGACAGCAGCAGGGATTAAACGATCTGTGGTTACGGTGTACACACAGGCCGTCACTGACCCGACCTCGGTCGGAGGAAATCCGCCGTGACTGATCGTGTTTGTGTGTGTGTGTGTGTCCATGTCAGGAAAAAGGGGGGATATTCGGCGGGATGTTCAAGAAGTCCCCGAAACCGACGGACACGGCTCAGGCCGACGAGGTGACGACGCACGTGGCAGAAAACGGCCGAAAAACGTGCCGGTTAACCTGCTGCGACATAAGTCAACAGATTTATCGTAGAACTCCTCAAAACAAGCCCGACAAGATCAAGGTTTAATCCTGAGGCCTGATAATCCTCTTGAACGCTTTCTTTATCTTTTTTCTTCTTTTTTTTGTTTTAGGACCGACGGTCGCTACACGACGATCTGTCGGGCGACGGCGACAATCCGTCCGAAAACTCAAAGGTGAGCTCAGAGGTGTTCACCCGTGAAGCGACAGGGTGACGCCGCGACGTTATCGCCGCTGTCGTTGCGTGACTGCCACCGAGCCTGTGAATTAACCGTTTTTTTTTCTGACTTCCACCAGGAAAAGGGAGGATTTTTCGGCGGGATTCTCCGAAAGTCTCCCAAGATTCCCGGCGACGGGGCAACTGGGAAGGTAGAGTGTGAGGTTTTTACCGAGTGTCCAAAAGTCCTTGTTGAAAAAGTTAACCGGGATGTAAACAAACCTGGGCCCATGTTAACGCACCTTCTGTCGCATCTGACTTCGGTGTGATGTGTTTCAGGATAAAGAGTCGCCGCGGACGGAGCCGGCAGCCGGAGACGAGGGCCTCTCGGAGAACAGCAGCGGCACCAAAGTAGGAGAGCTTCAGGGTTCAGATTTTTTAAAGGGGAAATATGCGTTTCCTTCCTCTGTATGCACCATAATCGCAGTTTTAGCCAAAGTACCTGTACCATTGAAACCTCCACCAACCGACACACACTGTTTGTTCTTGGTGTATCAGGAGAAAGGAGGCATTTTCAGCGGGATGTTTAAGAAATCTCCCAAACTGTCTGAGGGGCCACGACTGGACGAGGTAATACATCTACAAACTTACCTGTCACTGTTGAAGCCTTTGCGGATCGAGTCTGATTATGTATTTAAATGAAAAAGTAAATAAAAAGTAGCCAATGAATAAGTTTGTTCTTCAGTCCCTCAACCTTCTAAACAGCTTTCTAAAGTAGCTTTTAATGTACTTGATGTTTCTGAGTTCCTGCCTTTGCCAGGTTTTGTTCCTGTCTGCATGTGACGTGTTGGTGTTCACACAGGTTGTGTTACTTTTCTTTTTTCCTTACTTGTTGTTGTTGTTGTTGTTTAGACTCCCGAGTCGTTGCATGGTGACCTCTCTACCAGCGCCGAGAGCCTGTTGGAGAACAAGGTGAGCCGCCCTGCCGAAAAAACAAACAAACAAACAAACAAACAAACAAACAAACAAACAAAAACAAAAACGCGAGAGTCACCACCACGAGGATGTGGAAACGGGCCTGAGCTAAAGTAGCCGTGGCCCTGCAGGTGGAAGATAAGGATCCTAGGAGCGGAAAACAGGGCATCGTCCTTGACATGTCTTTCTCTTCTCTCTGCAGGAGAAAGGTGGTTTGTTCAGCGGACTCCTCAGGAAGACTCCTAAAACCGCTGTAGAGGTAAAGCCTCCCCTAAGACCAGTGTAGTTTCCAAGTAGACCGTCCGAACGCACTGTACACACGGTGTAAACCGCTCAGCAGGCGTTAATGTTTTGAGTGGTCGCGGCTGAAGGGGACTGTTTTGGACGGCGGGACACTGAACCCCGATCACTGGTTTTAGGATGTGCGTGTATGTATAAAAAGCACCATAGGAATGTGCGTGCGAATGTCTCACGTAATGTAAAGCGCTTTGAGTGGTCAGTAAAACTAGAAAAGCCTTATATATGTACAGTCCACTGACCATTTTAGAGAACTGAAATCTACCTTCCTTCACTTTTTTAAGAGGTGGCTCATTGAAATGGCTTCTCCCCTTAATCAGAAGGAGATTAGAGACTCCTCATGCGCTTCCCTCTTCTCCTTATGCTTTACGTCTATCCTGCCTTCATCAGGGTGGCGTCCGAGGCCCCGCCATACACGATACCACATATACAAAACATCACAATCATCCTCATCTTCAGAAATGCTATTTACAAAATACCCTTGCCCTTAGTAAGGCTGGATTACCAGCCAGGAAAAGCGTTGCTGATACCCGGCTACTGGTACTGTGAACGTTAGTGTTCTTTCGTTTTTGAGGCAGTTCAAGTTCCTGATGTATAAACTCGCTCTAAAACCTCCGAAATAGAATTCAAAAGAAACTCTTGACTCTAAGATACCACATGCACAAGCAAGATCGTAAGCAATTTGGATGAATAAGACCCTTTTCCACAAAGCTGATCATGTCCGCATCCCAGCGGGAAATGTCCTGTTGCATTTTTGCCGGCACTTACAAGCTTTAAAAAGAGATGAGACGAAGAGTTTACCACGCGGCATCTTCACGGCCTTGTGCTGCTGTTCGGCCATGAGCCGACAGAGATTCGGCATTGACGCGTCCGCCTTGCATGTAAACATTGGAGCGCGTGCCCACCAGTGTATCCAAATGCTCGGTAAGATCCAGGAAGAGCAGAGGTTGAGGACACGGCAGCAAGTTTCCTTTTTTCGTTAAACCTCTTCTTCCGCCTGCTCTCTGGCTCTGATGCCTTTGATTCTTGTTTCAGGAGAATCTGGCGGCGCAGGGAGACCTTTCAGCCAGCAGCGAAAGTCTGTCCGAGGCCGCCGGCACAAAGGTCAGTCTGGTCGTAAAAATACAACAACAATAACAAAAAAAAAAAGTCGCATTTTTAAAAGATCAGCACATCATTATTAAATTACATGCAATTATTAGGGCATATTATTGATCAAACAGATCAATCCATGAATAATCGTCCGATTAATCGGTAATGAAATATTTGTAGTTGCAGCTCTGATCATGAGTCAGATCTAATGGGGTAATGAAAGTCTGGCTGGGCTCGGGTTCTCTTTTTCCAGAGAAACTTGGCCGGAAACACTATGTCAGCAATAAATATAAAAGAAGCCTGAACTGGCTTAAATAACCATAAAACACCACAGAATAGTTCAGACAATATCCCGTTAAGACGCACAAACGGGAGTGAGTTTATAAAACTGGATAAAAAAATAAAGAGTAAGTTAAAAAAAAAAAAAATTAGAAACCAAGAAAGTATCTGCGCTGCACTTCTGCTTTTTTTTTAAATAGACTTTTAAGTCTCATTTTGTTCTATTTGATTGATTTTCTTTTCATTGTGTCGTTAAATGCTGTTTTAATGTACTTTTTGACCCATGTAAAGCCTCTGCATTTGAAAGGTGTCATTCAAATAAATTAACCTTCCATTTTTGTCCTGATCCTTTTTAAAACAGACCCAAATTCACCCAAAAAAAAAAAAAAATCAGTTTCATTTCCTCCTCCTATTGTGTTTCGATGAGGAAGGAATTTTTGACCTAAATTCAGAGCGGAGCTTCAGGGTGGAATAAGTTTAAAAGTAAAAATGGGCTGGTGAGACCTGGGTTACTTCTCAGTACTTTAAAAGGAATGAGTGGCCTTTTTTTAGAAATGGAAAATAGCTTTTAGATGAGTTGTGATGGAGACCGAATACATGCTTCATACCCATATGTTGTATAATATGCTCTTCGGGGCAACATGCACTATACAGCTATATTGATATTTGGTTTTTACATGTTTTTACATGTTGTATGAGTGTGGAAGACTTAATGTAAATATAAAGCTTAAAAAAAAAACCCAAAATTATCTATGTAATCTGAATTTCAGGAGAAGGGAGGAGTTTTCAGTGGAATGTTCAAGAAGTCGCCCAGACTTGCAGACGTTTCCCCGGCAGAAGAGGTAAGAAGCGTCTCCTCCGTTTTCAGGCCTCATTCAGTCTCTCCATCACTTTTTTTTTCCCTCAGGGTAGACTTGTGACTTTAAGGTTGCTGGTTCGAATCCCAGAACCAACATTACAAAAAACAAGAAAAACCTTTTTGTGATTGAATGCAAAGGTTCCCAGAGGAAACTGTTCAGCAGAGGTGACAAGCCTCTCTTTTTTAATGAATTCATTTAGTAGGTACTTTAGTATGTACCAATACAGACACACTTGTTATTTGTTGGGGGGGGGGGTTTCGATGGACAGTAGAATGAGTAGTATAATAGGATATGGACGGGAAGATGTGGGGGGGGGGCAGGCAAAGTCTAGGCCGGAATCGAGCTGGAGCCAGTGCAGTCATGTGGCAGACGTCTGCCAGATGCTCCCAAATTCCCTTTTGGACGAGGTGGACAAAACCTCCCGAAATGAAATAGCTCTTGGAAAGACTGGAAATGAATTCAGTTCTAATCCAGAATGAAAGTAAACAAACCTCTAATGTGAAACAGGTTTAGATTCATTCTTCTTTTTTTTTTCTTTTTTTTTCCTTGAGGAAAAACAGATACAAGGCGACGAGCTGTCAGTCGGCAGTGAAGGTCCGTCTGAGACCAACACCAAGGTGAGATCGTTTATTGAATTTATTTTTTTTTAATAACATTTCAAAATAATCCCGTTTTCCCATTTGAGTCACTACTTGGACAGAGCACGCTCCCATTTTTTAACGTGTGTGTGTGTGTGTGTCTCAGGAAAAAGGAGGAATATTTGGTGGAATATTCAAAAAGTCGCACAAACCTGCAGAAGCTGCTCAACCTGAGGAGGTAACTGTATGAATCGCTCTTCAAAATATTGATCTTTGGGGGGGGGGTATGTCTTTAAATGTGTTCTTTCTGGTTTTTTTCGTGGTAAACTAGGAATAAAAACATAAAAGTGATTAGTTCTTGGTGCAGATTCACACTTACTTTAAGAGGTGTTTTTAACATTGTGCATTTTTGAAGAATTTCCATATTTTCATCACAAAAAAACAAAACAAAAAATGCACCGAATCTTTGACTATTACTATGTGTATCCCGATGCAAAACTATGAGAAATCACACCTATTAATAAAGGTTTTACCAGGAGGAGATGGCTACTAGTAGGACATTACTCAAATTATCTGCAATCATTTAACATGTTAACATTTTAGAAGCTGGACATTGTTAATGCAGCTTCACCAGTTGTAATATTTAACACAAACTTATTACATCTTTTTTTTTTTTTTTTTTTTTAATTTTTACAGGATGAATGTCCAGATAACGAGTCCTCAGCCAGCAATGAAAATTTATCTGAGAACAAACAGGTCAGCGAGTTTAAATCCTGTTCATGCCATTTAGTGGCTATTTCATCCAATTTCAATTATTTATTTATTTATTTATTTTTGCCCATTCCCATCAGGAGAAAGGTGTTGGGCTCTTCGGTGGACTCCTCAAGAAGACTCCCAAAGGGTCCGGAGAAAGGACAGAGTCACCGCCAGTGAGTAACTGCTCTCACCTGTTCAGAGGGTTTTCAGGACTCTTCGCTGTGTGAGCCATTAAACCGGGCATCGGTTTTTATCTGTTTCAGGACAGAGAGGCTCCGAACGAGCCGTCGGCCAGCGGCGACGACCCGTCTGAGAATAACACTACCAAGGTGAGCAGTGCGATAAGAGACCTAACACCAGAAATGGTGGATGAAATGCCCTCAGAGGGAACGTTCACTGACGCCAAAATTATTTTTCAGGAGAAAAATATTTTCAGCCACATGTTTAAGAAGCCGCAGAAACCAGCAGAGGGCGCTGCAGCAGACAAGGTGCCCTGATTGAACCAGATGTTGTTAAAACAAAAAAAAAATCTCCTGCCGTGGACGATGGAAGTGATACTGACATCTGCTCTCTCTCCGGTTTGGATTCAGGAGCAGGAGGTGAATGGTGAAGGTCCGTCGTCCGGTAGCTGCGAGAATCTGACTGACACGACCGTCCAGAAGGTGCTACTGTCTAAAAACGCAAACAAAAACAAAACAAAAAAAACTAAAACTCTTCTTCTCCATTCATGAGCTGACACCAGATCACACTAATCAGATTGTTTGAGATGTTATCGCGTGTTTGCTGTTTGTTGTCGCCTCAGGTCACAAGGTGCTTTTACAGAAGAATTAAAAACTGCTGGGAAATGAAAAAGGAATAAACCAGACCAGGTTTAAGATTAAACAATGATATGCATATCCTTTGCCAGTGGTGGAAGAACAGTTAAAGTGCAAATACCACACCGGGAAAATACTCTGTCCTGCATTTAAAATCTTACTTTGGTTAATGTGCAGACGAATTATCAGCAAAAGGTAGTCAAATTCCTAGCATCATTATGCAGAAATCGCTTATTTAATATTTTTTTATATATATTTTTATATATATATAAAACAGCACTGCAATTTTTTTTTTTTCCCAGCAGTCGAGGACCAAAGTTATTCGACAAGCATATTTATCACTTCATATTATATAATACAAACCTGTTTGAATGTAAATTCTTAATCTGTAAAATAACTACTAACTTAATGGGTCACATCACAATAATGGAAAAGAAAAGACAATGTTTTCCCCTGAGACGTAGTGAAATGAACGTAGGAAATACTAATAATCATAGTACTTGAATTAATGTACTTTAGGTTTACTTTCCACCAGTGTCTTTTACTACAGGATATGACGATACTTGGGATGAGGCTCACTCCACAGCTGATTTTGAAAATCCACTTCGAAGTGTTACTGTCACAAATTGGAGCCATTTTCTTCTCATTTCCCGTCTTGTCAGTTTTTCTCTCCACCTTCACTGATGCACTGTGGGTTGTTTTTTGGGGGTTTTTTTAATGTAGGAGAAGAAAGGAGGCCTGGCTGGAATATTCAAGAGATCGGCGAGCATCGACAACCTGTTCGAGGAGGTCAGTGTCACGTAGGCGTCCTCTGCCACAGCCAGACATCAACTCTTCTGTCGAGAGCTCATCATCATTTTCCTCTTTCACTTGGTCTGAATCGCAGCAGCATCTTCCCTTGGAATCATTTTCCACATAAATCACAGCTTCATCTCATATAATTACTAAAATGAAAAACCTGCCTCTTCTCCCTTGTTTTCACGTCTCAATCTTCCCTCCTCACTCGAACCTACATGACAGCTGTGAGGACTGTGAGGATCATTAATGAAATGAAATGGCAATATTTGTGTTGAATGACTATTAAATTTACACCACTCACCTATTTCTGACTGACAGTCCTCTGGAGAGTCTTTGAAGGCACCGCTAAGGAGACATTTCACAACAGTTCCTGCTTGAAACTGCAGTGACACTAGACAATAATGCAACTCCGACACAAAGAGGGTCGTGGAGTCTTGGGCTACACACAGATTTTAGACCTACGTTTCAAAACACTACAACTTAATTTATTTTTTTATCTGCTGAAGTGAACCCACTAGCTGCCTAAAAGGTAGAAAACAAATCGACGACATGCTTTGAAACATGGTTGTCAGTCATATTTGTTGTTTTTTTTGCACGGACTAATTTATTAAAAAAATCAATTAAAATTAAACTTTAAATGTTAATGATTGTGTCTTTACCTCTGGTATAAAACTGTAAAACTATAAAACTCATCTGCTCATGGACGGATTTTGAGTCAGACGGGCTCCTGGGCACAAAGAAAAGGTCCCCAAACCCTCCTACATAGGAGTAAGACCCACAGATTCAAAGAGACGTCTTTTTGCATCTCTTTGTAGCTTTTTGTGTCTCTTTGAAGTTGTATTTTGTCTCTTTGTAATTGTTTTCAGTCTTTCCAGAGGTCCCAGCACCCCTTCAGTAATCCAATCCATTTTAATTTTCGCTTGTCAGGAGAAAGGCGGACTGTTCAGTGGACTTCTCAAGAAAACACCCAAAGCGCCTGGGGAAGAGGCGTCTGCAGAGGCGAGTTCACGATCAGATTTCGTTCCTACATCTTCGCCTGCGGTGACGGTTGCACATGGCTACTCACTGTCCACTGTTTTATTTTTCTTTTTTCTTTTATCTTTTTTCAGGACAAAGACGAGAAGCGAGAGCTGTCAGCAAGCAACGACAGTCTGTCTGACAACACCAGCACCAAGGTATCAGGAATGTCAGCGTTATAAAATAATACTGAATGTTTATTTTAATGCACTTAAGCTAAGGAGAATTTTAAGTTTTGACTGAGGTTTGTCATGATTTACTATACTTTTTTCATCATTTCATATTAAGTACATTATATTTACAGGGATTCAAATTGGATAACTCTGGAAACCAAACATTACATGTCCCTGCTTTTTTCAGTTCCTGCATCCAGCAATGACTTTATCCTTTTTAATTTTACTGTAATTTATTCAGAAACGTTACAGATAAATCTGACGTGTTTATTTTTTTTCTTTTGTTTTGTTTTTTTAGGAGAAAAACATTTTCAGCGGGATGTTTAAGAAGACTCAGAAACCAGCAGAGGGGACTGGAGATGAGGTGCAGCAACAACCTCTACATGAAGTTCTCGTCATATTACATCATTTGAATATACTTCGTATTTTTTGTTAGTGTTTTTTCATGTTTTATTGTCTGTTGTGTGTGTTTTCAGGACACGAACGCTGGTGAGGATAAGAAACTATCTGCCAGCTGGGAAAATCTGTTGGTAGCAAACACAACAAAGGTACAAATGTCACCTGTCGATCATGATCGCAGCCCTGATTCTGACATTGATTATTGATTATTGACATGTGAATGCTTGGTTATGGTTCAGGAGAAGACGGGGGGACTCGCAGGGATCTTCAAAAAGTCTCCAAAACCGGCTCCACGCTCTGTCGCCACTAAGGTGACTAAATAAACTGATTTGGGGTTGTTATTTTTTTTTTTGGGGGGGGGGTGTTCAGATGTCTGTAAAAAGCTTTCATTTGAATTTTCAAGCAAATAATATTTTGTTAACATACTTTAAAAAAAATAATCTTAAACTTATCTCCTGCGAATTGTTCCCCAGGATCCGCTCAGTGACACAAAGGAGCTGTCGGCCAGCTGGGACAGTCTCGCAGACGCTACCGAGGTGAGAGCTGCTCCAAGTCCACACTTACCCAGCGGATATTTTACAACAACACAATGCTAAAGCGCAAGAAGGACCAAAAAACAGCCAAACGACTCTAGCGAAAGGAAGAATCTGCACACTTCAAACAGAAGCTTCTAATCAAAAAGCCAAATTTAAAGCATCCTGATGTTTTGAGCCTTCTTCACTCTAGATTCTCCACCAGCCAACATTTGAAATACAGTTTTCAACATCAAAATTTTCTGTTCTACATTTAAGTTGAAACATCTGAATTAAAAGTAACTGATTTCTTACATTTTCAAGGCGGATCTGTCAGCACATGGTGAACTGTCTGCCAGTAACGATAATCTCTCCGAAGTTACAAGCAGCGCAAAGGTGTGTCCTGTAGAGATTGTTCACTTTTTTCCATCCTTTACTTGACTTACATAGATGCTTCATGTTTTGTCTTTGTTAACAGGAGAAAAAAGGAGGGTTTGCTGGGATGTTCAGGAGGACGCCCAAAAACGTGGAGCAACAGGTGCGATATAATCAACACTGAGAGCCATCAAGTCTTACAGTCAGTAGCAGGAATAGAGTCTTCTCTTATGCATCCATGGTCTATGAAGAGAAAAATTTGTAAAAAAGTATATATTAGTTTAAAAAGTTTATAATACAATGAATGCAAAGAGACACAAAGTGAGCTGGTCTGACGATCACGGTGAACTCCCGGATCACCTACGTGTCTCTGTGCAGCTGTTGAACAGATATCTTCTTCCTCCTGTTGCAGGAGGGCGAGGACATGGAGGCAGCAGAGGGAGGTGGGCTGAGACGCAGGAGGACGATCAAGAAGAAAAGAAGGGTGAGTTGTTGGTCAGTTATTAAAAAAACACAACAACAACAAAAACAAAACAAAACAACAACCTTGATAACCTGGCAGAAAGTAGCAGGAGCAAGAATCACCTGTATATCGACAGATGTATTTGGTAACATGGATTTCTGCTTCAAAGGTCAATGGTCAAGATGAGGGTTTAGCTTTTATACCAACAGAAGTTACTGTATATACGCATGTAAGTTTTTGGGTTCTTACAAACTGCATCCTATTTTTATTTTTCCGATGTCCTCAGGTCGTGTCATTCCGGGTCAAGAAAACTCTTCCCAAAATCCCCAAGGTTAACTTATCCTCACAGGTATGTGCTGATTTCCTGGAGTTGTTCCTCAGTTATGACCCTGCTCCTGTTCCACAGGTCATTTATTTGACAAAGATAAACATGTTGTGTTTCTACAAATATACTTCACCTTCTTTTTAATTTATAATTAGTTGTTTGCCATTGTCGGTTTCAGCTCAGATGAGTTTGTTGCTGAGTTAATGACCAAATATTTGTTCTTTTTTTTCCTGCTAAGACTTCAGAGAAGATGCCGATCATTGAGGAGACCTTGGAGCTGCAGGAGATGAGCCCAGGGCAGGTCAGGAAGAAGATTTTAGTGGGATTCACAAATGTCCAACCAGGCCTCTGTCTGAAACTCTAAACTTCCTTTTAATATGGTCCTGTTTCCTCATCCTGTCATTTCTAAACGTGCAGCATGACATTTTATGGGTCATTTTCACCATGTGCAGCTGTGAAACAAAACTGAAAAAAAGGAAAGTCGCTGCTTGGTTGACGGAATAAAATCTGTGGCGGGAACAAGTCAGGTAGCTCAAAATGAAACCAGAACCAGAGGTTCAAAGATTCAGTAACATAAAAGTGAGAGCCAAAAAGATATAAACCCTGTCCTGTATATTTTAGCCGTAGAGAAATGTCCAGATGTTAACAGGCATGCAGAGAAAGCTGTAGCAACCCTGACGTTTAACTTTTACTTGTGTGTTAAAAGTCGTGTTATTGTTGTGTTGGATTGTCAGGAGAGCACAGTGGAGGTCCAGCAGGTGGAGATGGCAGCCTACCCGACTGAGGACAACCCTCTTCAGTCTGAGCAGGTGTGTTTTAGAGCTTGTGTGTGTGTGTGTGTTTTTGCATGTTTTTACTATACATATAAAAGAAAACAAACTGTCTCTTCATGGACTAATGTCTCTGTTTCCAGGAAAGCGACGAACTGATGGAGTGGTGGAACACAGTAAAAGGTTGGTGGGACGGTCTTCACCTTGAGGGAGGATTAGAAGTCCACATCCGCACTTTTGATGTCATGTTAAAGACATAAGGGATAGAAGAAAACACTGTTTTATGTATTAGCTCCTTATACTAATTGTATTATTCCTGCTGCTTGTGTCCAGGTTGGACGGAATGGAACGAAGCATCCAATTTCCAGGAGGAGGATGAGGAAATGTAAGCATAGTTTATTTTTCTTTTTTTCTCTTTTTTAGAAAAAAATATTTTCATTAAATTTCCACAGAAAATTTCGCATTTTGAGGATTTTTTTACGTTAAGTTATTTTTGATAGATATTTCTTTTTCCACTATTTGTCAACTTTGGGGTTCAAATGCAAAATAGGAATGTTTTAAGAGCTTATTGGGGCTGCAACTGAAGAATGTTTTCATTATCAGTAACAAAATAGTACAAAATACTGAAAAAATAGCAGTTATAACCTGTCATAGCAATCTTAAATTGTCTTGTTTTAAAAGCAAAATGTCTTCAGTTCAGAATTATGACAAAGCAGCGAATCCTACCGTTTGAGAAGCCGGAAACTGGGAATGTGCCAGAATTTTCTTCTATCTTTGCTTCAAAAATGACTAAAACACAATCAAAATATGCGCCAGCCATTTTTCTGTCGAACAAAAAAAATGGATTATAAACTAATCAGTCAGCGATCTGTTCGTCAGACTTTTATCTCATGAGTTTGAAGCCTTACAGCCGCCGTCTCTCTGTCCAGGGCTATGGAGCAGGCGGCCGATCGTGTCTACATGGCAGCTCGCCTCTTCGTGCGCCTGTTCAACCAGCGGGGCGCGTCCTTACAGCATCACATCCTGGAGCTCTTGGCGCTGGCTGACGCCGCCGATCAGTTCCACAAGAAGACGGTGACGGCCGCCGTGGGCGGGGGCGTGGCCAGCGTCGCGGGCAGCGTGGCCACGATCACAGGACTCATCCTGGCGCCTTTCACCTTCGGCGCCTCCATCATCGTCACAGCGGTGGGGATCGGCGTGGCCACAGCGGGCAGCATCACCTCGGCGACGGCCAATATCACAGACACAGTTCACTCCAACATGGACAGGAAGAAGGTGGAGAAGATGATCCAGGGCTACCAGGAGGAGATCAAGGACATCCGGGAATGTTTGGAGTTTGTTCAGGTGAGGAAATGTTTGGTTTGAATTTTGTACTTTAGAATTTTGTACTTTAGAAATTTAGATTAATCTTGCGCAGGTTTTGTAATTTGTTTCATGAATTTCTCAGCCGGTGCCTTCATTCAGGTCCAGGTCGAGGAGGAGAAATAATGTTGTATAGACTAAAAATTATTTTCATTATCTGGTCATTATCTAGTCTGTCATTTATTTTTACTGGCGCCCTACTGATACTGGATTTTTGGGGCCAATGCAGATTGCAATTTTAGGGAGTAAAAAATTCTGATATCAATTTATTGGCTAACTATTCTAGTCTATCAAAGGGACGATATATAGAGACACACAACCAGTCGCGCTCACATTCCCATCTATGGATAAGTTAGAGTCAGAAGTTAACTTTCATGCCTTTGGAGTGTGGGAGGAAGCTTTACAGACCTCCCAGATCTTGGCAGCAAATTTGTCCTGGGACTTCACGGAGCTCAGGCTCTTGTTTTTACAATTAGAGCCCATGAACTTCATTTATGGTTAAAAGTCCTTTGAAAAGACTTGATGTGATATATAAACCAGGTACTAACTGTTGTATATCAAATGTGTGTATTGAAAAAGATATCTCTTTTCTTAGACAGTATTTACTGTTCTTTTTTGTCTCTGTGTCTCCTGTAGGAAGGTATGGACACCCTGCAGGAGTGGGACTTTGAGAAATTCTCTCAGAGTGCAGCCAAAAAGGCTCTGAACCACAACATTAAACATGTGATGAAGGAGGGCGGCCGCGCTGGGAAAGCCCTGATGGTCAACACTGACAAACTCATCAGCACCGTGCAGGTTCTGGGCGCCGCAGGCGGCGCCGCCAAGGCTGCCCAGGCCATCAGCGTCACCACGGGGGTCATGTCGGCCCTGTTCCTGGCCCTGGATGTTTTCTTCCTCGCAAAAGACTCGCACGAGCTCCGCAAAGGCGCCAAGACCAAATTTGCCACCAAGATCAGGGAGGTCTGTAAAGACCTCCAAGACGGCCTCCTGGAGCTGAACAAGGTCAAGACGCAGCTGCAGAAAACCATGGACGGCATCGAGGTGGAGGAGTACGAGGAGATCGAGGAGGTGGAGGTGGAGGTTGAGGACGATCTGGAGTCGGATCCGAAGAAGCTGGCCGAGCTGGAGCAGGAGCTGGACCTCCTGGAGGAGAAACTGGACAAGAAGGCTGAGGAAGCACAGAAGAAGAGTAAAGAGATGGATAAGGAAAGTCTGAAAAGTAAGAAGGACAAAAAGGAGGAGAAGAGCATCAGGGAACAAGGAGATCCAGAGAAAAAGAAGGACGAGGAGGAGAAGGAGGAGGGAAAGAAAGAAAATGATGAAAAGGAAGAGGGAAAGAAGGAAAATAAGAAGGAAAATGACAAAGGAGACAGCAAATCTGAGTCCAAATTAGTGAAACATGCTGATGAGGCAGAAGAGCAGAAAAATGAGAAAATTAGCAAAGCAGCCAAGGAGGAAGTTTTGAAAGAACAATCTCAGAAAGGAAGCAAAAAGGACAAAGAGACTGAGAACCGGATAACAGCTGGGAAAGAAAAATATGAGTGCAAGCAAGACAAGGCAAAAGAAGACACTGGTACAAACAAAAAGACAGAGGAAAAACAGAAAAGGGTGGATGTAAAAGGACAGATGGAAGCTGAGAGCAAGTCGGGTGATTCAAAACAAGAGGACCAGAGAGCAAAGCCAAGTTCAGAAAGAGTTAAATCTGAGAGGGAGAGTCAAAGAAGTAAGAGAAGCAGAGAGGATGAAATGGGGATAAACCGGAAATCAGCGAGTAAAGAGAAAGAGGAGGAAAGTGGGAGTATGAGGAGGCACAGCAGCAGGAGCAGCCATGAAACAAGAGAAACTGATAGGGAGAGAGGAAGCAGCAGCAGAGACGTGGAGAGACCCTCTAGAAAAGAAAGCGATGGGACGGGGGAGCAGAGAGGAGTAAAAGACTGGAGAGCTGAGATGACAAAAAGGAGAGAAGGTAAAGAAGGAAGGGAATCTCAGAGAGAGCCAGAGAGAGGGACAAAACAAGAAGGATCCGGAAGAAGCTACACGAGGAAAGAGTCGCATCGAAGTCACGAAACGGCGACGAGGAGGGAAAGAGAGCCGGGGAGCGGGAGGGAGGAATCGGACCCTCAGAGGAGCCACTGCCGGAGAGAGGCGGCCCCCCATGACGAGAAGCGAGGGAGCAGGGTGGAGGACGCCAGGAGGCGGTTTGAGAGAGCAGGAGGTGCGGAGGCGGCCGAGGAGGAGGACAGGAGGAAGAGGAGGGAGGATGGAGCGAGTCGGAGGAGGGACGGAGACAGGAGAGGAGGTGACAGGGACGGAGAGCGCGAACAGAGCCACCGGGGATCTCGGCCCCGAGCCAACGGCCTGCTGGGAGACGGACTGTACATTTAGATCCAGTGGATTAAAAGATCCGTCTGTCCGTCGCTGAGGGCAGCGGGATGGTGTGTGTGTGGAAACGCTTTCCTCAGGTTCATTAAGCTATCGCCACTGCTAACATCCAATATTACCAGGGAAAAAAAAAGAAACTCAGGGCTCAGTGAGAAATCACTTGTCACGCAGTGGAAAAATCCCTATGATTTAGAAATGTTAATGGTAATTTATCGGGTCTTTTGTTGCCTCTGGCAGAGCTCAGGTCTCGGGGGAGCTCAGCCCCCTGGCTCCCCCCTGTAATTAAAACACATTGGTTTATACACACTTAAATAACCGGACTACAGTCTCTCTCCTGTAGATAGGCTGATTTATTCAATATTAATAACTTTCTTTATAAAGCACTTTTCAAAACAAAGTTACAAAGTGCTTTACATGGTTTTCAACAGGATTAAAAGATTAAGAACTGGGAACAAGGCAGTAAAATTAGAAATTTTAGAGTAGAGTAAAATACTGGTAAAATAAAGGATAACAATAAAACAACATGTTTATGATGATGAAGCAACATTTCAACACTGAGACTCTGATTTAAAAAAAAACAAAACGTTTTTTGGGCGACACAAACAAAACCTATCAAATAATTCATTGTTGGTTTTTGTCTTTTCATGGGATTTGTTGATAGTAGATAAAGTTACTGGACTGATCCTGCAGAGCCACAATCTGTGGCGTCAGTAAGGAACAAACATAAATACAACACTATTAACTTCATACACGATAACTCTTTGTTATTAATGTGGCATAAACTCCATGCTGAGAGGCAGGGAGGATAAAACGATCTCTGGTTTTTACTGGAAAGGAGGATTCTCCTCATTTACCTCTACTAGTACGTGGCCATGCATCACGCGTAAATATATGTAGCTTGTTTCTTGTCTTTTATTTATTATTTGCTCAGATTTTCGCCTCAAAAACACTACAAAGCAGGTGTGAGGGATTTAGTTTTCAGTGCTCACAACTTTGATTACATTTTTTTAATAACAAATTAACAGCAGAAACATTTTCACCATTTTTTTTTCCAGAACCCAAAAATCCCCAAATGAATGTTGTTCTTTCTCACGCACGCACACACACACACACACACAAACACACAAACACACAAACACACACGCACACACACACACACACACGATACTGTGTGTTAATGGGGGTGTTAATGCACCATGGATTAATGGGGGGATTTGTTTCTTGAAATACATGCAGCTGTATAAATCTTTAAATGTATTTTTCTTTTCATAGCTGTGAGCAGCAAAAATACAGTAATATTATTATTGCCCCCGGTTTACTGTGGAGGAAGCAGAAATCTCGAGATCCTGGGCAAATAAATCCAAAATTAACTGCAAGGGCTATGTAGAATTGTATGTAATTATAGTATCTTTTGAAATATCCCAACGTTTTTGCCAAAGTCAGGCATTTTCAGATCTTTCACTGGAGTCTTCTACCTCTGTCTCCGTCTTTTTACTACTGAAGGCCACTAGTTGCTTTGCATAAAGCACCTTCTGCCACATCATCTGTAAATGAATCTATGCAGTGGATTTCTTACAAAATCTGTCTCTTACAAAAATTGTGTAAAACACAGCGTAGATGCTGCTAGTATTTTTTGTTAAGGCCTCATGATAACGATTTGCTGATGTTGTGTCAGAGGTAAACCCTTTAAATATACATTTAAAGCCTTAACATATATTTCTGATAATTACCGGTGTTTCAAAGTAAACCAGGGCCTTTTTTTCCTAATAGGAGTGTTTGAGTTACTGACATATTGTGCGCGTGTGTGCGTGTGTGCGTGTGTGCGTGTGTGCGTGTGTGCGTGTGTGTGTGTGTGCGCGCGTTGTAATTAAATCACTGCATCGCTGTTTGTTTTCGTCACAGACAGACTTTCACTCGGTGCACTCTCTAATGTCTAACGTCAGCCGTGGACACTTCAATGCTTCTGGGACGTGGTGCAGTGGTAAACTAGGTCTTCCCTCTCATACACAGGTGGATATTCTTTTCCTACGGTGCTGGTTTCCTCTTGTACAAATAAATTATTGATGTTATTGACACATGATGCTGTCGTTATGTGATTCACTCAGTCCTTTTCTTCTCACTACTGTTCACCTGCGATGCAATGGTGAGTAATCTCTGACCTGCATGAGGACGCTCTTAATACAGAGAGCGGGATAAGGTCACTAATGTCACCCCCACAGTTAAAGTAAATAACCTTTTTTTACCTTTTTATGTCTCTGCCAAACTGAAACATAAAACTATAAAAGAACCATTTGGTTTTTAGACTTGAAAAGACAGATGAAGGACTTAATTAAAGACTTTCTTTGTAGTGCTCTGGGTTATAATAGCTGATAACCACCGGGGAGTAGCAGAGAGCTGAACCAGGAGTTCATTAAAATTCTGCTGTCATGCGGTAAATTGTTTCCTCTCCCGCTGATTATCTCACAATCCCCCCAGGATTTATCTCGTGACCCTTTGGAGGGGGCTCTACCCTTAGGTTAGGAACCGCCGGACTGAACTAACTAATTCTATATACAGTAGTTAAAACCAGCTCCACCTCCAGCAGCTACAACGGTTAAATGCTGCTCACACAATGATGCATCAGTGTTAATGTTCTAACATTGTCAGATTAAAGAGCATGTCAATCACAGGAGACATTTTACTGTAGAATGAGTACATCTACTTTAGATACTTTTAATATCTTGCCAGTAGACTTTTGCTGATTAAATTGTAATGGAGTATTTTTCTATTATTGTGTTGGTACTTTTACTCAAATAAAGGATCTGAATTCTTCCATCAGAACTGGCAAATACTCTGTAAACATTTTTGAAAGGCCAATTTGAGATAAAGATCGGTAGAATTGATAACTTTTAGATGCAAATAATAGATAATAGATGCAAACACAGGAGGAGGCACACATGTATGGAGCCAACTTGCAAACATGTTTTTTTTCAGCTTAGACTGCTGCAGCCAATGGTTATTTTTTTATCATTGTGCAATCATATTGATAATTATTTTCATAATGATTTCAATTAATCATTTGGTCTTTTATTTTCACTAATTTTGTGTCTCCTTTTTTTGTGTCTCTTTATGGCCTTTTCACATCACTTTGAAACGGTTTTGCATCTATTTTTGCTCTTTCTGCGTCACTTTTTGTGTCTTTTGCGTCTCTTTTTAGTAATTTTGTGTCTATTTCCTTTCCGTCTAGGTCCCTGCTCTGTCTTTCTTTATGGTTACTATCAGCCAAACACCGCATTGGGCAGGGCCCATTCTAGGTGTGTATTTTGGTCAGGCTGGCCGAACCTACAAAACAAACAGAATTACACAGAGAGTTGATTGATGTGGAAATGAACAACCCTGCAGTCTGTTTGATGAGGGATCACTGTTACTGAAAGCTTCTTTTAACTTAAACTTTATTGTGAAGGTTGGTTCCAAAAGTTTTAGATTCTCCCTAATATTTAAAACTGAGTTCTGTAACCTAAAATTATTTCTGTCACCAAAGTAAAATCCCCTTTGTAATGTTATTACCAATAGTTGATCCCAGTTATTTAAGACAGATTTATAAAGGGGGACATTTTACGACACAAAATGAATGATAATTTACTCTGTAAGAAAAGAGCCAGAGGTGTGAGCTGTCTGATGTCACATTACTGCTGGAGTTTCCCTTTCATGGCCTCGATAGACCAAAAATATATTTACTGATATCACACACAGGTTTTCTCTTCTGGAAAGAGGAAATCCAAATGTGGGAAAAAAGTAGGTGTGGAGGGTGAAACTGAAATGGGGCAAGACCCCTCCGAAGTCAAATCTAACAGCCCATCCCCTTCTCTTTATGCCACTTTGCGATGGTGAGTCTCTTTAGCGTCCAGTCTTCCAGACATGTATAAAAAAAATGTATTAAAAATGTTTACTATCTTTAAGTTTTGAATTTCACCTTTCCTTGATATAATATAATAACTTGATTAAATGTAAACACAGTGTTGTCATGGTGCTAGTCCACCACTTTGGTCTAGACTGAAATATCTCAGCTGCTGAATGAATTGCCATGAAATGTGGTACAGATATTCATTTTCCCCAGAGGATCACTCTTAATGAATTTGGAAATGAACCATGAAACAGGAATAATACCCGTTAAAAAACGAACAAAAACTTGTAAAGTTTTACAATCATAGCGTGATGGGTTATTAACCCTTTTGGAAAAATGGAAATCTTTTAACATTTTTGAAATTACGCATGAATGTGCTAAATTTTTACATTTGACATCTCCATTAGCGCTTAAGCGCAGCTTGCATTTGTAGATCAGAGACTGTGAACTGACCCATAATATAAACGACATAATAATAATCCATGTGTCAAGAAATCTGTGAGCACACATTTAGCGTTTGTCATTTGTTGCAGTGTTGGATGATCCATTCGTGAACAACATAACGAACAAATTGTCGTACACGAGTGTGAATCTTGCTTTTATCCATTGACCGTGGAACATTCATTAATCACCATTATTAAGACCAATTCCTCCCCTGTGTTTTGTGTTTAGCCTTAATTAGCTTATTGTAGCAGGCATGGTAGAGATTGGTAAACCTCATCATCGCAGTTGTAATTGTTAACGGGGGCTATAGATGAACCGATTATGTTTTGACAGCCTTCTTTTTCTCTGTAAAGGAACCTCTTTTGGAGAATTAATTCTTCATTTTCTCCAGAGTTTCTCCTGCCGTTGAGCAGGTTACACCCTGTTTTAAAGGGCTAGTGAGAACAAAGGAAATTTGATAAGCCTCAGGACAGAGTTTCAAATCCCCGCAAGGGAGTAAATACAGTCTCAGGGGCTTTTCAGCTTCGATGGGTGCAGAAACACAGAGAGAAACACCAAATCGTTCCCAGCGTTGGTTGTGTTAAAGTCAAATTCATAAATATAGTGATATTATAATAATATGATATTAATAGTTCATTATTCAAATATTCTTACCTTCGGGGAAAAAAAGCTAGTCCTCTTTACTGGAAAACAGAGGAAGGAAACATTAAAAATAACACTCAAACTCCTCAATAAAAAAACCCATCAATTTTAGTATTAGTTGAAAAAAGGTATTTTTTAACTAATACTAAAATTGATTTATTCACTGTGTACAATGATTTTTGCATTATGTAAATTCTGCATTTTCTTTTATACTTCCTTTTTAATTCTACTCTCAAAACTGCATTTTTATTTTCTCAATTGAATTTGGGGCAATTAATTACTGCATTGTAACAGCAATATAAATGTAACTCTGCCCCCCCCCCATCTGTTTGAATTAAAGTAAAGTGACCTCTCTTTCATGAGATTATTTAAAAATAGGTTAATAATTCAGGTTAACCAAAAGATAATTTTAGAACATTTTATTTATTCATCAATTATTTGCTAATGTATAAAGTGAACAAAGTTTTGAGTAGGCCCACGTTCAATAATCCAAACTTTCAACTAAAATAAATCAAAATATTTGGAATGGATGTGCTCAGCGGACCATAAACTTACTTCCCCCTCAACAATGGTGGAGCTCATTTTGAGAGAAACTGCTCAGGTGACACAAACATAAAGGAATTAGACACCTGCAGGGCAGGCAGTCGGCCAGGTGAATTCTGACAAAGCCCCGCCCTCCAGGATGCTGCATCACCGCCTCCCAGCAGGAGCACTGGCGCTGACGTTTGAAGATTTAAATCAGGCAGTGATCAGGTACACTCAGAGGAGCAGAAACAGCTGAGCAAAGAATACCCCTTCAACTCACCTCGGCCTGTACAGCTTAGGTAGGTCTCACAAAACTTCGTCAAACCACATTTCACATTTAGATTATCCCCTTTAATTGTTGTTATTATTTTTATTCATTTTACCTAGTATTTCATTTGGTTTAACTTGAAGAATTCGAGTAATAGCAATTAGATTATTTGAAAGAGAACGGAGAATGAAAACCATCTACTTTTTTTTTACAAAAGAAACTGATGATTTAAAAGAGTTGATTGTCCTTGAAAGGGCTAAACCAGATGATCAAAAATTGAAATGGACGTTTTAATTTTCAGTTTTTTAAACTTTGTCCCAAATGCCTCTCTTTCTTTCTTTCTTTCTTTCTTTTTCTTTCTCTCTTTCTTTCTTTCTTCCTTTCTTTCTTTCTTTCTTCAAAAAATATATGCAGCACTCTGGATTTGGCTTTTAGAAATTTTTAATGTCTTCACAGGCTGGACACACAGTAGCTGTACACATCACAGAATGATTAAAAAATCTTTAAATTTATTATTTTCTATAACAATGTAAATTCTAATCTATTAATACAGATTCTGTTTTTGTACAACTGAACACCTTTTCACTAGGCCACATATGCTTCCTTAGCAGAATTGCAGTCTTAACTGTAATAATAATATTTGATTTCAACTTAAAACATAGTATGTTTAAATTATTTGAAAAACACATTTTACCCCTTTTTTTTGCGCGGTGCAGATAGTGTTGGCTAGATCTTATTTATCAGGTTTTTAGTATTCGCTCTTATTCGCTCTATTTTTTGTGTCTCCCTGGTAGCAATGGAACGAGGATTGATCCTGTTGGTCGCTGCATTGATGGTTTTTATGGCACCAGATGTCCACGGAACGGCTCATTTGTCATTTGCAAATGATACACAGGTTGGCTCTCATTCGTCTTCTCAGTATATCGCACCATTGTTATACCATTATGAACTTTGTACTTTACAAGTTTTACCTGTAATATTTGTTTAACAACCCCTTTCAACAGGAAGCTGCTTTACTCAGTTTGTATGAATAGGTGTAGCAAAAAAAAAAAAAAAAGTCCAGTTATTTGGTTTCATTTGTACAAAGTCAACCCATAACTGGAAGATTTTTTTTTTATTTTTAATTCTGGTCTAGATTTAATTAACAGAGGCTGAGATATCTCAAGTTTAATTCCCTAGTGTGGATCCAGATCCAAAGGAGGCTGGATCCTACAGTTCCCATGATGCACCTCGGCAGGAGTATTTCTTCAGCTGATATCATCGGGGATACTCTCTCAGACTTTAGAAAGTTTCATGGGAGCCACAGAAGACATTGTGCAGTTTTCACTGGGTCTACTTGTCGTGCGTGAACTGAAATTAGTTTGTGTCTTCCTTTAACCCAGCTGGCACCATTTCTACTGATGTCTGCATGTTTCCACGTCAAAACAAACATGATAGTGTAGGGTCAGCTGGAAGCACCAGCTCCTTTCAACGCCCCCTCACTGCCCTAGAGGACCTGAAACTGTGCATTGGAAGAACAGGTTTTAGCCTCAAAGGCAAATCATTCCATCGGAAACAATTATGTGTTATTCATTAGATGTATTTTTTATCACAAAAGGGTTTTCGATTTCTGGCGGGAGAACAAGTCTTAGCCCGGTGGGAGTAACTTCCAGTCAGAATTATTAAAATGTCTACACGCTGAGCGTGCGGGTCTGTGCGTCCACCAGGTGAACGTCACCCGGGCAGGTTGCGGAGTCACCAAAATGTGCGTGGAGACGCCAGACGACTGTGACCCGGCGGGGAACGACACCTGTCTGTTCGCGTCCCTGGTCGCCAGCACCCCGGCGGCCCCCGACGGCGTCAACCTGTCCATCGGACTGAGAGGGTACTCACTGGGTTACGTCGCACTGGGACTTGCCTCGAATGCATCTGAGGTAAAACACACAAAACTGGTTATGATATTCGTGTCGTGTTCAGCGCAGCTCAGATCAGTTACCTTTCCCCCAAAGGGGAATTATTATTTTTGCAGAAAGGCCTCATAGAGAAATTTTACTTTCATTAACTGGTTGTTAATAGAAATTAATAAAGACCTATTAACGTCCTCTGTCTCACACATGCAGTATGTTAGTAAAACCCTTGGGTTTGGTCCCTCAGAGGAGCCTGAGGCCGGGGCCATCACTGTATC
This sequence comes from Istiophorus platypterus, assembly GCA_016859345.1. NCBI lineage: Eukaryota > Metazoa > Chordata > Actinopteri > Istiophoriformes > Istiophoridae > Istiophorus > Istiophorus platypterus. The sequence continues at coordinate 19,275,663 of CM029113.1, read as the reverse complement.
TGGGCAGTTTTATGATACCCATGTTTACAGAAAGACGGCTGGCAAATATTGTACTGGTTAATGTACGTAATGTAACACCCTGTAATGATGCCCTCATTTCCAGCAAAGGCAAAATTACTTGCTTCTTTGTTTAACCAACTGGTTTCAATAAATAGTGACTCGTGATCCTTTGAATACAATAAATATGACGTGGCCATACGACATTTATTAACCTGGTAAATTATTTATAGACTTGATAAGGACTGCCAACATTTAACAATTTTTCCTTAACGGTCCAAATAACTAGCAAGACTAAGCAAACTTGCATTATTCCACCAAAAACCCAGCAAAATGAGGCTGAATACCTGAGTTATTGGATTAACTTAATATATGATTAACTTTTGCACTGCTTTGATATGTTTATTTCAGCTTCAGTCATGTATGCAGCTGTGCATTATACCTGGATTATATTTATAAAATGGGCCCTCTTTATGAAATTGGTTGCAATAGCAAAAAGATGAGAGTCTAATCTACCAATACATATATTACATGTTTATGTACGCGTTACCTCTCACAGTGTTGATAGTCCGTGCAAATTATACATGACACAATTTAGTGCTTGCGTCCCGTGAATTATGGTTAAAATGTGATCCAAGAAGTATGAGTTTATTTCTCTAGTTTTCTCAGACAATGTGGTTACAAAATTAGGTTTTCAGTGAACTTCACACTGTTTGACTACATGGCTGCAGCACCAGGCCACAATATTTCCGCCAAAGCGTATTTTCATGGGAAACCTATTGTGCAATGCAAAAAGCATTTCCACAATACATGAACAAATACTGTAAGAAGCTGCAAACAGGGAAGCATAGTTAAAAAAAGAAAAATGCACAAGGCTCCAAAGACATTAGTCATCACAGGTGAACACAAGAAAACAAGAGCTAAAAGCTAAACGACTGTCTGGACTATTTCATCGCCCATTCCCTGTTTGACAAAGGCACTCTGTGCCATTGTCTTCGCTATTTGGAGGAAATCTCATATTTCACCACTGTTTCTGTCCCCAGGGAACCACCATGCTTTTCATCTGTGCTCAAAACAATGGGACGTTCATCTTCCGCACAGTGCAGAGAAACAACACAAGCACAATGCTCTCTCCGACAGAGACGGTGAGGTTTTAACTGTACTGACATATTGAGGGATTAACAAATACTGCATTTAATTTATCCTCCATACATAAGGCAAATCACTTGCTTAACAGGATGAACAGAAAGTATCATATGCATTCACTTGATTTTTATTTTATGTTGTGCAGTTTAATCAATGCAATTGTTAATAAGATTTTTTTTTTTTTTAAACATAAAATCAGTATTGTTCCCACCTTTCAGACTGCAATTATGTTTCAGTTGTCATGAATTCAATCTGTATGGCAATAAACTTTGCTGAGATTTGACATTTTAGACACAGATCGGTAACAAATTAGAGGGGAAACGGACATAAAATTCATAAAAAAAAGTTGTTTTGGCCTCTAGAAGTGTCTTGTAGAGACAAACGCCATTCTTCCAAATCATCTGGTGTTTTGGTCACAGTTGTCTGACGCGTCACTCCAAAGTCTGCCATCGCCGTAAAGTCCGAGTGAGATCTGGTGACTGTGAAGGCCACATCGAGGGGCTCAAACTAGTCAGTGACCCACTATATCATTTCTGTCACCACTTGTGGGAACTCAAATGTCAAAAAATTACATCATGGTTTAATGGTGAGGTAAAAGTTTAAGCTAATATGCAAAGTTTGTGTCTTTAAGTGATGACAAGAAGCAGATATTCAGCAGTTAACTGGTGAACATACTTTTTATTTTTGTGGATATAACGTACATTAAAAAAATCAAAAGAACAAAAAAACCCACATGACAGATATCGAAAATAAAAAAGGTTTTAAAACTTAAATAGGTTAAAATAACTGGCTGAAGTTACATTGTCTCTTTCACATTGTTCATCAGATTTCTTCAGCTGCAATTTCAAGCAACGCTGATGTAGCTTTTATAACAACAGTCGCTTAAGCAACTGACTGTATTTGGTTTTAATTATGTTCTGGGTAAAGAGAAATTTAGCTAGAAATTTGTAATGGTGTTGTATTTGTGTAAAATGATTTGTTGCAGAGATATTAAAACATACAAAACTACCAGTCAACTACCAGCATCACACATTTTTTTTTCCAATTCCAAAGAGGCTAAGCTTGTTTTATTCACAAAAGGGAATTTTGGGAGCATGCATACCATATTTTATGTTTTCTTTGATAAATTCCTAATACTATTTTCTCTTTTTGTCCCTTTTCCTGGCCAAAAATAATTTCCCACAAGGTATCTATCGAACCTTAACCTTCATCCTTTTTTAGCCCACACTCTTACTCTGATGTCCCCCCTGCCTCTCCAGAGAGTGACAGAGATCCGGGGCTTGGTGAAAGACAACGTGATCCGGTGCGAGTTCGACGTCCCCAACATGAACGCCACCACCTTCTCCATTCTCTTGGGGACTGGTAGTTTTGAAGAAAGTAAGCAGACGCATGCGTTTGTGTAAAAGCCTAGATTCTTTAAAAGAAAGGAAAAAAATCCTTTATTTGAAATAACACAGCTTTTCTCAGTTTTCATCATACATAATACAAGAAGTATTTAAATATGCAAAACTATAAATTTAAGGCATGGTCTGTTTTTACTGTGAACCAATTAACCATATGTGGAAATATAATTTTTATTATGTTTTTCCACATAAATACAAACATATTTGACAAGGATTACTGGTATAAATGCCAAAACAATTACTGTTTTCATGTTGTAGCCATAAATAAGAATCAACCAATAATAACATCAGAGATTTTTTTATGCTGAGCCAAATTTTCTTCCTCAGAGATTCGCAAAGGTTTACTGCTTTCTCTTTCAACGTGAAACTGATTCCCCATTATATTTCAGCTGTACCTTAAGGGGAATGAAATGCCTTAACTTCCCAGTGTGCTCACACCTGGTTTTCATTCTTCAGATACTCCCGGCACCTTAAACGTCTCCCTGAGCAGCGTCCCCCTGAACCTCACCGACCCGTCCAGCAACGTCGCCACCACAGCGACGCCCACAACGACGACATCAGGGGCCAGTGGCGTCCTCCGCCCTCATGGTAAACAACGCGCTGCGATTTCATATTTTACACCCACAACTTCAGACGCTTGGTTGGGGAGGGACTCGGGGTCCTGACTTAGCACATCTGTGGTCTATCCACATCTTGATGGACTGACATGCAATACAACAATACATTCACTGTACCTACTGTATTAGTCACACTAGTTAAACTGTTTGATAGTTGAGTTGAAAAGATTCTGTGCGATTTGGCACAAATAGATAAGTAGATAAGTAAATAAATAAATAAATTAATTGACAGACGTCAGATCAGTGTCCACTGGAGTTTCCTAGAAAGGCAAACTTCTTCACAACTTTGAGCTGCCATAACTGCACTGGAAATCCTTTAGTTTTTTTTTGTTTCAAGGTGATGATGGTCAACAAATGAAACACACTCCATGCTATAAGATTTCAGCAGTTTTACTTACAAACTTATTTCTACCAAACTCCCACAGACTGGGGCTGTTTGATTCAATGAGATGCACTTTCTAACTAATTCTAATTAGTCTTTGTACAAAACTGATGGATATCTGCATCTGTGTATGAGCTACTTTTCACTGACTCACTACATAATGTTGTAGTTTTTTTTTCTTGAAATCTCAAAACCTGGACAAATAAAACCAAAACTATCTATATGTCTCCATACCAGATAGACGTCAAGTGAGAAAATGTTGACTTTTGTTTTATGTCTTTGTGATTAACCAAGCTCACGTGTCAAGAAGACAAGCGAAAAGAAGAGTTTTCTGATTCGCGTCTTTCGTCTCTTCCCCTGCCAGCTTTGCTTCTCCTGCTGAGTGTCCTCATGCTGTCTGTCAAGCAGAGAGCCTGAAAGAGTCCAGAGGAAAAGCTCTGACCTGTGTGAAACGTTGACCAAGTGTTAGCTGGACTTCTGCACGGAGAAAAGACAGACTGTCAACAAGCTATGGATAAATTCTGTTTTGCCAAAGTGATTTAGGCATATTTAAAGTATCTTTTGCACTATACTGACATGTACTTTGAGATGAAGTAGCAGCTAAAAAAACGAATGAAATCCAGGTGGCATTTGCAAACACTTCTTGTGGTTTTAGTGACCAAATAATTCTTTCATTTTCTGCAGAGGACCATAGGAAAAGTATTGTTATCCTAGTATTTCCACCCTTCTGGCACCACTAGCGGTGTCTGAAAGTATGAATTTCCAGACTAGGGAGTTTGGGGCCATTTTCCCAGAACATCCTGCCAGTAAACCTCAACGGAGAAACAGCCGATATTGCTTAGGGGAAACAAAAGCCGAGCCAGTTTTAATACTTTCACATGAATGTTCTTTGTACTGTAAGATATTTGCTGGAGGGACGAGTGACAAGCTCACCAAGCCCTTAAAAATGATAATAAAGCTGAAACTGATTCACTCCCGTGTGTCGCGTCACATCACTGACGTCATTTTGCCTGTCGTGGTGCACAACCTACCGAAACAAGGTCAACCACCTACACGCTCGAGACGTGCCCGTCAAACCAGGTATAGTTATGGTTTACAGATCTGACGGCCTGGAAGCAGCCTGCGTCACGACATGGAGACCAAAAGTTTTCCTTTAGGGGACACAATCTCTTGTTTTGACTGCCCTGGTCCTTGGGTCTGTGGATCCTCACGGACCCGGTTTCTATCGGATCAGGTTCCTTTTCTTTGGGAATGAGAGCCAAACTTCACAGCTCGCTGGAGCTTTGTTTTTCCGATGGGGGAACTGAAGCTGAGAGGATTTTAGGACAGTAAGTTGCCTCAAGAGTTTTTTAGGTTTTAAAAGACAGTTCTTGTGTCCACTGCCTAGAAGTTTGTTTTTGAAGCTTGTAGACTAATTATGTCAACTCCTTTGACTCTACATTCATTGTTAGTGCATTATAACTATTGTATTGCTGCTCTTTGTGCTCTCTCTCTCTCTCCCTCTCCAGGTCCAAGTCCACTGCATTTTGGATCTGGTCTAACCATCCTTGGGTCTACCTGGTTTGCGTCAGGCTGTTGTCCCCCTCGGATCCAGTATCTCTGTCTTGTGGGATCCATCTTGGGTCTGGGAAGACCTCGTTTTATTATTATTAGAAGCAGCCACATTCTTAAATATCCAGTTGTATCTTTTGATATGCAAAACATTGGGATTTTTAAAAATTTCTGACTGCAAGGAATGAAATCTAAAACAGCACAATTTTGAAATAACAGATTTTTGTTCTCCATCAAATTTTTTTTTTTTTTTAATTCAATGAGGAAATAGAAGGATTCTGATTTGATAAAAGGATTTCGAATCCCATCTGTAGAAGGAGGTGCTCCTTTTTGTTAAAAACTGAATTGCTGTGTGACTAAAAGTGAAACAAAGAGTGGTGCTAGTTTAATCAATATCATTTAACTATTAAACCCAAATTTTCTTTCCCCCCCAGAAATCACATTTTCTATTTTATAGAAAAACAAAAAGGCACATCCAATTTTAATATTTTATTGCAATTTATTCCTTTACAGTTAAACTGAAACTGAATAGTATAAAAAACTTGACATTAACAGACACGAATGTTCAAACAAACCCACAGAAGAGGAAAGCAAACACACTGAACCTAAAAACGGTATTTTGTAGCTGAATTCCCGTCCTCGCATTAAGACATGTCCGTCGAGCTGTCGTCTCTGAGAACATTACCGGTCCGTGTCTCTGGCTTCTCCTGAAGACAAGTAGCGACACAGTAAAAAAAGAAAAAAAAAGAAAAAGAACAACAAGAACAAAAAAAAAGAACACAAACCGAAACCTACAGCTAATTATTATCTCTTACAGTGATACTGGACAACTGGCCAAAAAAAGAAAAAAAAGAAAACAAAAGAAAACAAAGGGGAAAAAAAAAAAACGGCTTTAGGGACAATGGTACAACTGTGCGTGTGTGTTTGTTTGTGTGTGTCTGTCTGTGTGTGTGTGTGTGTCTGTGTGTGTGTGTGTGCGTGCACCATGCTTGTGTGTGAGTGTATGTGCACGTTTGCTTTCTGTATCTACAATATGAGTGTTAAAACAGAGTCCAAGTTCCTACTGGAAGCTGTGTGTACGCTGCATGCGTCGGTGCGGTCTGAGCCTACGAGTCCTCCTCGCCGTTGACACTGTCAGCGTCATCGTCGCCTTCCACATGCTCTCCCTCCTCCTCCTCCTCTTCCTCTTCCTCCTCCTCCCTCTCTTGACTCTTCACCTGCACAGGTTCACAGGGCAGGTTGTGTGTCAGAGGCATGATTAAAAATTTTTTTAAAACGTGATTAACCTCAGTCAGTCAATGGAGTAAGTGTCAAACGGCTTAAACCATCTGTTAAACACACGTTTATCTAATTAAAACAAACTTGGGGCCCTTGTTTGAGCACAAAAGAGCCCTGTTAGACACAATTACCCGCAATTTGTGACCGACTATCAACTTGATGCCGCCGACATTTGCGTTTGTGTGGAAACGGTGCTTTCAGACTGCTTTTGTGCCCCCCTCTCCTCCCCCCAGGATGATGGAGTCTCACCTCCTCTTCTTCCAGCAGGTCCCCCTCATCTTCCTCCTCCTCTTCATCCGAGTCATTCATCTCCTGGCTCTCCCTGTCCCTCTTCATCCCCTCGTCCTTCTTGTTGCTCGGGTGCGGTGGTGAGGTCACCTCTCCCGGCTCAGTTTTTATGCTCTTAGCTTCTGCCAAAAATGGAGACGCATCCAGAAATAATTATCTATCATGGGAAATTATGTTATAGGAAGGTCTCTGGGATAGTTCTATTTCCTTGTTGGGAAAAAAAAAGCAAGGCAGGAGACTGGCCCCAATTTTCTGGTGGTTGTTTAAATTGGTGAACATGACCTATAACTGAGATATTTCTCTAAGTTTCCCTTTAGAATCCATATAGTTAAATAATTGTTAAGTTATTTATGACTTCACGAAGAGAAAATAGGATTTTTGCCTTGCACATAATAAAACTAGCAGGGGTCCCCATTAAAAACATACAGGGTTTCCCCCGTACCTGACTTCTTGCTGTGGTCCTTCTCCATGCGCTCCAGGCTCTCCAGCAGGTCGTCCACTTTGCTTTTGATCTGGGTCAACTCCCGCTTGATGGTCTGCAGCTCGTCCACTTTCACTGCAGAGGAAAGGGAGGTGGAGCGAGCGTTAGAGAGACTTCCAGCTGAGCAGCTGGAAAATATTCGAGTGCAAAATGATTCTTCTCCTTTCACAAAAGCACAACCTGCCCACTTATCCAATCCATTAAATATCAATTCTTCTGAATTGAAATCTCATCAACTTTAACTTGCCACTAATTTATATCTAATATACACAAGTTATTTATATCTTTTTATTTGCATGCAAATGGTGCAACTACTTAATATTAATGAAGCCAGACTAATTTTTACAACTTGCGGCTCCAACCTGAAAATGAGCCGAGCAGCAGAATATAGCAACTATTGATTGTTGATTGATACGGATTGTTCTGACACACTCAAACAACAGCTTGAACATACTGACTTTCATTTTTCCTCACTAGTAGAAAGACTTTACTATCACAGCCCCCCCCCCCCCCGATTTCTAAAACAGGCTTGATAAAGCTTCATATAGTCTTGTACATGTCACAGGAGGCAGTTAGAGGCGCTCACTTGTTCTGGATGAGGAAGTCCTCTGGCTGCTCTTGGAGGAGGAGGAGAAGCTGCTCTTGGTCCGCCGGCTGCTTCCTCCGCTGAGGCTGACCCGCGGGCGCTTGGACGGGATCACGGCCCGCGACAACGGGGGAGGGGGAGCGGGGACGCGGGACGGGTATGAGTACATTCTGGTTTCAGAACACAAGAGCAATGCGAGTAAAAACGAAGGAACTCGGGTCTGGGCCCCGAGCGCTCCGCGGTGAAAATACTGAACCTCGCGTGCTACAGTCACAAGCAGCGTAACTCGTGCAAGAGGGACAGGAAGTAATTCAGGAAATAAAGAGCACAATTAACAATGAGTGACAGACTAAAGGCAATTTGTCCCTATGATGTGTGTGTTGTGTACTGTTATCTAACACGGAGGCAAACTGGAACATTTTACTCACCTATCGTAATAGTCTCTTTGAAAGTCATAGTCGAGGTCAAATGAGGAACTGCTGTTCAGGGAGAAAAAGAAGAGGGTGATTGGAAGGAAGCATGACAAGGTGAGAGTGTTTGTTTTCTTTCTTTCTGTCAGAGTGTGTCATCTCATGTCAGGTGGGCTGTAGATTTAGTTTCCCGTTACCGTGGTGTACTTTTCCCACACCATATTTATCTTGCCTTGCTCGCCTGTGTTATTTTATCTGCAGTGTAACAGCAGTGACAGTGTTAGTAATCCATCATCACTGTGACTGACCTGTACATGTCTCCAGCCGAGCGTTTGGTGGTTTTTGACCGGTGAGGTTTGGGTTCTCCAGCCAGGTTAATGTCTGAGGGAGGGAAAAGACCACAGATCTTGAAGCGAGTAATGGCAACAACCACAGATCCAGTCCCTTTTATTGCCAAGCCCTTTACAAAACTGAACATTATTTAACTTTAAATTATATCTTGAAAAGGTTTTTGAAAAGAAACTAATAATGACCCAAAGACAACATGCTAGAGAGATGAACAGGCAAACAATGCATCCAGAGTTTTACCTGCAGCTTGAATTCAGTGACACTGGAACATCCTGTTCTCAGCAGAACGCACTACACATACAACACACTTACAATTGACCTCTCAGTGGTGCAGGAGACACCAAGGACCAGAGGCTCAATTTTTTAAATGAAAAAAATTTACTTATTTACAGATTCTGGATTTATGCATGTAAGAAAATTAAGTAGTTGTAATTTGAAATTTCTACTAGTTATTTAAGCTTTTTTGTAGGAAACATATCAGACAAAATACGTTACTCGGAGTAGAGCTCTTTTGTTTTGTTCAGAACTTTTTCAGAGTTGTGGCCTTGAAACATTTACTGGTGAAGAAAGAGCGTAGTTTGTTCCTATTTTGTCTAGTTTGACCTCCTTGTCACCGACATCATCGATTCCCAGCCTCAGGGTCAGAATCCTTATGAGGGGATCACAGAGTAAATCTAAAATCTGGCAGCCGGAGCAGTAAGAGTTCATGGTGACTGCCTTACTTAGAATGCAGCTAGGCCGCCAACACTTCAGTAAGAGATTTGAGTGTGTTATGCTAGTGGCGGATAAGCAGAGATAAGGAGCAGGCTACAGAGGTCTGATAAACGCGCTTCTTTTATAGACTTCTTACAACTTTTTTCACTTTTTTGTTTACAGGTTGCGGAGTAGTACAGCATCCGATGTGGAAAATTGGTGGAGTTCCCCCTTAACCTTCAAAATACACCGTCCCACCTGTGGAACACTTTGGTCTTGGTAGTACTACTTAAAGGTGCGTTTTGGTCTTTATCAGACCCATTCTTCATGCAACTTTGACAAATTCTACATTGTTTGAAAGCTGTAGGTTTCTGGATTCCATCTATCCAAAGCATTTTAGGATCTACATAACACTGCAGCAGCTGTAGATGCAGAAATTGCCTTAGATAGATGTTTTTGGTTTTTTGCTTAATAAAAATTGTTTAGCCAAAAATTTCTTCCATGTTGTGAGTTTTGAGTTTTTGTCATAAAATTTAAAGAGTTACCTTTCAAAGGAGACCATGGTTTTAACTTTAATCAAAAGGGCTGAAGAACAGTAAACATTTTGTTTAGAGTACAATGTTCTCGGGCTTCTGCACAAAAACGATTGAGGGGTCGTGAGCTAAAATGGTTCAGACTGCTATCCTATTGGAAGCTGCTTAAATAAATAGAGCAGCTTTGCAAGGGATCATCTTATATCAAAAGTACAGTCTTAAGAGCACCAAAGGTCCCTCCACACTGCCCTAGAAGAGCAAGACTTAAATCAAAAGTGGCTTTTACTGGTAGAATCATGCTTTTAAAACATCCCATTCTCAATCTGGAAAGTAACAAAAACAAAACTAATCCTTACCCAGCACTTGCCCAACAATCATCCTCCCATCTTCTCCAGTGACGGCGGCCCGGGCGTTCCTCTCGTTGGAGTACTGAACGAAGGCGTAGCCCTTGTGGACGGAGCAGCCTACGATCTTGCCGTACTTGGAGAAGATGGCCTCGACATCGGCCTTGGTGACCAGCAAGGTGTTGAGGTTGCCAATGAAGACCCGGGAATTGAGGGAGCGCGGGTCGGTCTTGTTGGTGACGTTGCTGCTGGCCATCAGGCTGGAGGTGGTGGGTGAACGACTGGCGGGGGAAAGACACAGACAGAGCCCAGGTTAGTAAGCTACGTTCACCGCTGTGAACTACTCCTGCAGTTGTTGAGTGAGCTGCTATGGGGTCCCCAGCTCGGGTGGGGCGGTCTGTGAATCAGGACGACAGCATATAAGATCAGCAGGGTTTCCTGGGAAAGTAAGAGGGTTAAATCAAAAATAAAAAACAAATGCTAATGTCAAAAGGAGAAAAATGCAGAAGTTTGTTATTCCACTAACACGAGGCCCTAAACTTGGCCTTATTTTAATGCTTTGAAATAACTGAGAAATTATAATCAGCCTCTCTCTGGTTAATATTCAAGTGTGGCTGTATAATTTCTTCCTTGTATAAAAGTAATCCCCAATGTTGGGGTGAAAAAAAGAATGTCTCAGCTGTCATCAAACACTATTGAAAAAAAAACAAAAAACAGAAGCCATCAAATGCTGTTCGATTACTTTTTAGATTATACTTAAAGCATTTATGTTAGAGGCAGTATAATGTCTGTGTGATTCTAGTAGTGGCACTAAATTGACTTTATCATATTTTGGTCCATAACAAAAATAGAGATACATCTCGTTGTTAGTGAACACATTAATGGTAAATTTGCAGACAAGGCTTTCAGACACAAGGATTATCACCACTTTATTTTAGCGATTCCAGTATAGGAGATGTGGTCTGTTAACAGTTTTTCATACCACACAGTATTATATTAGGACATGGAAAATTTAGTGTCGCCATGTTAACATGCTGAGCTGAACAGCAGGTTAACATTAGCCTGATCAAAAAGCATCTGAACAACAAGGATTCCACGTACTACTGTAATTGGAATTAATTCAAGACTTAAGTGACTTCGGTGTCTTGTACGGTTCGTTTGAAAGACAGTAATGATAGCACATGGGTGTCACTGTTTTAGCCGTGACCCTGTGAAGTGGGAAAAGAAGAAGAAAAATACAAAAGGGGAATGTAGATAAAGTCCTGAGCTACTCTTCAACACACACCCCCTTTCAAAATCTTCAAGGCCGTTTACCCCCCCCAAAAAAAAAACCTACAGACTTTTAAGAGTTTTCAAAAGAGAAGTGGCATGTTGAAAGCCTGAGGTTTTTTGTGAGGACCAACACATATCAATTAACTGGCACCATGTGTCCTTATGACAACAGACAGCCACTTAGTTAAATTTAAGGTAACCTTCTTTCACTTCCACCTGAGGGTCACAAAATGGGACCAGTGACAACTTGAAGGTCTATTAAAATGGGCTTATTTTACAAAAATGACAAAATTATATATTTGTATACTTATAGTGCTTTGGTTTTTTTCCAAGTACTGAATGTCGGCCTCCTGTTTGGAGTTTAATTTGTTTAGGGTTAAAAGGGGGTGGTTGGGGGGCAGGAAAATAAAAAAAACAGTCTGACAGTACATGAACTAAGAACCTTCATATATATTAACTGAAATTTAGTGTTGGTGCTCTTTTATAGTAATAAATCAGGGGTGGTTGGTTTGGTTTCAGGGAATTACTCTGGCAAATATGATGTGAAGCAGACTGAAAGAATTACTGTTCAATATAAAAGTTAAAAAGTTGCACTATGTTCAGAAAGCTGTATAATTTAGCTCCATTGCACCATTTAAAACCAGTAGGGGAGAAAATTTTATATATACCACAATAACCATAACCCTAGAAGTTAAATAGTCTCCATTCATCGTATCCCACTCTATTTTATTAATATCAGTGTTGAAACTTAGATATTTTCACTATCTATTAATTTGCCAATTATTTTCTCCATTAAACGACTGACACTTTTTGTTGACTAGAAGTTAAAAATGCCTGGTAAACTTTTCCAGAGCCCAAGGAGACATTTTCAAGTCTCATTTTGTCTGACCAACAGTCGAAAACCCAAAGATGTACAGGTTACTGTCGTGTTTTGTCAGAAACTTGTAGAAGCCTCACATTTGACAAGCTGGAGCCCACACTTTTTTTCTTGGGGAAAAAAAGAAAAGAAAAAAAAAGTGAAAAAAGAAAGAGCAAAAATTTTGTTTATCAAAACAGCTGGCGATTAATTTTCTGTCCATTGTTGCACCTCTAATCAATATGCTATTTCCCCCACTGTACAAAAGATTTTATTTATCTTGATTAGTAACGCACCAACAATACCAAACTTATTTATATTCACTAGGGACTTCCTGGCTAAAAATCTGGACCCTTCCGGTACTGTATAACTGACCACTGCTGCTCTCAGTATCCGATAAACCAGAGTCATTTTTCTATTGTTCTAATAGACCCAAGGGAGGATATGAGTGCTCAGTGAAGCACAGAGCCTTGTGCGGATATGGAGATGGAAAGGGAGCCCTCCTACAGGAAAAACATGAAAAAAACAGTAGTGGCATCAACAGTATCCCCCCCCCCCGGCTGACAGGGGGCTGAACATTCATCACTCACTCCATAGCGTCTGTGTGCAGGGCTGTCGTCTGTCTGACGTTTGACACTGTGGGCTGGGTTCAGTTTGGTTGGGCTGGTGTCTCGACCTTCACCTTCGCCCCTCGCGATTTATACTGAGGCGACAGAAAACATACCTCAGTCAAGCTGAGCAGGGTTATGCTGTACCAAGGCTTACCTGGTTGGAGAGTGTATGTGTGGGTGAAGGAGTCAGTGATGAGGCAAACACAGTAACAGCTCTGTCTCTGTCTGTCTGTCTGTCTGTCTGTCTGTCTGTCTGTCTGTCTGTATATTTTAAAGAAGGCGTCTGACTCCAAGAAAATCCCAGTACAACTAGATACTTTGGGACTACAACCTGAGCCAAAAGCATGTTTCAGTGCAGTTAAAAATAAGCTGTGTAAAGTGACAGAATACAGACGATTCCACAATTAGGAGAAATAAATAGAAACCTGAAACTAAACACAAATAAAAAAGGGACAGAACCATTACATTCTTATCAACAAAGTGTCAGTAAAGTAGGCCCCAATTAGTCCACGTATACTTGTGTTTGTGCAGCTCATGTGAAACATGTTTGCGGGAGCTAAGAGGGGGAGTATGTGAAACCCTTTAGGAGAGTGATGGCAGCATGAATGCAAAACTTTTAAAGTGAGCAAACAGGAAAACCTCTCAAGATCTGAAACTTGAAAAATCGTGAACTTTAACCGATTTTCATGTTTGAAAGCGGATGATTGCTGTGATGTCAAATTCAACAATCAACTGTGTTGTTGTGTCAGATAGGACTGGATGAGTGAGGCAATTAAATTCACTGGAAAATTTCATGGAGCAATTTTATAAAACCATACTTTTTTAGTCTAAACGTTGCACTGGTGTTTTTACTTGTCAAACATGTGGGAATATCCGTTTGAACTGAAATATTATACAGGTTAGGCATCACTAACTTCTAATATATAAATAAAAATTTGATGTAGGATATAACAGTAAGAAATGTGAATAATATAAAGATTTTTATTGACCCAATAAAAATAATACTAGAGTGGGGTTTTACAATATCAATTTAAGAAACCGACACATGGGAAATTAAAATGTGGAAAGTAAATTTAGTGTTTAGACAGACTTTAAAAAGGAAAATAGAGATGTCACTATTTACATTCATTGATGACATAATCTTAGGATTTCAACTATATTAAAGTCGAGGACTTTATTTTTTGTCCATGTTAACACCGGTCAAAGAATGATGGAGAACCAGTTGGGACAAAAATGCCTACAATTATTTACATAAAAAAACAATAATTCTTTGTAGTAAAATTGAATAATTTAATGGGAACTGCACCCTGACAAGCTGCAGAATATTGATGGGTACATTAACCAATTTAAGCTTACACTAAAGTGTGCCTCTGGCACCTGTTATAGCCGTAATAACAACAGATTGTAATAATACATAACTCGACAAAAATCCTCCTGTGTACTAATCCACTACCACTCTGGTCTCATCTGTTCGTATATGTAGAAATTATCCGAACAGTGCACAAACACATTTAAAACAAGCTATAAACTACTGTTACTGTCTACAGCATGATCTAATGAAATTTAAAGAACTTTTCTTGAGATTAAGTCCTGCAGATTCCCCCTGGTCCAGTAAGTGCAATACTCTATTTGTGTGTTTTATGGGTTATTATTTTTGTTCCACTTAATGTAAACACTATCTTAAGTTCATTAGCTTCTAATGAAAAGACCAAATGGAGCTTATAGGTGTACCAGCGGCCTAAGGAGTGAATGTGAGGGCGTGGGTTGATTTGTATACACATAAACAGCCATCATACTCTTTCAGATAGACACATGTTTAATTATTAAAATGTGTGTTTGTAACGTTATGTAAAACAAAACTTGAGCCACTGGCAGTCCAAAGCTTCCAAAATCAGAAAAAAAAAAGAAAAAATATCACTCTTCATCATGGGAGGAAAAAATAAAAAAAAAAACATGGGAAAAATCTACTCCACATTTTAAAAAAGAAGGGGAAAAAAAACCAAAACTAACTGACGGAGCACAATGAGCCAGAGAAGCAAGTCTGCGGATTATGAAAAATTACCTACACCATCCACAACACAGCCGCCCGGACCCCGGAGCCCGGACCCCGGCAGCGGCAGCGCCACCGCCGGGCTTTAGTGTGAAACACAGGGCCTGCGCTAGCCTCGGGGGCTCACAGCCGGCTGGCATGGCTAACGTTAGCCGACCACAGATTGAAAAGCACTAAAAAAAAAGGGAAAAATTTCACACAGCACTCAGACCAGTTCCTCCTCTGCTTGAAAAAAAAAACCCCGCCGAAACCCGCAAAATGCTCATAAATCACGTAGCCGATAATCTGTAATCAATTATGGATCAGGGTGATGCTGCGGCTAACAAACTGAAAGGAGCCTGTTCGCTAGTTAGCTAGCTGGAGGGCTTGCAAAAACAGATCAGTCCCCGTCAAGGAAAAGTCTTCACAATGAACGCAACGGAAAAAAATTAAAGCTAAAAATGGGAGAGAGACTGCAGCTAAGATGCATCTAAAAACCACAAGCAGCCTTTGTGTGTTCGAGGGGGAGGAGGAGGAGAGAGACAGAGAGACGAGCGTCTTCGAGTTAGCTAAGCCGGCTACCTCGCTAGCCAGCACATTACGATCTGTCCGCTCGCAAAATAGGAAAAAAAAAAAAACAAAAAAAGAAAAAGAAAAAAACATCGTTGAAAAAACTCCAAAAAGAAAAGAAAAAGGAAGGAAAAATTAAAAATGTCTGGGAACAAAATACTCACCACGACCTTTACGAGTAAAATGTCTTGCTTTGGGTAAAATCTTTGAAATCTTTACTTAGGTCGTCCTTTCTGAGCACGGGAGGTTCGCCCCCTGAGCAGCGAGCTAGCTTTCTCCTAGCCGCCGAGCTAACGCAGCGCTATTTGGAGACGGCGCAGTAGCGGATGGGGCCGCCGCTTTTGACACGCGGGGGCAGTCCGGGGGAGCGGGGACGGTCGGCTGAGGCGCGTCGCAGAAGGAGCGCCGCCGGTGCCGGTGTATCCCGGTGAGTAAAACGCACCGTGCCGTTGTCTTTGAAAATCAGTCCGTCCTGCCTCCGAAGCCTCCAGAGATTTGGGCTCTGAATTTGTGTCTTTCTTTGTTTTAAACAAGATGCCGGAAAGTAACTAAGTACATTTGGTCAAGTACATTTTCAACTCGAGTACAAAAATTTGAGGTACTTGTACTTTCTTTTGAGCATTTTCTTTTCATGCCGTCTTGTACCTCTACTCCACTACGTTTATCTGACAGCTTTAGTTGCTTTATGAAATATAAAACAGAGCTGCGACCATTAGTTGGCCGATCGATTCAGAAGTTGTCAGAAAATTAACTATAATCATTTAAGTCATTTCCATTCAAAAAGGCCAAATATTTCATTGCCTCGGCTCCTCAGATGTGAGGAGTTGCCAGTTTTCCTTTTAATTATTTCTTTACTTAAATGATTTTCTTTGAAATAACTTTTGAGGTGTGGGCTGATGGTTTGGTGAGTATTTCTCACCACTTTCTGATTTTCTAAAAATCTACAGATTAATTGAGAATATAGTCAGTAGCTGCGGTATCATGTAAAACAGTTAAACTTTAGTTCTACCTTAAACAAATGCAACAATAAATCTCACACATTAATGCATGAGAAATAATATTTTCTCAAGATTAAACTTACATCCATTACGTAAGCAACATTTTAATGCAGGACTTTTGCTTTTAGAGGAATATGTTCACAGTGTAGGATTGTAAACAATCAACAATAAAATAATGCTAAAGCACATCATTCTCTGGTCACAAACACATTATTTCATAGTTTTATTTCTCTTGGAATTAAAAAATAATCAAAGATAAACTTGATTACAATGTTTTTTTTTTTTTTACATGGCACCTGAATTTCTCTTTATAGATACACACTATTGAACATGGGAAGAACTTGTGCTACATCAAATATAATTAAGAGCCGCTAACAGAACCACTTACAGGAAACCAAAACACACTTTTTTGTGCAGTTTTTATGGATGAGCCACCTGTTGCTGTGGAAATTCACATTAAAGTGCTGAGACACTTGTTTTTTCTTAAATAGCTGACAAACACTGCTTCTAACTGGAAATCAAGCTATTATGAGTCACCTCTGCAGCTGGGATTAATTGTGACTTTGTGGGGGTTTTCTTTGTCCTTTTTTTTCTGAGGTGGTTTCACCAATTTCTCCACCACCTACACAGCATGAATTTTACTGAAAAATGTCTTTATTTTAACACTCATTTCCCCTATGTGATACCTATAGGTATAAAGCTGTGTGAACATTAAAGAAAAATGGAAACTGTAGATCATAAAAAAAAGAATCAAGAACCTGCTCACATTAAATAATATAGTCTGTCTGACTTGGGTAAGAGTGGTTATTCAGTAAATTACTGTCCCATTTAATAATTAAAAAAAATCTTCTAGTCTCATGTAAATTGTACTGGTTTTAACTATTGTCCTTCGGGAAGAGTGAACATATTTCATTATACCACTGCTGTATTACCACATTCAGCCAGGAGAGGGTAATATTGTTATAAAAATAAATGACCAGTGACACTGGAATTCATACAAAACAGTAAAATGTGGCAGCGGTTAAGGTATTTTGACCTAAACAGTCCTGTAGCAGGTTCGTGTCCCTTTTACTACAAAGTGTGATTTTCCTGCGCCCGTGTGCCTTTGTCTTCTCCAGCCTCCATCAGCTTTAGTCAAGGGTTTAACAGTCGTGCGTGGATAAGTAAAGGACTAATATGACCCCGTGTGTTCGGCATAAGTGCGGATTCGGTACCAGCAGTTGAACCGATTCCCCCACAGATGTTCTTAAAATGGACTAAAAAAGAAAAAAGAAGACAAAAACAAAACATGTTGGAAAAACAAAAAAAAAAAAAGGTTCCAAAGACAAACGTTAAGGAGAGTGTTGAAGATGAACTCCCAGAGGTCAGAGGAGCTGTCTAACCCAAACCTCTCTTGTCTGCATAGCCTATAGGGACTGTTCAAATAAAGAAACAGAAAAGTTACTCGTCTGAGGAATCTTAAATGTAGTTTTACTGTTTTGTTGTTGTTTTTTTAAATGCATTAGTACATCTGTCTTCTGTGTTCACAGCGGGAACAGTGAACAAACGAGCAGCAGGTACGCAGGCAGGTGATCCACGAGGGCGGGAGACTCACTGAGGACATCTAGTGTACAGGTACAATAAGCGTAGTCATATGAGGGAAAGCAGGGGTGTAACTAATAACATTAATCATAGTTTGGTTTCACTAAGTGACAGAGAAAGCAATGAATGTGAACCAGCATTCATTATACCAGTCAGTCTTTATTTATGTCCCGGGTATAACTATGCATTTCCCGTTACAACAGTGTTTCCAAGACTTTTTCTTTTTTTAACTTGTGACCTGTTGGAATGCATCAATACCTGCTCAGGTCAAAGGTTGTACACGTCTTTGAGTCATGAGTGGTTAAACCAAACAGCAGTTAAACCAAACGTTGGTTAAACCAAACGGCAGTTAGACCGAATGGCGGTTAGACCGAACGGCGGTTAGACCGAACGGCGGTTAAACCAAACAATGCCCCCCACTCTGATTGTTGTATTTGAACGCTTCTCAGGGGCTGGACGGAGTGAGACTATCGATTAATCTATCCGTCTTGTTCTCGATCAATCATTTTGTTTAGGAAATGTTAAGATCTTCGAAATACTCGTTCCTGTCAAACCTACAGGACAAAAATCAAAGATACAGAGTTTATTGTCATGTTAGACGAGGAAAAGCAGCAAGGCTTTTGACGTGAGAAGCCGGAAACAGCTCATTTCTGAATAAATGAATAATTCATTATAATAGCTGCTGATTAATTTTCTTTCCACTATTCAGTATTTCATGAAGAAAGAAAAGCAAAGATAACTGAAACCTGTCTAAGATGAATATGTATTATGTGTCTTATTTCCTGTCTTGATCATGATATTATGAACCCCTCACATTTACACTGGACTTGGCTGTGGCCCCGAACATGTGATAAAGTCAAACATTTAGACAAAGCCATTATTTAAAAAAAAACAAAAACAAAAACAACCCTTTTAATATTAAAAATAATGAATGGAGCACATGTCAACATCATTTAACTCCCAAAATCAGGGTCCCCTCGTTGCTCCCGCTGCCCCACCCTCACGCCTTCAGGTCTCACCGGGACAAGTTAATGTCATTAGTGACAACTGTGCTTTTTTCCCCCTGCTGTTACAAGTCAAAAATGTGGGCAGCAAAAAAAACAAACAAACAAATACAAAAACCCACAACAACCTCAAACCTTTTTTTTTTAATATTTGGGAAAAGTCTTTGCCTGAGGAGGAAGAGGGACGGAGGGGAGACAGGGTGGCAGCTGAGGCGAGACCAACACCAGCTGTTCTCTGCATCTGGTTGAGACTTGAACAAGAACCCTCCACAGTGTCCCGGTTCTTTGCATCATCCCAGGAATCAAACAATATTGTCCCTTTAAATTTTTTCCCTAGCGTGGGGTGGGGGGGCTCTGCCAGGGTTGGCGGCCCGATGCAGGGCCGGAGGTCCGGTGGGCTGTCGTACACTGCGTCCAAGCTTTGATGGAGAGATTATGCCTCATGGTTGTCAGTGCAAATAGTGATGGGAGGGCAATATGCAGCATTATGATTATTATTATTATTATTTTACCCCTGTGTAATTTAGCCGATTGCAGAGATGCCATAGGGAAATTCTGCGGACCAAAAGCCCAGAAAATGGTCAGTAAGAGGTTAATACTGGGCGCCACAAATGCACCGAAATTACAGGGATACCATTAGAAATAAGAAACAAAAAAAAAACAAACAGAGTGAAAGAGGACCCATGCGAAACTCGTTATTAAGTACACAAGAATCTGTCGGTTATTATATAGGAGCCTGATTAAACCATATATTTGGAGCAATTGCAGGTTCGGCGTCTCGCTCGAGGACATTCCAGCGTGCGGGCGGCGGGGACCGGGGCTCGCCCACCCCCTTCATGGAAGCCTCAATCGTGTCACCGCGCGTGGGGAGGGGACGGGACGGGACGGGACGGGGTGGGGTCTCAAGACGCAGGAGGAAATGGCTATGACTCTGGCACCGAAGACCGAGAACTAGTTATGAGTTTCTACCTAAGTACTACAGTGATAAGACGGGACCAGGACGCACTGTAAGTCTGAGTCACACTCAGGGTTTTGAGGTGCCCATCATTGTTTGTGTCTTTTAATAAACCAGCTTCCCCTAAATTACAGAGTATAAAGGGCAGGATGAAATCATAAGAGTGGAACAGAACTGAACAGACACACAGTTATTTGTTGGGTTTTTTAATGGAAATATGGAGGCAATATCATTTGGAACATGGTTTAAAGGGATCCCTAATAAAAAAAAGAATCCACTTATACTAATAGGGTAATAAAGTGATAACAGGTCCATATAACTTAAACTATGATACAATTCACCCTAAACAAACTATTGGTCATCAACTTTCCAAGGTGCAATCAGGGGAGATCAAAAATACTGATTAACTCATCACTGCACATCAGCACATTATAAATGTTTTTATAGCAGGAGTGGAAAATATTAGAGCAAAACCACAGGTGGTAGAAAAATACCATAAAGTAGGGATCAGATCATTATAGACTTTAAACAACTGTTAACATGCCCTCGTAACTGCATTTGTTCGTAAAGTTACTACAAGCACAACAGACGACTTTATCCAGACTATATGAGACTTTAATAAAAAGTTACTCTAATCTGACGTTTGAACGTTAACTGATAATCAGAGGAGATTAAAACAGGCAGCAACACAAACACTTCAAACGTCCAACTGGGATAGTATCAGAATTTATAGCGACTCCGTGGTTGATACCAACACCTTCAAGTGTAAAGTCACATTAACTCCTTATTAGTGTTTAAAGGAAGCACTAAGTAACGTTTAACAAGTAAAAACACACCAGAATGTTGCTTACATACTATGAGCACTAAATACTAAAAGTAAAAATCACGCATATATTATTATGTGTTGCTAAAACTGTTGAGGGGTTTAATGTACAGGAACTGTTTAATATATTCACACGTTGATCATACATTTTGCATGCAGCATCTCAATCCCCAAGGTAATCAGTAACTGTAGCTGACAGATAAATACAGTGGAGTAAAACTTACTACTTAACGTTTAATGTACAGGATAACAAAGTTTCTGAAATGTAATGAAACAGATGCACAGCCAGATTAACCTTCTGGTGGGGGGGCTTTGTTGTTCGGCACCTATTGAACCCCACTGTACTGTACATGGCGGTTTAATGATTTCCCCAGGAACACAGAGACCAACCAGCGTTTTACAGTTGAAACTGTTAGTTGATTAATCTATTTGTTTATTGACAGAAAATGAACTGTCAAGAATTTTGATTAAGTTATTTTAAAAAATTTTTTAAAAAAGCCAAAATGGCAAAAAACGTGTAGATTTCTCAGTTTTCCTTGATGAATGTAAAATCGAGATCTTTTTTGTGTTCAACTGTGGATCAGGAAAAAACAGTTTGAATTAGTTAACTTGTTCTTAATAACGATTGGCCTTTTTCACTATTTCATGACATTTTATACACTGGACAATTAAACGTCTCGTTAGACCTAAGGATAAACAAGGTAACAGTTGGTTACAGCCTTACAGTACTAATATGAAGGAATAATTCCGCTGTGACTGATGTTTTAACGTGCGTCACTTACTTGACACACAGGAAAAAGTGAAGCTATTTTAATAAAAAACCCAATGTTACAACACATGAGCTCAATATAAACTAAAAACAATTCAGGTCTTACACACTCATTGTAGGGGATGGAGGACCTCTCCAGTTCAGTGGTGCAAATTTCTAACAAACTATGAACCGTACAGACTGTCATGTGCAAAAATCCCACAAGATAAGCAGTTTCAGAAAATACTGAAACCAGCCCGTCTGGCAGCGATGATCATCTGACTGTTAAAAGTAACTGAAATCACTTTTTTCCCCTCTTCATTCTGATTTTTGATGTGAACGTTAGACGAAACTTGTGATCTGACTCTGCAGGATATTATGCTGCTGCCATGTGCTTGGCTGTTTATAATGTATAATATACTGTATATACGACGGGGGATTGATAAATTCATGGTCCGGAGTCGAGTTTAGAGGAACCAAGCACGTTCATGGTTCAACACAGTCCCCTCTTGGAGCTACACACCTGCTGCAGAGGTCGTGGAGGGCAGGGGTCACGCCAGTGGTCTCCTGTGTCATGATGGGGACAGGACTTCCGGGGTGAGAGTCTTTCTCTCTGCCACCTTTCATTCCAGAGGGGGCTGCCCTCCCCCTGGCGGTGCCACCACGTCCTCCAGGGGGTAGCGGATGGCTGCTCGGGGGCCGACGTCAATGGTCCTGTTTTGCAATTTTCAATAAGCTGAAACACAAATACCACCAGAGTTTTTAACTTCAACCTCTGCAAAATCACTCAGAGTTGAACTGCTCCTGTAACGAGAGCTGTACAACTCATCTCCTTCTCCCATAGGTCATGAAGTTATCAATCACCCCTCATCTATCTATCTAACTATCGATCTATTGATCTATCTATCTATCTATCTATCTGTCTGTCTATCTATTTGTCTGTCTGTCTGTCGCTGTCTGTCTCTGTCTTTCTGTCTATCTATCTATCTATCTATCTATCTATCTATCTATCTATCTGTCTATCTATCTATCTGTCTAATTATCTGTCTGCCTGTCTGTCTGCCTGCCTGTCTGTCTGTCTGTCTGTCTGCCTGCCTGTCTGCCTCCCTGCCTGCCTGTCTGTCCATCTACATAGGTCAAAGAGGATCTTGTTGGGTTTTAGAGTCTGTAGCTTTTTAACTTCTAAACAAAACCCGTTTCCTTCGGAGCTGCGGGTGTTAGTCAGGGTTGTATGATTCCATGGAACCGTAGCTGGTGTGAGTGAGTATTTGTTATAGCCCCCCCCGCCCCCCCTGCCCCCTGCCCCCCGCCCCACCGGGGCATCTGCCCTGAAGTGGCCCATTTTTTTCTAAATGTATTTATTTTTTTGCCGAGCCCACCCTCCATGGTTAGACTTATAAAAAAGGCCCGTTGTCGAGAACCGCGCTAAACACACCGTCGCCCGGCTGCAGGGGGAGGAAGTCGAGGGGGGGGCAAGAGAAAAGAGTGCGAGTGCGTGCGTGTCCGTCCCCCCCGCGCGCGCGCGCGCGCGCAGCGAGCCAGATGCGGACGCAGCCAGTGAGCTCGCGGTGCGGATCGCGCGCCGCAGCCACAGTGGGAAGCACAATCCGCGTGCAGCCAGCGCGAGGCACAGACCTGCCGACGAGTCGCGAGCTATGACGACCGGACGCGAGACGGTAAGACCAGCGCGTGACTGTAGCTGGACTTATAACGTGTGTGTCTGAGTGTGTGTGTGCGTGTGCGTGTGTGCGTGTGTGCGTGTTTGTGTGTGTGTGTGTGTTTTTAAATGTTTTTATTCTGCAGAAAAAGAAAAAGCCCTGAACGCGCCACTATGTGACTGATGTTGTGCCTTAGATCTAAGAGCTCGCGGGAGTTTTCATCGTCCTCACTCATCTATTCCGCTGACATGACTTTTTATTATTATTATTATCATTATTATTATTATTATTATTATTATTATTATTTTCAGTTTTTGTTTTTCTTCCACTGGAGAAACACATGACACATCACTGCGTGTGTGCGTGTGCGTGTGCGTGTGTGCGTGTGTGTGTGCGTGTTTGTCAGCGCTCTGAGCGAGTCCGGCCGAGTCGCGAGCCGTTGTTTGGTGGATGTAGGGATGTGCGGCGATGCCTCACAAACACCAACTTGTCATGGGTTCGTGATAAATGAGGGGGGGTCGCTAAACAAAACAGAAATACCTCCCCAGACTGAAGAAAATACGCGGTAAAAACTCCCACTTTTTTTGGTCAAGAAATACTTTTCAACAGCTCTAATTTTAACGTCTGCATCACGGATTACACAATAACTTGTTTTTATTGTGCAACAAGGATTTGAGGCAATTAATAGACGCTCCGCTATACGATGCGGTGAACTCTTATCCAATGGTTCCCTGTGACCCCCCCCCCCATTACTTATGGGACTCTTCCTTTCCACTCCTCTTCAGCCCACTGATTTATGTAATGTAGCTGGAATGAGAAGTGCTGTGCAGGGGGTGGAAATCTGGCTCACCGAGAGTCGAACAGATGAGGAGGCTTGTTTTAATCATTAGTCTCATGGTATCACTGACACGGAGCTTGCGCCGGGGGAATCAGGGCTGCAGGCACCGGCCCGGGCTGCCATTGCGGATGGAGGTGTGTGTGTGTGTGTGTGTGTGTGTGTTGATTTTTACCCCATTTAATCTTATATATGTGGCCGTTAAAGCAGCAGTAAACGCAGCTCTGTGCTTGTGCAGAAGCAGAGTTTATTTTATTTATTTATTTTAACCCTCACATGCCTCCTGGGAGAGGCCGATCAGGTTGTTGATCAATACCAGTGACTCACCGATTATTCCACCAGATGCTGAGGGTTGTTTGCTCAAGTGCTCGGATTGGAGCATGGCGCTGCGAGCTAGAGGCAGCAGCGAGCCAGGGTCTGCCCCCCCCCACCTCCCCTTGAAATATTTGTTTGCCCTGGCAGTGGACGCCTTACCTCGATTTCACACCAGGGGGAAGGAAATAACAAAAGCATCTCGACTTGAGTGGGTTGTTTTCCCATCGCTGCCTTTTCAAAATGTAAACAGCGGGTTTCAAAATCTGTCATTTGGTTACAAGTGAAAGTATGAGCCCCCCCATAAAGCTGGACTCATGGATTCCACAAAGAAGTCGCGAGGCCTCACATCACTTGTCATTTATTGAGTGGATTTGCAGCTGCATGTGTATACAGTATGTTGCATGAAATGAGGCAATGCTGCTATTCCTCTTCTACCTTGGAAACAGGGATGCCAAAAACAATCTCAATTCAAGGTCCACTCACTTACTTACTTATTTACTTGCTTGCCCTGGGGCTTTCAATCATGCCGCCCAGTCTTCATTGGGGGTCTTCGCCTCTTGCTGATGTTGGTCAAAGGCCTGACAGCTGGAGACTGTCTTGAGTCGCCTGAAAGTTTGTCCTCAGGCCGCCACCACATTTACAAAGACCATCGCTACTTGAGTGAGAAAGTTCATTCTTGACCCTAGAAATAGTAGTTTGACAAAATAGTGTCAACTGAAGGTCCGTCTTTTTTTTTTTCTTCTCATGGTCTTCATCAGTAAATTCAGTCTGGTAAGTGCTAAAGTCTAGTAGCTGTACCTTGACTTAAAATCCCAACTGTATTTTGCACCCTGAACTTTTCCCTCCTTGCCGAGCGTCTCTGTGGAGTAACTGGAATAGGTGCCCCCCACATGTTACTATTCACATTTTGATTTTGCCTTATCAGTTATCTCAGAGAAAAATCTCCTAAACATTAGAACACAAGTGTTTTAAAAACTTTGATAAAAAATTTGCGCACGGTTGATAAAAAGGCAAATGCTGCTTCTTCGTTTTCCTGCTTTACCTCTGTCAGCATAAAATGTCTCCGCTCAAAAGGAATAGTTTGATGTTTTGTGAATTGTGCTTATCCGCTGCCTCGCTGAGGCTTAGCTGAGGAGACCGGAGCCACCCTCATCCTCATCAGCCTGCAGCCAGTTAGCTTAGCTTAGCTTAGCACACAAGTTCAAAACCAGTGGGGTGGCTCTGTCCAAAGTTTTACATTAAAAAACCCTTTGCATAAAAGTAGCTGTTGTAAACACCTGTTGATCCAGTGCTTCTTTAGTTGACTTTTTTTTTTTCTGGGGGGGGGCTCGATTAAAGCAACATTTGGATGGAATCAACTCATCAGTGCCATTTCCCCCTGGTGGCCAACAGGGGTCATTCAAAGTCATGTCTCCATCGCTAATGCCTCTTTAATACTCGTGTTTACATTACGCAGAGCAAGATGACCTAATGTATTTAATTAGGGGTTCAAAGTCACTGAGAAGCCCTGATCATATGGGACATATTAGTGTTAGGCAAGAAAGAAATTTGCTTCTCTTACATAAATATTTGTTACCATGTCTCAAGAAAAAAAAAAGAAAGAAAGAAAAAAAAAAAAAGGAAAACAGCCCAGAGTCTGTTTGCCACATCGGATCGGCTGCCAGTTCGAGGCCGTCGTTTCGCCCGCTCCTTATATACCTTTCACAGACATTAAAAGTGATTGCCCTTGCAAACATAGCTCTTTTTGAGGGGGGGGGTCGGTTCAGAAATGTTATTCCTGGCCCAGAGGTGCGAGCTCTTTTGCAACACCCAAGAGTGACACAGCTGGGTAATACGACCCGCTGCGAGCGTCGGAGGTGACTGTTTCAACATTGTCTTCTGGCGCGTATTAACTGCGGGCCATCGTCCTTTTTAAAAATGATGTTTACTTGGGAAATTACTACAACTCCAAGAAGGTTTTCTTCTTAGCACAGTCCAGTGAATTAGTGGGGTTATAGAAGTTCCAGTTTATACATGGAGGGCAGTTTATCTCTACATGATGATTATAAACACCAGATTTCTTGCTCCGGGATATTCTCACAATACATGAATGGAAAACAAATGTATTAAAGAAATATGTGTGTCTGTGCATGTGTGTTTGTGTGTGTTTGTGTGTGTTTGTGTGTGTATGTGTGTGTGTATTTGTGTGTGCTTTTATGTGTGCGTCTGTACTTAGCCAGTTTGGTTTAGATTTGAATCCGTATTTAGTTGCAGGCAAATTCTTGTTCTTCTTCTTGTTCTTCTTCTTGTTTGAATGATTCATTGATTCTGCATTGGAAAGTTGTCAGATCCTTTAATTAAAGCAGCAATACCACAACATAAAAATAAGACATTACAAGTTTAAAAGTCCTATGTTTAAACTTGCAAGCATCTACAGCCAAGTGTTTGAATGAGACATAGAGGTTGCCATGATGGAAAGTGAGAGTTTTCACAATGTCTAATTGTCGATACATTGTTGTTTTAATGTTCAAGGTGAGGCTTCCACAAGCAGTGAATAATTCTGAATAATCTTTTTCGGTTAATTCCTCTGTGAAGGCATTTTGCCTTTATGCTGATAGGGAATGTTCGAGAGATGGACAGGAAATGGGTGTAAAGATCTTGCCGATGGCTGCACCTACCTATATAAATTCGTATAAATCTGTAAATAAATGTTGTATAATCTAAACTAAAACATGGAGATGTAGCTTAGGGCACCTCTTTATGATGAGGCACCCCTTAAACAGAGTTTATGGGCTGTAATTAGTGGATTTGTTAATGATTAATAAATCGTTGACCGATGCATTATACATCTGTGATAAGCAAATAATAAGAACAACTCCAGGTTGCCAGATGTGGAACCTTCTTTTCTTTTTCGCTGTTTAATTTGATGAGTGAGACCTTGATGCAATGGACTGTCTGTCCACTGCAGGACACCTGGACCAAAATCATTTAACCAAACCAAAATTATTAACTGATTGCAAACGACTTGATTAAACGTAGAAAACTTTTATTAGTTACTTATCAACATTTATAATTGCAGGTGACTGACTAACATTTGCAAATGGCTCATTAGAATTTACATTTTGAGAACTCGATGACTTGTTAAAAAGTATGGAACCGTAAGTAACTTATTGGTTTACCAACACTCATAAATGCCACGTTAATACCAATAAATTTATTTTTAACAGGCCAAACTGATGCAAGAGAGTATTTCTACAAACAACAGAATGGAAACTTAGTTTAAAAATGTAATAAAAAAAAAAAAAAACGGCTCCTACTGTCAAAATTTCACTTTTATTGTTTTGTTATCTGTTTGCACCATTTGGAGTTTGTATGCAGCTCAGCATCCAGTGAAACTCTCTGTACAAGTTAATATGGGGTTGTGCCATAATTAGCCTTTAGGGTTAAAGGTTGATAAGCCTTTTATAAATGGATTTTGGTCCAGATGATCTGAGGTCAAATGATTCATTAGAGAGTTTTAAAAAGACAAGAAACATGTTATGCTGGGGGTGGATTCTCAACAACCTGGCAACCACAAAGTTGTTATTATTAATGGCTTATAAATGATCAGTAAAGCAACAGTAAATGACTTATTAACCATTGATAAATCAATTAATTAAAGTTCATAAACTTCTATAAATAGCACCTTGTCAGAAAGTGCAAGGATAGAACAAAATTGTAAATAATAAGATACAAGCACCTGAAAACTCTTTATACAGTACTTAAGTAGATTGATTTACTTTTCACCTCTGGCCCAAAAAAATAGCTCAATATTTTTGCACTGCAAAGTTTAGCAATATCACACACACACACACACACACACACACACACACACACACACACACACACACACAGAGTGGAGTCTTAGAGTTTTCTCGCCGAAAACAGCTGCCTGCATGAGCATGAGAGCAGGGGAGAGTCAACCAGAAAGGTGAAATTATGGGGAGTGAAACCTAAACAACGATCCAAAATAGACCAAAATGCCTCCGAGTGTTGAGGGGAACCGCGGCGCTCTGTCACCAGGAGTGACGTCTTTCACACTACACAGTCACTTCACCCATTTCTGATACAATAAAAACTGATCAATGCAGCTTAAAAAAAAAAGGAGAAGAGATGCACCTCCGAAGGCTAAGACAGTCTGACAACCTCTTGACACAGCTGTATCCAACTTGATAAAACCCGTTGCTATTTTTTTTTTTTGGTCCTTAAACTTTATGTTGTGGAAATAAGGACGCAAGGCTTTTTACAAAGGATTCACACAGTGAAGCTAGTCAGTGCGTTTCCCATGAGGTCTTCAGTTGGAGGCTGGAGTTGCAGCAGAAAGAGTGCAGAGGGTTTGATTGAATAAAATCTGCAGCAATAAATTCAATAAAAAAAATAAAACAAAAAACTCTGTAGCTGCTAAAGTTTATTTAACAATATGTTAAATAAACTTAACAGAGAGGAATAGTCTCCAAAATAAATGAGAATATTATTATGTCAAATTATAAAGTGTACTTCTTACACAGCATGTAGTCACAGCCAGTAGCAACATCATGCACTGCCTTTTGCATTAGTTTGTCTTGGGACTGGTACGGTAGAGTAGAGCTGTTGCTATAAAGTTTAAATATTATTACTGGGGGGTCACCTAAGACTAACAGGCAAGCATAACAAATATAGCAGTTAAATTCAAGTGCTCTACGCAGGATCGGTGAAGCAGATGTACACGCAGCTCTCCTCGTCTCACCCGTTCCTGGGGGAAGATGAATTTACATTTCAAAAAAAAAGAAAATCAAAGGGGAGTTTCAAAGGATTTGGAGGCCCAGCTGGAAACAAATGGGAGAAATGTTGCACATGAACTAAAAATGTGAGTTTTCAGGGATTGTTGGCTCAGGGTGCTGCATGGTGCAGAGTGACGACCACAACCTGGACCCAAGTGTGTGTTTCACAGTATTAACTAATTTTTTTTTAATAAGCTTTCCTCCTTTCTTACCGTGCTCTCCGGGGCCCCGTCCGCCCTCCTCCCAATCCCAAATGCACTTCGCAATTTGATTCCAAAAATTTCACTTTCTTGTGGAGAAAGCTATTGTTGTTTGCTAGCAGCGGTCTGGCACAAAAGCCTGGGCCCAATACATCTGCAGCCTCAGTGGACCCCTTCCCCCTTTTTATACATCCTCTCCCATGCCTGTACGAAAAAGCTGAACCCACAAGTAACCACAGGCATCTGTAGTGGTTATCAGTGTAGTCAGTAGTTAAGTGTTTTTAATATAATTAAGAAAGTTTTTTTTTCCGCAACATGCTGTAATAAAGTTGTGAAACTTTCGCTATGAAGTTTTACAACAGTATTTCTCTCACGGTCTTTTAGATCTTCATTACACCGGTACATAAGACAAGGGGAAAAGCTGTTTAACTTTCCCCTTCACACTGACGTGCATGTTTGATGGTCCAATTGCATTAGAAAGCAGCCCCCCCTCCCCACAATGCCTTTCCGCGTTGATGAAAATGCTTGAAATGGCTCAAAATTGCCGCGTCATCAGAGACACGAGAACATGCGATAATGGACCTGCAGCCGATTCACACTCTGAGCCCATTTTCATCTTGGAAGCAGGATGGCGATCCAATCTCAAAAAAAAAAAAAAAAAATCTGTGTAAAAGCGTCCAAGAAGTAATTGGAACGGATTGAAATCCAATCTAATCTGTTCACTCTGCTTCTGTAGGCGGGCTGAGGCACAGATGTTGAAAAGGTTTCTCGTGCGCCCCTTTTCTCCAAGATGCTTGCTCGTTCCTTATTCCTACCATAGTGTTACTACGCCAGTAGTCTGAGGAAATAGCTGCTCAGCGACTGATCTCTATCTGCCGAGGACTTTATCTGGCCCCTGTTCAGCCCAGCCACTGGGTGATCTGTGCAGGGGAGAGCGGCGCGAGTTAGGGGCTGCGAGGACGACAAAACTTCGGTCTCGGTCGTAGCTGATGAATGCGGCTCCATCCATGTGTTTGTGGTTAGTTCGTTAGCGGCCGCTGGCTAAGCTGTTATGGTTTTCGACTAAACATTCGTTCCCGCCAAGTCCACGAGCGCCGGGGGGGCCGTCCCAACGCGCAACTTGTCGAGTCCATAAGGGTCCCCGAGCGGACTTTCTGCAGACCAGAGTACCCTGGGGTTGCAGATTTGACCAGACATAATCCATATCAATATAGATGTAACAAAGGAAAAAAAAAAAGAAAGAAATGAAACCGTATTTGTTTTTTGAAGACACTTTGCATTCTTTTTCATTTTTGTTTTATACTGTTTACTGAAGTAGTATGGTTTCAGTCAAATTTGTTATAATCTGCAAAAGTAGACGGGCAAAGGTTGGATTCGTCCATCTACGCTGACAGAAGCTGTAATATTGGTTCAGTCACGGGAAATAATCAATAAAAGTATTTATTCAGCCGACAGGATCACTTAACTTATCAGGCTATTAATTGAACATTTTAAAATTGCAGATTAAGACCAACTTTTTAATGCCAGTCTTTTCGAGGCCAGCCTGGGTTGCGGTCCTGCATACTTAGCTAGACTTTTCCCTTCACTACCACGCCACTGTCTGTTTGTTGTGCACAATAAATTTTCCCGTGACCTCATGTGGACGAGCGCTGGAAAGTGTTGCTTGATATACGGTAGTCCTGACTAATCTATTGGCTGCAACGGTGATGATTCACCACACACAGGCTATTTAAA
This sequence comes from Istiophorus platypterus, assembly GCA_016859345.1. Classification (NCBI taxonomy): domain Eukaryota; kingdom Metazoa; phylum Chordata; class Actinopteri; order Istiophoriformes; family Istiophoridae; genus Istiophorus; species Istiophorus platypterus. Next base: position 19,244,639 of record CM029113.1, on the reverse strand, counting down.
AGAAAAACAACACAAAAAAAAACACCCACTAGGTGTAAAACATAATCTATTTTCACAACGGTTTTCTCAGACCAAATACCACCCAAAACTTGTTTGGAAAGACACATTGGAGTCAGTCGGTACCCACCACACCAGACCCAGTCCGTCGGAGAAGAGTTTTAACAGACGTCTAGGGAGGCTGCTCCTATTTCAAGACGTTGGCAGGCCGGTCGGGTCCAACTCGAGTGTACGACCCTATAAGCCCCTGCGTCTGCTGCTGCCGCCGCCGCCGCCGCCGCCGCCGCCGCCGCCGCCGCCGCCTCTGCTGCCGCCGCTGGCCGCCCCACTGTATCCGGTTCACGGGCTCTGCTCACACTGTCTTGCGGTTTTGGACTGAGCCACTGTCATTTCACTGGAATTTCCTGCCATCTGCTCTCAGTCAAAGTTTCTCACAGATTCACACCTGCTTGTAAATGTTTGGGTCTGCCAGTAGGACAGGACGGAGGGATAGGTAAGCACTGATCCACAAACACCGGCCGCCCCCCTTCCTCCCTCTTTCTCTCTGTTTTGACTGGAGTTTAGAAATAACAAAATGAATAGGGGCTGATTTGCGAAGGAAAACGCGATTCGGTACGCCGGGCGTCCGTTTATGATGAGACGGAAAGATGAGATGGTGTATTTTAACACCGGCGTGAGAAAATTACAGAAACGTATTCACATTTCTGGGGCTCATAAATCAGTCCTATGGTGATGTTTTAAGTAGCAACAGATCCTTCGCTTGGGTTACAAGTAACAATACATCAGTGTATAAATACTCTGTTGTCAGGGTATCTGCAGGTCTGGAAAAATCTAAAAAAGCAAAAGAGTTCAAGGCCTAAGAGGGTTCTAAAAAAGTCGTGGATATTTTTCCTTGCTTGCCATAGACAGTAATATTAGCTATAAATGACTTGGCTGTGTGAGTTTTGGAAAAAAAGATTTTTTTGAAATGAACAAATTGATTATTTATTATGAAATGGTTGATCCATCCGTCCATTTTCTGCTGCTTATCTGGATCCTGGTGGGTCAGGTTAATCACTTTGTTGTATTAATGGTGGTTACACTGCATATAGCTGGGAAGCACTGAAAAAATGTGATATAAATGTCAATAAATTCATGTACCCAGTAAATAATCGGGCCTTATATCAGGCCTTATTTTCTCTACTGGTTTTCAGTCAATCATGACTGTGATATAGGTAATAAAGTGGGTTCTACAATTCATTAAAAGGATTTTAAAAGGTTTTGAATTGGCCGAGCACAGCAGAAAGTCTGTTTTACAAATGCTTGAGTCTTACTTAAAAGAAAAGGTTAACGGTTTGGGAATTAAGTTTATTCTCCTCCTTGCCAAGAATTATCTCCCTTATCTGTACAGTACGAAGCCACAGCCAGTTAGCTTAGCTTAGCTTAGCTTAGCTTAGCACCGGCATCCTTTTAAAAAATATTAAGTAGAATTAAAATATTAAAAGTACTAATTTAGCAGAAATAAACGGCCTGTGTGGCTGGTTTAGTATAAAAAAATATATTGTTGGAATAGTTGGTTGAGGTCAAGCAATTTGGAATAATTTATTTAGTTTTTTGGAATTTAATCTGTAACAGTGCATCAAAATGCATTACTTCTTGTCATGTTTCATATAAAAATTGATAATTAGCAATGTCATAAGTAACTATATCTCAGGTAAATGTAATTAGTACAATATTTTCCTATGAAATGAAATATATAATGAAGCTAAAAAAGAAAACACTCAAGTAAAGTACCTGGAAAAAATTACAGTAGACAGTACATTATAATGTGCTGTAGACAGTACATTATCTGTCCTTTATGTGTGGTTTTTGCATACACTCAACCATCATCAGTGAATAGTTACCTGTTGAAAGCTCATAGCAAGTTTATAGACAATGGAAATGCCCATTTTTTAAAAATGCAGATCCTTCCAATAAAAATATCGGCTGTTAGGCTGGAGGTAAAATGGGAGCGAACCTTTCTTTGTTAAAATTATGTTTCATCATGATGGAGATGGAGGAATGGAAAAAGGATCACTGTGTCTACAGTTAACAGTAATTCAAACCTCTTACTAAAAAAAAGAAAAAAAAATGATGATGATTCACCTCATTTTCCTATTTTTTGCTTACATGGCCCGTTATTCACCCTGCTCACTTGAGTTTTGTAAACCTAAATGGCCCTCGAAAATCTGGAAAAGAAGTTTTTTTTTTGGCTGCAATGCAAAAAAAAACTAGCCCTACGGTATTTGTCGGGGGGGGGCGTTTCACAAAAGTGATACAAATGATCAAATTCATGAAAATATCTGGGGGGGATTTAACCGCTGCAGCCACTGTGAGAGTTTCACAAAGTCTTCGACACACTGCGGCCATGTTGATCTCGTCCACGACCTGAGGTCAAACGGGTTTCGGGCGCACCGAGTCAAAGGACTCGTAGGAATGTCTAGGATCCAGGATTTCAACTTTGGACCAGCTGTTGGAAGAGGACGTTGAATAGTTAAGTCCATGCACTGAACAGTTTCAGTCGCTTGTACCCTGTTAAGTCCAGCAAGAGCCTCATATAAAGAATTCTATTGTTAAAAATAGCTTAACTCATGATTATAGTGATAAAACTGAACCATTAATGCAAAATCCCCTCAACAACTTAAATAAAACACTAAATGTTGACATACTCTAAATTGGCAGAAATTTATATGTGAAATGAAGGAAAGTTGATCTTGATGCAAAATCTGTGAGACTCTGAAGGGACTGTGATGACCTGCAGGAGGGATGTTGGGTAATCGCTAGATCCCAGAGTTCTGGAGTAGGTAGAGATAACTGATTTGGGTCAGGGTAAGGTTGAGGTCCTAGTTCAGCACCAAAAGACACAACTAGCTGGTGTTAGGATGACCTTTGGGGTCAGGTTAAGCTACAGGGAAAGACGTATTGACCGGGAATCTAGTCCAGAGTCTTAGGGTCTAGCACTAACCCAGAGACAGGCGCCCAGTGGAGATGACCACGCCAGCAAACACTTGTTTACCTTGGATGGTAACTTACACTGTTACCAGCTTATTGACCTCATGTGATCCAACCCTCGTCCCTTCGGTTCGGCTTCTAGTTTTGTCTTTTAACTTGTGGCCACTGTTTGTGGCTTTAACTGGCAAAAGTAAAAGGTTAAGGTCACACACCCCTGATATATATTGTATATATTGTGTACACGTGGCCTGACACCATCACACCCACCACAGATATTGGACGATCTTTGGCGCGAAGTTATGCTAAAACTGCGTGTGTGTGTGTGTGTGTGTGTGTGTGTGTGTGTGTGTGTGTGTGTGTGTGTGTGTGTGTGTGTGTGTGTGTGTGTGTGCAGCAGCTGTTTCTATGGAAAAAAAATGTCAAAACTAAGGAGATATTTGATGACATGTCCTATGGATTGGCGGTTAGAAGCAGTAGAAATTGGTCTGTACAAAGCAAACAATTCGGTGCATTGCTGAAACCAAACGGTCGAAAGACCAAAGCTGGGTGCAGCGTTTGCATTGAAAAAGGCTTGAGTGCGTCTCTAAGTTTACCTCCCTGCGCGGAGCATATTTGATAGTAGTGAAGAATCTCATGTCAGGTTTTGCTCTGGCAAATGTTATTGTCTTACCCACAACTTAGGTTTTTGAAAAACTCCCTGTTGTAAAATCACTGAGAGAGTGAATGTGTACTGCTTTTGATAAAAGGCTGGCGCAGACTCAGCGATCTCATGTTGTGCTGCAAAATAAACTGTACATCTATCACTTCCCTTTTAGCAACTTTCCATGTGAGGGCAGATCTGAGAGGAGGAACTCTGTGTCTGGTGCTTTTGAAGGACTGTCCAGCATAATTATTGCTTTCAGAAAGCCAGAACTGATCTGATTGGATCCGTGTTATCTAAGAGGGACTGATGCCAGTGACTTTTTACACTTGTCTAATATTTAGGTTTGATTTGGATCACAGTTTGATTTTCCTCAGTATTGACTGTTCTCAGAGGGACCGAGCTCCCCAGGTAAACCTTGGCCTTGAGGTTATTTGTAATGTAAGCAACACTCCGCTGGATCTTTATCTTTGGCAAAAAAATGGGGGGAAAGCAAAGCAACGGCTTTGCCTTTTGGCGTCTGCATCATCTCAGCCTCTTCCAGCTGGAGTATCGATGTATAACCAAGGATGGAAGAGTAATCACTTCCTCTGTTGGTGTGTTGTGGTGGAGCTAAGCATTCCTCACTTCGGCTTCAAGCTGTGTTTTCCAGCCGTCGGTGGTTTTGTCACCTGGACGGGCCTATTCTTTGAGCGGAGTGCCAGAATTTAGACGCAGCTTTAATGGCTGTGTCTTTCCTGGCGTCACCGTCGAACTCAGCGGCCTTGACATCGCCCACTTCGCGAAGCTTATCACTTGCTTGGATGGCACAGAGATTTCTGCTTGTTTGGAGAAAATAAAAACTGTCATCAGGACCTCTCTTCCTCTCCGTAGACTTGGCTCCAAGGATTAGACCGGCGAACTGAGCCGCCGGGTTCAGAGGGCGTCGTGGTAATGTCCAGCCATGTGGCCCTCATCGATGGCGTTGAAGTACCGAGACTCTCGGTACACCTGCCACGACCTAACTGTCCTCAGGTGTTTCTGCACCTACACCTTCCTCTGAGATCCCCACGAAGTCGATGGTCTTTGAGTCCTTTGCTTTCAGCCTCACAGGCAAGGCAATGGTGACGCAATTGGATGGACACTTTCTGAGTTTAGGGTAATAAAGCGGCAACGAACGTCACTGATGATGTCTCTTTAATGTCCCATTAAAACCATATTACCAGTAATAATTGCTCCATTTCCCAAATACTCTTTTCATTGTAAGTTATGTTTCGTAATCAAAATTTACACTATGATTTTAGATTAAACGTTAATTATATTTCAGTTACTGACTGTTTGCCCATCATTACTGCCTTGTGACCCAGTATTTTAACTATATATAATTATTTTTATTTTTTTTTCGAATAATTTTAAATAGAAAACTGGTCATTTGAAAAGTACTTTCAGTCGCATTTATTATATTTTTATGTCCCTCTTAAACACAAAGTTTTGGCTTCTCTCTGTGTACTTAGATATCCTGTTTAATGGCAGTAATCCAAGGCATAACCTGTTGCAATAGTCTTACCTCATAAAAAACCTAAATTGATACACACATTCATGTTAATATGTCATTTGTTGGTGTGCTACTGATAACAGTTTTAAGTTTTTGGGTCAGTTCAGTATCAGTGATTCACATGAATTTGTCAGTGTTCAGTTCATTTTTGGGAAGAAGAAGAAAAAAAAAGGAGGTATCCTTCACCTCTAATAACAACAGTCTGCGTCTTTGTGCAGCCTTCAGTGTCAGGTCAGCAGCTTCAGGTTGGGCCTCTTCCCTCAGTATAAATAAATGTTTCACGAGGCTCCATCTTATGATCCTCCTGTTTAAGTTTCTCAGCCGAAGTCATTTGGCAGGTCATAAAAACTGCGAAAATCTTTTATAGCGGTCAAGGACAGAACAAAAACAGAACACGTTGCGCAGCTGCGACGCATGTATTCATCATTACATACAAAGTACATCATGTTTCTGGAGGGACAGACTCTGCCGAATGTCGTATAACGGTCAGACCAAGATTGACCTGTGTAGTTTGAACAGAACAGTCCAGCTGTTCGTCCCACAGCTGGCAGGACCGCGTTCATGACTCAGTGTGTTTGATCCCCTGAAGTAACATTCATCATTTTTTTTTGCGTTCACGACTTTCTCGACTGTGAAATGCATTAATTTTTTTTTTTTTAGTTAGGCCAAATAAGTGAGATGTGTGCGTTTGCTGAGACGTCTGTCTCCGCTGTAGGTGCGAAGTGAACCGAGCCTCGATGGCGAACGGAATGTGCAGTTGTTTTATAGTAGTTTCTTCTGTGGAAGTCGCCTTGTGGACAGGGTCTCGGCTGTTTGTGCAGCAGCGGACGAGTAAAGACGTCCTCGGAGCCGCCACGGTGATCTGATGCCGTTCTTCGGGCGAAATGAGGCCGCTAATAACCAAGATCAGAGGGGCTGCAGGACTCCTCAGGGCACAAAGTATCATCTCTGTCCATATAGCTGATGTGTGCAGGTGTTTGAATAGGCGCATTGTGGCGATGCTTACAGATGCTCATAATAATTCCATCTGGTAGATGCTGTGGTCCAGAGCCACTTAGGATTCGATGTCTGGAGGAGAGAGTGGTGATTGGGATCCTGGATAGTTGAGGCCAGTGCAGAGATAGAGGTTTGAGTTATTGCTCCATCTGTCAGTATTGCTTTTTTTATGAAGACCCCTTAAATGTGTTTAGTAAAGAATTGTGGTGAAGGTAAGTACTGAGTCATTTCACAGTTGAAAAATAAACATATCGGTCCTCTCACGTGAACCAACTATGTTAGGGTAACACTGTTTTTCCTCCTTATCTTTGGTATTTCTCTACTGCAATTTCTTCTCATTTATTAACCAAAAATGTATGCGGATACAATATATTTGTAATAAGGTAAGATCGGAAGATAAAATTTGTGATGCAAGTATCAGTTGAGATTCGATAAAGTTTACATATGAAGGTTTATTTGACTTTTTTTTTTTAATCAAAGGCACTGTACTAAGGAAATCAAAATAACCTTTAAGGCCCGTCAAGCTTTCACTGCAAACAGTGAGGAGAGGTAACAGGAAATGAGGGAGAGACGGAGAGAAGGTGATGCAACAAAAGTCTCAAACCAGGGACGCTGCAGTTAATGGTTGGCTTCTTTTTGACCTCAAAAAAATCCAAATAAGTGTTTTAGAGTAATTCTCGCCAAATAAATATCTACATCTTGGTGTTTTACAAGATCAAAAGCCTCAGTGAAGAGGTGGAGGTTACAGATTGGGCAGCACTTGCCTAAAATCATAAAGAAGTGGTATTTGATCCGCGATGTTACTCGTCTCTTTTGCTGGACAGTAACACTGTCTTCTCCCCTTCTAAAAACGGCCGTGGGCTTTGACATCCGACTGCACGGCGGTTGCCAGGAGAAATCTGTGGCCATTTTGTAAATTTCCCAGGTGTGAAATGTGAGCAACTGTAAGAATGTAAAGCGGGCGGCTGTTAAGACAGGCGCAAGTATGCACATTCAATTTCCTCTGGATAAATAAAGGTTGATGACCTGAAAGTGCGGTAAATTATGATTTATTATTATCGGACCCCAGGCCCAGAAAATTGGTTTCACAGGATTAACATATTTTGGAAAACAGAGGCCCTAAGGTACGAATTAATAAGAGAAGTGTAAACTCTCGCCCTCCAGCCAACTTTCTGTGTTGCTTGGATACCAGTCCCTCACGTCTTTTATAAAAACACAAGCGACAGTTGTGAAAGTAGTGACGTAATCCACATGTTTTCTTTCATGCACCGCCAACCGCATTTATGAGATTTTGTTCTCTTGCAAACATTTTGTCCTGACCTGAAATATATGGCACTTGTGGGTATTTCTACCTACAAAAACTGTCCCCGTGCATTTTTCAAATCCAGGAACTGAGATTTACAACACCTATTTTCCCTCTCAGAGTCAATAAATCGCATATGATTTATATAAAAATAAGGCAATAAAAAGCAGTCTGAGGACTGCAAGTCAGATCTTATTTTGGTAATGATTAGATAAAAACTTACTGCTCAAAAGCAATGACCTGACGTGCATGCAAAGAAATACAGAATTTAATACTGTACAAACAATAAAAACAGAGTTATTGCTACCACATAACCTGCTAAATGGATAAGGAAAGCTTTGCAAAAAGTGCAAACAGTTGTATTTAATATTTATTTGAATACGAACAAAAATATAAAATGACCCAACATCTCATACCATTTAATTTAAGCTAAATAGGCCTTTAAAATACATAAAACGTGATTTTCTTGCAGGCTTAATGTTGCCAAACTCCTTTCAAAATTCTTCATTGAAACATTTGATACTATAAACATGGCACACGTGTTGGCAAACAGTTGCCCAACCAAACTCCACACGGACGCAGAGCAACATAGGCTTTCATTCTGAGTCATGTTTGTGCCTGATGAATCAAAGCCCAATACTGACTCTCCTTTTAGCTCCATTTTTGTCTCCACCAGCTCCCGAGGGAAAATATCCGGCTCCTTAGCTGCTAAATGGTCTGCTACGTTCGCTGCGGTAGTTCCTAGCGTTATCTGTTTGTAGTTTTGGTCGTGTACAGCGGGTTCATCAGAGCTTTTTTTTTTCCACCAGAACAGCTGCCTGCTGCAGAGACAGTGAACCAAAACAGTAAAACCTCCGGGGCAGCGAAACCAAAACAAAACAAAAAAAAACCCTGATGAAATGCTCTGTTGATAATTTTCCACCCTTGCATCCATAAAAAGTTCTGACCTGTAAACATTTGGTCTTAATCATAAGACAGGTGATGTGCACATGCACCTGTGACACTTTATATTGCAACAAGACAAGCTTCTGCGTCTCTGAATTAATGAAGTCCGTATAGATGCACGAGAACAGGATCTAATATTGGCCGGTGGCGATGCCAGTTCAGCCGAAGGATCCAGCGTTTACACGAGCCCGTGTCACTGTCAATCCACCCCGACGCCTCCTCCGCACCGTCCAGGATTATCCCGGAAGAGCCGGATTAGGAACACTGCATTTTGCCCGTGTACTCACCATCTCTCGTTTCAATAAGGATCCATTTCCCATGTTTCAGTTTAACCGGGGGAGCACAGGAAAGTTCGCAATTCACAGAACTAGGGTGCTTATTGTTGAGACAAGTACACATTTGCTTGTCCTGAAATGCCACAGCTGTGTTTAGCTAACCTCAGCAAGTGAGTCTTTAAAAGACACCACATGAGATGAGCCTGCTATTTTATAAAGTTTGCTGGCTCGGTTGAGGCTTTGTGGGACACTTTTCTTAGTTTTACTGTCTGACTCTACTCTTCTTTCTGGATTAGGACCAGAAAGAAGGGTTTTTTTGAACAGACACTGCTTTAAAAAAAAACTAGATTTAAAAAAATCCCCTTTTATTCTATATTTGCTGCTGGATTTCACTTTGCTAGATTTATGGCAAGAGTGGATGTTTACAAGCAAATAGTGCAATGGCACTTTGGTAGAGAAGAAGATATATGATGGTTAATTAGGTTTATTCTTAGACAGTGGTGAGTCTTAATGTTATGTTTGCGAGCTGAAATCCCGCACTTTGCCCTCAAGACTCTAATATTGGTTTTAGCTCCCAAAGCCGGCAGGTACTTGATCGCAATAATCTTATGTTAAACCTACCAAACCCTTGAGGATCATTAATCCTACTCATGCCATCGACACGCAGAACCATCACAGCCTCTCTAATTAAGATTCGACCGCGGTTCCCATAACTGGTGTGCGACGTGACTCCGGTGGGGGGAGCCCCAGCGATTTACGGGAAGAATCATAAAACTGGAGACCAGACTATACCAGGAAACTATGGGCCTGAGCCTACACTTAGTGAGTCCTTTGTCAGCTAATATAACTACAAAAGTGATCTTACTCATCCTCTTAGCTGTGTTGGTTCCTGGCTCATAAAAGAACTATGCGTATAGAAATCCCATTGAGTCTTTCAGATGACTAATTACATGTGGCTGAGATCCTGTTGTGAATTAGATCATCAATATCTGGCAGAGAGCGGAGAACAGTGGAAATCGGGTCTATTCCAAAAAACACTCAAGGACTTTTGCACAGTGGAGCTACTGTGTATGTGACAAGAGGTGAGGTGGGGGCGTTTGGGGGGGGCAGCTGTGTTTAACCCACCATTTTCCAGCCTGCATCACTAGCTCACGCAGAGATGTGGCCCATTAGTCGTCGTCTGTTAACAAGCATCTGGACCAGGTTTCAGGCAATCGGCCGCCATCAACGCCCGGCTGTTTGCTGCAAGGGTGGCCTCAGTGTGTGCAGTAATGAATCAGCCCCGACGTTTGCAGCTGCTCAAAGGAAACCAAATACACACTCGCCGCCGCCGCGCACTCAGAAAGGTCTGACCGAAGCCCGTGGATGGGGAGGTCGGCCGCGGTTTGTTTGGGTTTTACCTCGTCCAAAAAGACTCCTCCGCTGGCCACCTCGGCCCATTTGTTGTTGATGATTGAACGCGGTGTTGCCGGCGGCTGGAGATGAGGGAAGAGCGTCCAGAGAGCGACACGTTTCGGGTTTTTTAACATTTCAAGCCCTGGAAAAGCACCGCGGGTTGTCACGCCGGCTGAGTAATAGCGCTGCAGCATCACAATAAATCCAGAGTCATCTCAGCTGGTAGTAGTTCACAAGGGTGGTGGAATGTGCAGTATTTATTCAAGTGCTGGGAAAATCCATCGAAATCTGTTTGGGAGGACTAATGTATATGTGAAAAAAAAAAAAGTGGCATAAATCCTGTGTCGGGTCCAGAGGAATCTCTGTGTGAAATATGTCACCTGAGTCAGCATCAGTTGGGTCTGAAGATTAGGAGTTTAAAAATGAAAAAACAAAGCCAAAACAGATCAAAAGAACCCGGGGGGGTAAATAGAAGGCTACATTAGCCTCCATTAGCATAACACACCCCGCATCTCTTGAGTGTTGGCCGTCAGGTTGCGTTGTGGGTAGTGTGAAGCACCAGGCATGGAAGAAGAGCGTGGAACAGCGAAGATAAATTCGGTATTTACGGCACATTGATTTGGATCATTAAAAAAACAAAACAAAAAAAACGTCCGTTGTGAGTCCAACATTATTATAGGAGCACGATGCTAAATCGGTGAAGCAAAGTACAATGTTGAGGCAGGTTTTACTTCAGAGTTTCCATTTTATTCCACTTTGTTTTACTCTTTTAAATTTCAAGCATCGATGTGACAGCTTTGGTCACTTTATTGATAAAGATTCTACACTAAAAAAAGAAAATCCATCAGGCTTATAAAATATAAGGAATTGTTAAATATTAAGCCAGTGGTTCTCAAACTTTTTGTCTTGTGACCTCTTAATAAAAAGCAGTTGGGACTCCTTTTCTTATTTCAGAGGTCTATGAAATGTTAGCACTTTCACCAAAGAGATATTTTCCCCCTTCTCGGAAAACTTCTCAGATGGTTTCATTTATATAACTGTCAGAGGCCCGGAGGTAAAACTCAAATATTTTACCAAAAAAGGAAAGAAGAGAAAAAGTCCAAAAATTAATACAGATTTGTGAAGCAAATTTTGTTTTGTCTTTTCTCCTACTCCATTAATCATAATACACCCTCTCGGATTCATCTTTGGTCCCTTTGGAGGGGGCAAATCCCTAGGTTGAACCACTGAACTAAACCACCCAGCTGTATATAAACTAGTTAAAACTAGCTACAGCTGTGAAATGCTCCTTTTTTTTTCAGTGATGCATGTATTGACAATCTAATGATATCATATACGACTAGAATGGCCCACAGCGGAGAGCAGACCTCCGCCAAGGCCAGCGACAGACAACACACGCCAGACCTGAGAGAGAACCGAATTCAAATTCATAGTAAACGATCTGGATCGGCCCTCAAATTTATTGGGTCCATCCTTGGCCCCTTCCCCATCCCTCCACCAAGTTCGCTGCAAATTGGTTCATTATTTTTTGCATAATTCTGCTGACAAACCAACAAACAAACCTCCTAACCTCCTCAGTGGAGGTAATGATACTGTATCTCAGTCACAGGGACCATTTTACTCCAGAACAAGTACTTTAACTTTGGAAACTTTAAGAACTTTTTGCTGGTAATGCTTCTGTACTTTTACCAAAGAAGGAAATTGAATGCAGGAGTTTTACTTGTAATGGAGTATTTCTTTTTTTGGTGTTTTACTTGAGTAAAAGACCGTGAGTGTTTCCTCCCCAGCTGGTCCAAAAAGCTGTTTTGTGATTGGTTTCAGAAGCTGTTTTGCATTCACGATCGTTGTCTTTCAGGGTGACTCATTTTGCGTTTGGTTTCTGTCTCCTACAGAGCAAAAACGGTGACTGACCTCGCGGCCGTTTGGACCAAATGACAGAAGATTACAGCCGCAGAAGATGCCGGCAGCTGGGGATCGATCCAATCTGATTACGTCTGAGTAGTGTAAGATGCCGCGGATGGGTCCACCTCCGATGGATTCGTGAATCTGATAACCGCGACAGTTAGCGTCCACGATTTTGCTGAAGGGGTCCCTCGTTGGAAGTCAGAGAGCGGGGGGCAGGATGTGGCCCCCCGACCTCGGGCCTCCGGACGTCCAGCTGACCCTTCCCGGTTTCGGGAGTGCGTTCGAGGATGGGGAGGACCCTCAGGCTCCGCTGTCTTCCGGCGGCTTCTGTCAGTCATCCATACATTCGGGGGGTCTGTGCTTTCTACCGAGGACGTCCCTGTCCCTGTCCTCGCTGGGGCGAGACCTCACCTCCTTACTCAACTGTAAGACTAACGGATCCCACACTGAAAAGACAATGGAGGACTTTGCCACTACAGCACACATTGACCCTAAAAATACCCAGAGTTTCGGCTGCTACCCTCAGCCTTCCCTCCCTCTATCCTACATGGTCACCAGCTGCACCACGTCTCCTTCCTTCTGCTCCCCCTCATCCTCTATTTCTTCCTCCTCCTCCTCCTCCTCATCTTTGTTTTTTGCCTCCTCCTTGCCTCTCTCTGATGCAAACAACAAAACATCTCATCAACAGCGAAAGCTACAAGAAGAGTATCACTCCATCAAACAGGAGCCTGCAGACGATTTCCTCCCGTGTAAGAGGGAACCGTTTCAGATCAACAACCAGCAGGGGGAGCTGTTCCACGTCGGCCAGCCCCTCCAATGCCACGAGGGTCCGGACGGCTCGGAGACCCCTCTGCACTCCCCGAGGCTCAGTGGACCCGTAGGACAGGACCCCATGGCGGACCGGCGCGAGCAGCTGTGCCACTGGATCGACTGCAGCGCCACCTACGGCAGCCAGGAGGAGCTGGTGAGGCACATCGAGAAGGTCCACATCGACCAGCGTAAAGGCGAGGAGTTCGCGTGTTTCTGGGCCGGCTGCGTGCGGCGCCACAAGCCCTTCAACGCTCGCTACAAGCTGCTCATCCACATGAGGGTCCATTCTGGGGAGAAACCCAATAAATGCATGGTGAGCACGGATACTTTCATGTTAACTTTTTGACACAGAGTTTTGGACTCTTGAACTTTTGCTCATGATGAATTAAGCTTAAACGCTCCTATCAGGGCTCATGCACTCCTCCACGAGGGAGGTGCCGAGATAGAGGGGGAAAAAAATCACATCACCAGGTTTTCAGCACAGTCTCCATAGAGTTTAACGGCGGATTTAAATCCTCTACCTTAAACCTCAGCAGTAGCTAATTGCTTTGGTGTAGAATCTACAAAATAAAAGAGATGAGGGTTCTCTCTAGAGCTGTAGTTTAGCCCTGATGTTCAACTATCACAACAGTAAAAATTTGCCCATCCAAAGCCTTTAAAACTCCTAGAATGCAGCGATAAATCCCCCACATGGGGAAACACACCATGGTGGTGACCAGTTCGAGCCCTTCATACATCCCACAACTGAAAAAAAAACCCAAAAACCTGTTGAAATTCTAATGTGAAAAGGATTTTAGAATTCCCCAATTTATAATCAATTTAAATTTAATTAATTCATTTAAATTCTGTAATTTCTTGGTGGCGTTATCTACTTATATACCGCGGCTTTTTCTTTGATTTATTCAGTGATGGATTGGGTTTGGGAGGGGGGGGGTTGCCAGTCGTACTCTATGCAAGAAATATGCAGTTCTTCTTTAATTCAAAAGCCGACTCAGCAGTAACGAGTCCAGGAATCGAACTGGCAAGCTCAGCAACAGTCGCTACCACTTTCAGGCAGTCAAAACACTTCTCATCCTCTCCAAGTTTGTCCTCGCTTCAAATGGACCGTTTCTGGGGTTTAACTGGGTCTGAGAGGCACTGACTTGCTCACAGTCTGACTTCCCACAGACTGTGACTGTGCCGGTCGATCAACCGTCTGCTGGAGGGACGATCAAACGGTTTCCTCCGCTCGTGACAGGTTTCCCTTACTCATGCATGCCAGAGGAAGAAATGTGGCAGCGGTGAATGAATGGCGCATGTGTCTGTGGCGCTGTGGCCTCCGCCGACCAGCTGATCAACCCCCGTGCTTAGTCTGACACGTGCAATCAATTTATAGTTATTGAAGATGTTGTATTCAGAGATGTAATAAGCCGGTGAATCATGCATCACTCGTCCCCGTGGATGCGGTGAAGGAGTTTCTGATCAACTTGTCCTATGACGCACGCAGGTTTTCCTCCCTTTGGTCCTCGGTGACACGGTGATAACTGTGGTTCCCATAAGGACCAGCAAGTGGGGTTTAATACTACAAGTCCCAGGATTCTCGAGGAAGCGAACGCAGCTTCTTTGCCAAATATACGTCAGAGGAGTAATCATCTGTTAACAGAATTATCTGTTTAAAATAAATGATGGTGCCTTAATCGAGGCATTAGTCAATAAATTGAATTTTTCCATTATGTCATGAGCAACAGCCCAACGGAGCGCTGCAACGATTACTCAATTAATCAATTAGCCAATTGACAGAAGATCGATCAACAGCTGTTTTGGTAATCAACTAATCGTTTCGGTAATTTTTCAAGCAGAAATGCCAAATATTTTTCTGATTTAAGTTTCTCCTATGTGATCATTTGCTGCTTCTCTTTAACGTATGTGACAGTAAATATCAACTCTTTGGCTCAGCTGTTTTGTTTTTTTTTGTTTTTTTTACACATTAACGCAGCACGTGAAATGGTGTTTTCCGTGACTGCTTCACCATTAAAGCCACCACGCACAGTGCTTTTAATGCGAAACAGCTGCAGTCGGGGGAGTTTGTGTGAATCAACAGAGCTCTGATGCCACGTAAAGAGCGCAAACAGTAAACAGCGAGGCAAATGTTATTAGGTACACCTGCATCAATCTAATGTAATTCAATATAAAAGCACTGCCATAAATACTACATTTATGAGGTATTTAGTTAATGTTGAGTTTATTGAAAATATGTGAATTCAATTACATGTTTATGACTGGAGATATAGTTAAAGGTTGTGGTTTCCTGCAATACATTACACGGATTTAATTTTTTAACCTTTCCATTTACATATATAAGGGAGCAGAATATTGGAAACACTTCTGAATAAAACAGTAAAACATCATCACTAACTAAGACTTAAATGCTAACACATATCATTGAAATAACGCCTCTATGATGGTGTAACAAAAAACAGAAAAACCTTAACAATGTATCATATAAATACCATAAAAGTGGACAAAGAACAATTGTATTGGATAGGGTTAGATTCTGTAGGTGTACATAACGATGTGGACATTGTATAAGGAGAAGGAATTACTGAATATAAATATGTTAAATAGGTTTTGCAGAACACAATTCCGACCACAAACAATATGAAAATGAGGTTTATTCTCACAGAGAAAACGTCTTGAGCAAGTCCTATCTTTCCCCATGAAACTTAAAAGCTGCCTCAAAAGGACGATGGACTTTTCACTCAACACGACACAACGACTACAACGACAACAAAAAAAAAAAAACAGGTATTTTTGAAAAATTCAGGACGCACGTCCAGGAAAAAAAAAAAAAAAAGGGGTCGAAAAGCACAGCGCATTAGCTCTGAGGTTAGACAGAGACCGTGATGTTTCTGCATTAATCATCACGGCTGCGGCCTTCGGGCCCGAGCTCAGCGTCACCCTCCATCACATCTGTCATGAGTCATTTTCTACAAACACAACCACCGTGGCCCCGAACACGTCTGTCCCATGATGACCCGGGGTTCGGTGCCAAAGCCCCCACCCCGCCCGCCGTCCCCGAGGGTGAGTAACCCGCTCCGTAATTCCCCAGCCGCCCCCGCCACTGTCATCAACCTGGGACTCCAATTAATAATTCATTCAGAAATTTTCACTCAGGGACACGCTTCCTGCTTAAGTGAATTAGTTCATTAAAATGACATAATCTGCTGCCAGCTTGTAAATACAGTATATTACTGTGGAGAGTCGCCTGCTAACGGATTTAATAAGATTAAATCAACACACAAATACACACACACACACACACACACAAAAATTTAAAAAAAATAGTCATTAGTCACACTTGAACTACGTGAATAACATCATGTCATTCAGGCCAAAGCATGTAAATTAAGTCACTTCTGGTGCCGCAATGGAAAATGAATATTTCTACATGAATGTAGTCAGTGTTTGTTAATGAATCCAGCCTTATTTACGGGATCGTAATGTCGAGTCTTACATTAGACAGGTGTTATTCAGGCAGTAAACACCAGTTCCCTAAGCTTTAAATCCACTCCAGAAGAGTCGTCTTGCATATTTTACGGCGCCGAAATGACGTTAATATGTAGATGCGTTTGAAGGATAGGGCCGACGATATTCTGCATTTTTCTTACTGTCAACGAATCCCCATGAAAAGTCCAAAACCAACAATGATCCTAGTTAGTAAGTATTGTCTGCTGGCTGGGCCATAGAGCTCCATTGTTTTCCAAAAGATATTAAATACACACCAACGAGCCACGTCATCGCACTGTAGTTTATTTTGAACCAGTGTTTAGACTCAAGTGACAAAGCCCTCTAGTGGCTGCAGGTTATTATAGAACCACAAAGCCCGGAGAGGGCGGAGGTCGGGGTGGATGGACGGGTCATTGAAACATTATTTAACATTGTTTCCCATTTTTCCGACCGACGGTCAACTTCTTCTTTTTTTTTTTTTAATTTTAAAGCGTGACCACAACTGTTACCCGAACCTTAACCAAGTGTTTATTACTGTAACAATGACACTGCAACCAAACCATGATCTTTTCCCGAAACCTAGCCAAGTCGTTTTTGTGCCTAAACTTAACCAGACCGTAACCGCAGTGATGTCACTTCGTAAAACCAATTTATTTTTCAACAGTGATTTATAACAGATTCTTTTTTTTTTTTCTTTAGGGAGACACAGACAAACGTTGACGTCTCGGTGACAGAGTACGTCACATCAGCAAACACCTCCCTGTGACATTCGTCCGGGCAGGTGCAAAAAATACGTATATTTTGACTTTTAATTTGAAGGACTCATTAACGCCGTCCTGCTGCCAAAAACGGACTCACTAAAGCACAAAAAGCTGTATTCATCCACGGTGGAAAATAGTCCCCCGACAAACGCAATGATTCCCCCTGCTTGAGCAACATCTGCCCCGAAGCTACAGTCCCCTGCTTCCTTAGGAAAATTATTCAGCTCGATTTCTTAAAACAAAAAAAAAAAAAAACACAAAACCCTAAAACAATACATATATTATACATTCGGCTCACATCTTCGTTGGGGACCATTTTGCTTGGAGCTGACTTCCAGAGGCTGGGGAAAAGTACAGAGAGATGGACTAAGGCATTGTTGGTTTTGGTCTTTTTGTGAGACTTCTTGACATATCAAAGGGTATAGAATTTAACCAGCCTTATCCTTTAAATACATGTAGCGTGGAGTGAGGGAAGACGCTCAAAAGAATGAAATGATCAAACGTCACGGGAAGAGCTAATGATGGTACAGATTTTGAGGAATAACAAACTGAATCTAAAATTGCAGGATAAGGCATAAATCTGATCTTTAAACGTTTAAGCAGAGTAAAGAATAATGTGTAGTTTCCTGTGAGTTTATCAGGATTAGGATTCATTTTCTCATCATATGTAAAAATAAAGGAAGGGAAATTCTTTTTTGCAGTAGAAACTTAAAGAAGACACACGATACACTATCCTCATGCCGAGGAAATAAACTAACCAGAGCTTGAATAGCGCCGGGCTCAAGTTACTACTCTGTCAAAGGTTTTAGAAATCTGTTTCAATTTAGGAAACCATATACACCCGCAAAGGTACGATTTCAGTTGATTGAATTTTTTCTATTCTTTATTTTCTATTCTTTTTAAATACCAATTTAGACGCAGTAGCGATGTGGTAAATTGCAAGTCTGAATGTGCGCCTGTCTTTTTTTTCAACTAACTCGAACTGACGTGCCGAGAATGTCCACACGGCTCAGTTGGCGGTGACGCAGGAGCCAGGCCCAAAAAGGCAGAGCATTTCGATTCTACCCAGTTTGTCCACGCTCGGACCCTCACCTAAGCTCGGCAGCGCTTGCGACCGAGATGGGTTTTCTCCACAGGGTGGCCAGGCCCAGCCTTAGCCAAGGGCCCAGGGGCCAAGGGGCCCCCGGAGGGAGCTTGAAGTAGAGCTGTTGCTCCTTCGCGTTGCAGGGGAGCTGGTGGAGCCGGTCCAGGCGCCTGATCAGGATGCCTCCCACATGCCCGGGGGGGAATCCATATGGGGGACTTCCTTCGGGCATGTCCAACTGGAGGGAGACCCCCAGGGTAGACCCAGGTAACGCTGGAGAGACTATATACATCCCCTGGCCTGGCAAAGCCTGAGGAGGAGCTCGAAAGAGGGACGTTGCTGCGGGGAGGGATGTCTGGGCCGCCTTGGTTACCCTAACCTGATTTTGGATAAGTGGCAGAGAATGGATGGATGATTCGATGGATGGATGGATGAATGGATGGATGGAGGGATGGATGGATGGAGGGATGGATGGATGGATGGAGCTGAGCAGACATGAAGCGACAAAATGTTGACTTTAAATCGGAGAGGCACCGCGCCTAGTCCTCACTTTTCCAGAAAAACAAAAAGTCCTCATCTGCAGCATATGTGTCCTCTGATGCATCTGAGCACTTGAATAATTCAATCAGTGGTTTGTATATTTAAGGGTTTTGCCTTCAGCTTTTTTGCTCCGGATTAATTAATCACGATGACATGGTATTTTTTTTATGTGTAGATTCATTCAATGAAATTAGGTGACTGACATTTACTGACTCATTAATGAGACTCAGTAAAACCCTGGAATGAATATTAGGCAGAAAGACTGTTTCCACACCTCCGTCCAGATTAGTTTAGAAAAGGATGAAACAGACTTTATTTTTAGGTTCTAATATTGAGCGGGTTCAGATTTAATTGAAGTATACAGGGGAATAATATTTTTATTTCCATTTTTTTTTACACAACAATTTGCCTTCATTTTGTATATTAATCATTCTTTTTGTTTATAGAGAATACTTATTTTCCAGTCACAGATTCATGGAAAAAAAAACAATCGTGAGATCAAATTATATAAATCCGTTATTGTTTCCCAGATAAAATGAAATTCGGACAGTTTCGGTCACTGAAAAATGTTCAAAAACCACCACGATGACCGTCTGAACCCTCTCTGACTCCCTCCCGGCCGACGTTGAGAAATATTCCCGTTTCAACTTTAGACTTTACGTGTCAGATTTGACAACACGTTTAATTTGAAATCCTTGAGAATTGAGATTGAATGTGACAGTTTATATAAAGTTATGAGGCGTTAGTTTATGGCCTGCAATGCGTTTAGCAGGCCTGGCTTCGGTCCGACAGAAACGCTTTCACCAGAACGTGCCACGGCCCGGTGTGTGTGTGTGTGTGTGTGGGTGTGTGCGTCCTTGCATGTGTGTGTTTGGCTGCGTTCCACTTTGCTATTACCTTAAGTTTATGATTCAATAACCAAAAATACATGATTTTTTAAAAATTGTGATAAATCGCCTCCCTACTTGCTATTTCTGTTGGATCCGACTTCAGCATCACTCATGAGTAATGTGAAACGAAATAATGTCACAGGCCAGTGTGGTTTAGAGAAACGGGGGATTTGTATTTGATTTGTAAAGGAGGATAAAAGTTCTGCTAATGAGTCCATACAGAGAATACTGTTACAAATTGTCCCCGGTTGTTCCACTGTCTCTCATTATATAAAAAAAACCTCCCAGACGTAATGTACGTTAACATGTTCACCAGCTCGAGTCGGTCGAATCAAGCCGATTCCTTTTAAAGTCTTTCTTCAGTCATGTCGTATTAGCACTGAGCCGCAGGAGACTGATGGTGAACGCGAACGGGGGGAGTTGGACTAAGAAGGACCCGACTTTAGAAGAAACGCACTCGGTCTGTCTAAACGCTGAGGCCTCACTTTGGCTCACCGAATGCGTGGATTTGCCGATGACGATCATAAACACCCCCCCCCCCACACACACACACACACTTCCCTCAGTGATCGGCTGGCAGCGCCGAGGAGGTGAGAACGTAGGCTGTGGTCTGAGCTTCTCTCCAGCTGTTTGTGGCACTTTTCATATGAACAACTGAGTAGTGCAACGCTATTAATGTCTTCTTGGAGAGACTTTCTGAAAATGAGCCCCCACCCCCACCCCCGCCCCCCACCCCCATGACGCCTGGGTTTTCACTCAGCCTTCTACTGTGGCCACTTGGATCAGCCATAAACACTCCTGATTTCCAACGTGGGCGAACAACACATCATACATACCAGCTCTTTTCTAGCATGACCCGGCCCTCGCAGCGACCGGGAACTGTTTAGTGTACGTATAGGTGCGTGAGAATTGCTTCAGGACAGACTTGGAAAAATTGTAAAGTCATCCCTTAATGTATCCTGCGATTAGGAAATAATGTTTCCTCCCGAAAACCGTGATTGAGGACATTTAAGGAAACCGGCCAACCCTTTATCAAGCAAATCTAAAGCGAATCCTAAATCGGAGGCAGCTGGAGCTCAGGTGGCGTCGTAGGTTCTCCGTGAAATGTAGGTTATGATGTTGAGGTTTCCTTGAACTCTACACTGCTGTGTGTGTGTGTGTGTGTGTGTGTGTGTGTGTGTATACACACCGGGTAAAAAAAAAAATAAGTTTTTTGGACGAAAGCATGAAATACTGATTTATCTCTCTTTACTCAGAGTTTTTAAAAACTTTTTTTTTTTTCCTTTCCAGTTTGAGGGCTGCTCCAAGGCCTTCTCCCGTCTGGAGAACCTGAAGATCCACCTGAGGAGCCACACGGGGGAGAAACCGTACATCTGCCAGCATCCCGGCTGCCTCAAGGCCTTCAGCAACTCCAGTGACCGGGCCAAGCACCAGCGCACACACCTGGACACGGTCAGTTGAAGGATGACGCCCCCCCCCCGACCGCGCTACTCTCGCCGCCGTCATACAACGGGTCGAACAGCGTCTCCACGTCTCGTCTCGCCTCGTGTCTCAGCCGAAACGCGACCTCACTGCCCTCGGTTGGACCCGGTAACGTTTCGGTGACGCCGTTCGGCAGCGCAAAGTCAGAAAATAATTGAAAGCGTCTCGTCTTACCTCAGTAAAAGCTCCGTGATCAGTTTATTTCTCAACTGAGATCTCACATCCTGATTTTGGACAAAGAAAAGAGATCAGACAAATAAACCTCGACATTCTCCTCTTGTCTGATCAGTTAATAAAAATGATTCCCCCCCCTAAAAACCACCATATTGCCATCATCCCTTCCCTATATTCTCTAGTTTATAAGAATAAGTATCAAAATAAAAAAACGAAAATAAACCATAAAACGAAATAGGCAGCATAATTCAACATCTAATAATGTAACAGATGATGAAACTGATGGGAAAATTCAATCGAGCTTCCCATTGCGCTCACTATGGTCATAAATTAAGGCTTTGGCTGCAAAATGAGTTATGAAATCCACCGCTGATGCAGCCTGTGAGAGAACAGAAAACAGGCTTCTTCCTTGAAATCCAAACGTTTTAACTCACCACTGCTCCCTCTTGTGCACCGGGAGCCAAATATCGTTCCAGGATTGTGGCTCTTTCTGCGAAAGGTGCATTCATGTCAAGTTACGGAAAGTACCTCTACTCGAGCAATCTACTTATGTACGGTTTCGAGGCACCTGTACTTTACTTGAGCATTTCTATTTTACTTTTACTCCACTACATTTACCTTACAGCCCTCGTTACTGATATATTCTCACATTATTGGGTGATTAAGCAGCGTTTCAGATCAGTGTTTAAAAAGCATTTAACTGCCGTAGCAGTAGGAGCCAGGTTTTAACTACTTTATGTAGAGTTAGTAAGTTTAGTCTGGTGTTTCCGAACCTAGGGGGTCAGGTCCCTCCGAAGGGTCGCCACATCAATCTGCGGGGTCGTCAGGTGATCAATGGGAGAGGAACAGATACTGCTGTAGAAATTTTGTGATACTTTTTCAGATCGACATTTTTTTGTCATTAATATAGGGGTCAAAGGCCAAAAGCCAGTGCTTTAATATTCATCAGTATATTGTATTTTATTTTTTTATGCACATGTAAAATCCTGTTTTATAAATTAACTGGTAATTATATCTCTGAGATCAACGTATTTGAGTAACAAGGACAATTTTTCCAACTGATATGCTCAAGTAAAGTACTGCAGAACTGTCCTTGAGTACAGAGCTTGAGTAAATGTACTTAGTTACATTCCACCATGGGGTATGATATAATAATTCAACACTCTCTGCAGTCACTTAGGTAAACGTGACTCTTGCTAGTAGAGGAGTATTATTACATTGATCCTTTTACCTAAGGAACTGGACACCTCCTTCCGTCGCCAAGGCTTTAAACAGACGGACAAAGCCGGCGGCTCCATTACAGAAAAGAGCTGCAGAGCAGAAAAACCCTCGGCCTCCCCGAGGCTTCAAGTACATTACATACGCTTTTATTGTTCAGAGTATGTCTTTAGGATATGCAATATGTGTCAGGGAATTAGGGGGCATGCGCAACGCACCGAACACAGATAAAATTCTTTTCATTTCGAGTGCCATCCGCCATCCTCTTTTCCTCCTCTTTCTGCATACTTGCCTGATGTACGGCCCGAACATTCCTCGGGATTGTGAAACTGCATACCTGCTGGGGATTTATCCTATAAACCACAGTTATTTTTACTCCTGCTGACAAGTGACGAGGATTTAGCGGTAATCCAACAAATCAGATCTCTTATTACACGGATGAGATGGAGCCGTGCGTCGCACTGCGATGTTATTGCAACAAGAGGAAAAAGTTATTTTCTCCTTTTTGTGGTTTCACGCTGGCTAATAGCGGCTTCGCAGTTGCGTCACAAATCAAGATTCAGACACATCTGGCGCCATCACTGAGGCCCACTGGAGGATTGTCTGAATGTAAATAATTGCTGAATATAGTATGACAACCGGCCAGGAAAAGACTGGTGTAAACACGAGTTATTTGATTTCGACTAAATAACTTGTATTGTGTTACTGATGTTATGAAAAATAGCGTGTTGAGGGGGACTCGTTTTGAAAAACGAGTCCCGGCAGAGACAGATGTTTCCCCACAGAAATCTGCAGCTCACACAACTCGTCTCTTATAATTCGGAGCCAGTATTTCAGGTGTGTGTACAGGACGATAACGACCTGGCAGGTACAGATAACTCAAACAGTAATGATGAATTATGATCAGAAACACAAGGTCTTTTGTCTGCGCACGCTCTTGCACACTTATATTTATACTCGTGTATTTACTCCATGTCTCAACCGCTACCAGTCGACGGAGCCGATTTACGCGACAGCACTCTGAATCCAGCCCAAGATTGGGAAGGCGGTAGGGTCCAGCACTTCATTTGGAGTTTATCTGTTTAGGATCAGGGAGCCCGGGGTCGGTCTCCCGGGTATTTGCTCAGAAATAGTTTCGAAAGAACACGATGTTGTCCAATTTCTGCCAGCGTGCAAAGTCCGGCACTGCCGAGGAGTACTTGCTCTGACGCAAGATCGATGTCAGAGTAGTTGCACGTCGGAATTTTGAAATGTTTAAATTCGTTTAGGTCCTTAAAGGATTACACAAACAATAGCCAATTGCGTCTGCACTTTATACAAACACACTACCTATCCGTAGTTTTTACACCGTCTAATCTAGTATACAAATGTCTATATCAATACGCTTGTTCGCTCAGTTATTATATTTTTGAACATAGATGTTCCTCGCATCATACGGACTTTCTCTCAGTTTAAACAACTCCTGGATCCCTCTTTGGTATTTGTTCCTTTCGGACATAAGACATGATTTGTGTCTTCGGATTTTAGAGCCATTGGTTTTAATTGAGCAATAGATTAGTCACTTCTTGAGAACTAGTCCTAAAATATCGTCTCTAAACCTGCAGCATTGCCGTTGCTGTCGTTTTTTTGCTTGCGATGTTCAGATCCTGGTGCTTTAACCCACGCTATTCAATTAAGTACATAAAACTGTGTTTTCATGAAAACTTAATTCACCCCACCTGTTGGAGAACTTGGTAATGGAAAGGCGCAAAAAATCTGTAAAGGATTAGAATCATGGAAATGGGCTCGTTAACTCATCGCGACTCGCTGCTTTGATAAAATTGTGAAACACAAGCAACGCAACCTCAGTAACAGAAAACAGCCTTTTCTGTTACTGCTTTTGTTTTTTTTAAGTTTAATGGTGGTAATACATCTAGATTTATTTGCTGAATTAAATTTTTTTTTGTCTGTTTCTTTTGCATCGAATTCACTCTACCGCAAACACACTTTTCCAGGTGAAGATGAAAGTGCACCGTGCAGTAATATGTGCTTTCTTTGATTCAGAAAACATTGCCATGCTCTGATTTTTTTTCTTTTTCCGACTCAAAGTTAACTGATTTATCTTAGAACAGGAGAAAGTGCATCTGTACACTGAGCTGTTCTTGCTTAATTCCTGTCTCCCTGTCTCTTCTTAAACCTGCAGATGAAAGGTAAATATATGTGTGTATATATATATATATATATATATATATATATATATATATCATTTTTTGAAACTGTTGACTGGATCTACGTGACCATCCATTCAGTGTTGGTGCGGTTGTCAGGCTTATTAGCCACATTTACAGCATTTACCCTACATGTTTCCGCTTGTAACACATGAGGCTACTGTGCACTGCATCACACCTGTGACCCATCTGGATGTGATTCACCCTAACGTGGGCTATTTTTTTGGCACACACAACTGTATTCTTATGTTTGAAATTTCACATCATCTAGTGTGACTGTATTAACCTCATCATCATGTGGGGAATGTTGTGACGCATAAAGAACCCGATTTGCAAATTCCTGAAATCGTATCATTCAGCCAGTACCACTTTCTAAACCATAATCCTAAACCTTTAAACACTCCTTAAAAAATGCTATTGATATGTTGTGTATTTCTGGGTTTAATTTTGTTGTTTTGTGGCGTATTTCTTCTTGTCAGGCTTGTTTTTCTGCAGTTAAAATGCAGCTCGATAGCAGAAAATGTTTCAGTGGGTTTTTAACACTGACAGTAAATTTTAGGCTTTGGTCTCAGTCCCTCAGATTCAAGGGCGAAATGGGAAATGCATTAAATCACTAAAAAAATGAAAAAAAAAAAAAGTACTGAAGTAGACAAGACTGGTGGAAGAGATACTGCAGGGAAGAAGACGTCCGGGACAAAATGTCTCTCTCTGTGCTCGGCCACGTAAGTTAATAAATAAAAATTTTACAGAAAATTCTGAGACATCTTTCCAAGTGTGAAAGCCCTAAATTTTTTTTTAAAAAATTATTTATTTTTACCTTTAATCTTTTCTCTTGCAGAGCATAACAGATAATACCTGGAGCACTGTTGCTCTGGTTGAACACTAGAAGAGATATTACCGGAACATCACAAAATAACAAGAGAAACTTTGTAGACAGTTGATATATAACGGGGGGGTGGTGAGCCAGCACCATGATTTGTTTTCATTTTATTTTCATTCCTCTTCCCTCTGTCTCCTTTCACCTCCTCTCGTTGTGGCTCATCCACAGAAGCCGTACGCCTGTCAGATCCCGGGCTGCACCAAACGTTACACGGACCCCAGCTCGTTGCGGAAACACGTCAAAGCCCATTCTGCCAAAGGCCTTCAGGACAAGGACGTCAAGGTACCGGCAGCCGTTGTGCTTCTACTACATTACCTCCATCATTAAAACCTTCCCGTGTCTCAGGTTGGATTTCTATTAGATCCGATGTGGTGGGACGGCAGCAAGCAATAGCAGGGTTTAGGAGAAGAAGAATAAAATCTTGCAGCAATGTTTTTCGGAATCAACTAAAAATCAAGCTTTTATTGGGCGGGGGGGTGGTGCACTGGTGCACAGCTGGACTTGAACCAGGGTGGTTTCCATCACTCCGTGTCTTCAGACCCTGGGACGCTCCGTGAACTGTGTGCAAAGATTCTCCAAATCATCATTTGATGAGTGTGTTGTTTCTGCCTCTTCCACAACAAAAAACACAGTCGTCTATGTCTTTTGGTGACAATGGTTGAATTCGAAGACATTGAAAAGAAGCCTAAAATGTTATCAGCTTTGGTGTAAAGGCATTTGATACCTGCCTTCAAAAAATGTAGCGGTTAT
Organism: Istiophorus platypterus; assembly: GCA_016859345.1. NCBI lineage: Eukaryota > Metazoa > Chordata > Actinopteri > Istiophoriformes > Istiophoridae > Istiophorus > Istiophorus platypterus. The sequence goes on along the minus strand of CM029113.1, from coordinate 19,218,397 downwards.
AACTTTGTCAAATTCCCAAACTCCGATATTTTAAGTACAAATGTACTATATGACAGCGGAAGCAGGTTTGCTCAATGAAATATACACTGTCAGAGTTGTATGTGCTGAAACGGGGACTTTTTCCCTAGTAACTGAATATATCAAGGAGTGTGGCGGAGTAAGAATGGACTATACTAATAACTGCTATGTGTGGAGGCCGGAGGGCCCTATTGGACACTGCAGGTCAAGTCTTTCCCGAATTTATCCAAGAGGCGGCATGAGAGGGAAATGAAACAAGATCCCGAGTGAAAAAAGGTCCAGAGCAGTGAGGAGAAGGGGCAACGATGCAGGAGTGGAGAAACACATGGGCGACCTCAGGGAAGGCGACGCAGAGTTACTTCCAGTAGAATAGGGGTTTTCATGGAGGTCAGTGGTTACGGGTAACACGGTGTCGGACACAACCCTGGTTTCTTTCTTAGAGAACAGGATAGCGGGTGGTGGGTGACGGGTGGCGGTGGCGGTAGCGGTGGCGGCGGCGGCTGCGGCAGCGGGAGCGGCGAGGGGGGTGGGGGGGTGGGGGGCATTTAAGCGTGCTTGTGGTCCGGTAGGACGAAGTACAACAAAACGCGGTACTACACGCACTCCCTGGAAGTCGGAATAGGGAGCCTATTGTTCGGCATTATCTGGGCCTTGTTTGTTTTCTATGGACCGTGAGTGACACTTGGGCTTTTGGTGTATTCCCATGCCTTGTTTGGTTTTAAACAGAACCACGTGTGCTTGTAAGTTGTGACATGGCTAACACGCCCTGCGCTGCAGTAAATCCTGTGGGGGCTAAGTGGGACTCTGAAATATCAAACATGCGCTTTATAAACTACTTATGGTCATACATTTCTTTGAGCTGATGTGTCAGAGGCATTGAAGTATGTATCTTCATAAACACTGAGAAAACATTTTTCCCGGATTGTTCATTGCTCTTTTGTGGTTCCTGGGTGTCTTTCGCAGGCTTCTTCTGAGTCCCGGAGCTGTCAATAAATTGTTGGAAACTCCTTGGGGACCCTCTGTTGCCTTAACTTTGTTAGAACACTTTGGAATAAGATTGCCTAACATGATTTTTTGGATTTTGTGCTTCAAGAGGCTGGATCGCAAGACAAAACAAGAACCAGGCATCTGGTGCAAGCATTATTTCTTTGAAAAATGAACAGATGAAAAGCGCCTCCAGAAAACTCACTGTGTTTTCAATTGATCTAATGAATGTAAATAAAGGAGAAGTGAATCGTTTAAAAATTTTTTTTTTTTATTAAATCTAGTTCCATGGAAGCTTTAATGCCCGACAGGCAACAAAACAATTGGAGGACAACTAAGCTATGGTTTTAGCATAATTATTCTCATCCCGAGCAAACACAAACAGTCACCGACGTTAAAACCTGATACTAAATGTACCCTATCACCCCTCTCTCATCGACTGTGTCCAGATGAACATCTGTCTACTTTGTCTCATTTACAGGTCCAAGTGCACGCGATGCTGGAGTCGGACATTCTGAGCGACTGTCTGGCGAGGCAGCATCTCCACGGCTCCGGCTCTTCCCACCACGGAAACAGCTCGCCGTTAGCGGGCCTCGATGACTTCACAGGTATGAGCGGATGAAACGGTAGCGAGCAGCAAGTGGAAATCTGTGTTTAGCCTCCAACGCCTCTCTGGGAAAGAGTAAAAACAAAGAAAAAGGGGGCTATTGCCCAAACACCTGGCCTGTTAAGCTGTCTCTTTAATTTTCTCCCATGGCCTCATTTGCTCCTTTTCCTCTCCCTCCTCGCCCATTCCTTCGATGATAGCTCATCACGCCAGTGTTTACCTTGTCCAATTACCGGGCACCGACTGCGGGCATGTTGGCCCTCGCCCCGCCCCTCCCTCGGCTTCTCCAAACCCGTTTCCCGGCCAAGATTTCTTTTTTTTTTCTTTCTTTTTTTTTTCTTTCCCTTTCAATGGCTGAACCGGGATCAAGAAGCTGTCAGGTACATTGAGGCTCAATTGGCAAAAGAGAGGAGAGAGTGTCCAGGAGAGCTGTCCATGTCTATTACTTCAGACTACTTACAGTTTCACCCAGAAGACTTTGAGGCAAAAGGCTCAAACGGCACACTACAAGCTATGTTTATCCAGGGTGAAACAAGTATGTCAGTGTTTAATTTTGAAAATGTCCCAGAAGGACTTTGTCCTTATCAGAAATTGCCAAACGTTAGAGCCCGAAACCTTGTGTGTGTACATTACTTTATGTACGTTGGATAGACGGTGACATATCCCATCGCTGTCAGCTGCCCTTAAACTCGAAGTCGGGGCCAAGTGTTGAAAGTCCTGCTGATGGCAAGCAGGTATATGTGTTACAGCCTGAGATGAATACATCACCTAGATGCTATTTTTTCAGTATCAAACACCCCCCCCCCCCCGACAGGCTCAAAGGTGCCTCTGAAAAGTTCGTAGCTTGCTCCTTCGCAGAGAACGGCAACTGCAGCCAGTTGGATTTGAACTGTTGCAGTTGATTTCTGCAGTGATCAGTATTTTTTTGTTTTTGTTTCAAAGACATTATTAAATTGTTCAGACGTTTCTCAAAACTATCTTCAGTAATTTCAGTTTCTCCATTTCCATTCTACAAATACTCACATTTTAGCCAGGATTCGCTTAAATCTGACTCAATGTAGTTTCTGTTTCTTGCCAGCGTAGTTAGCCAATTAGCCATTAGCTTTGTTGAAAGCGTCTACATTTGCTTCAGTGCTGGTTGTTTGATTCATTAGAATATTTCGCAAAAGACAAAAATAATCGTTAGATGTAGCCTTAGCTAGCTTGGTAACGTTTGTTGGTAACATCAAAGCCTGGGTTGGAAATCACCCGTGTTCACTCACCACCGCATCGGACGCTCAATAATTTATCCGGGAGGAAAATGAAAATTGAGATTTCAGACACTAGGTAAACATCGTCTCTTTGCGACATCACTCACGACTGTAGAGAGAGCTGAGATGAAACCGGTCTTGTTCCAGAAGGAAGAAAATGTCGTTCGAAATCTCACGGACATTTGTAGACGTTGAAAAAACCCAAGTAAATTGTAGTGAGCTATATTTTAAATATTAAGCGATTTCGGATATAGCCACACAGAAACAGCTAGGCTAATTATGCTAGCAGCAATCTCCATGAATGAAGAAGTGCTCCACCCTTTTAACCTTATGTTCAAGTAGCAATGCACGTTGTGGAAATACTCTGTTTCCAGTAAAAGTGCCAAAAGTAAAGTAACTCACTGAATAGCCCATTTTGGAATAATGTATGTTATGATATTTGATTATAATTATTGATATGTAACACTTTGTTGTTGCATTACTTGAGGAAATTTTCTCAGTTATTTTCCACCACTGAACGGTCGATACCTCAGTATCAAGCGTTTGGAACAAACTGTGCATTTAGACAGACCGGAGAAGGGAAATAAGCGGCAGTAGACGTTTCGTAGGTTTCTATGCACATTCGGATGTTTTTCGTACAGCTGTGTCCCTGTCGGATTGGAAATGCTTTAAATCTGCACGAACGTCCCCACAGGAGCCACCTGCAGACTTTTAGTACGAGGGTGGTGCACACCCATGACATAGATTTCTTCTTTTTCTTTTTTCTTTTTTTATTTGGCGATATAATCCTTTAATGTCCATATCTCAGTTTCAGGTGTTTACTCAAACAGCGGCGCCGTCCACAACAGGGGGAACTCAGAGTTTCTCCCTCCACCGGCAGACACCTGCTCCAGGTACCGCGGCTTGGAGGGAAACTTCGACGCCAGCGGCCCGATATCTTCGTTAACAAACCCGGGGAGCATGAGAGAGGGGTGAGTGTGAGATTAAAGCGAGCGTGGCATCCAAAAAGCCAGTTAGTTGTCTTTTCAAAGTTGACTCGAAACATATGGGCTCAGCCATGCCCAGCGTTTAAGTGCCTTGCTCCTGGGCAGGCCAACGGTAGTTTTTACAGGAAAGGGAGGTTTTCTTGTTTGTGTTCCCCCCCCCCATTTTGAATTTATGTCCCAGGGATTTGCACTGGTTTAGATTTCTGCAGAATGAAGACGCCATTAAGAAATCATAAGATACAGCTGTTAACCAATAAATGTCAAAAATGTATTTTTTCATTTTATCCGTGTTGTGCATTTTTTTTTTATTTCTTGGAAAGCAGAGGACTTTAACGATTCTTAATCAAGTACCCAGAGGCAAACCCCTAGTGGTGTCTGGCGAGGTTGTGAGTTATCCTCTGCTGGGGCTTCTGCTGCAAACCTAGTACAGTGGCACTGAATGGGATTTCGTTTGCATTTGGCAGTTTTTATCCCGGAGCTATTTTCTACTAAAGATAAAAATAGTGACAACTGACCACAGATTTCTGCTCCCCCCTCAGCAAATGAAATCTGCTCTTAAAGCAGTGCGTTTTCGGGTCTGCACCCCGAAATCTGCTGCCTTTTTATATTTCCTAAATTGATTCATTTGAGGACTCTGGTTTGTATCAAAACATTTTCAGACTGTTCAACACTTCTGAGCATTCCCTCCCTGTGCTTTGTCAAAACCCCAAACTCGTGTTTCAACCTCAAATACGTGGAGACCATCAAAAACCCTGTTTGGATGTGACTCCAAACATTTCGCAGTCACTTTGCTTTGCCTTTCTTGTCTGGAAATCACATGCCCAGAAACGGGGAGAGAGCGATGTGTGCTTGTGCATTCTTGAATAAACCAGAGACATTATCACCAGAGATGGAGTTATGGCTTTGTGGTTGTACTGATTGGGTAGTTGGAGGCCACAGAACTTATGTGTACTGTAAACTGAGACAAATTTCGTCTGCCAAGTATAAAAGTAGAAGTGAGACTAAAAAGACACAGCTGAAAGCCTCCAGGGCTTCAGTTTCTGTACAATATGGCCTCAAATCATTGGTCATTGAAGGTTTGCCCGTAAACTAACTTTTATTGGCACAACAGTAACAACAAAGGCAGCCTATCCAATAAAAGAGAGTCGATTAGCGCCAAAATAACATTTTTGTGGCTTAATAAATGATATAAAAACTTCACATATAATGCACATATTTTCTGGTGAAATTGTCCAGTATTTCCATGAATTGTTTTCGAACGGGCTTTAGGTCTTGGCAGAGGTGTTGAGATTTGGTTTTTTACTCTCTGAACACAAAATAGTACCTATAAAAGGATGAGCGCGAGGGCTCTTTATTGACCTTGGAAATAGAACTTTGACAAAAATTATTCTCACAAGGTCCACTACCTGGAAAAATGACAAAACTTTCAGCTGCATTTCGTCATCTTCATTCGCTGATGAGATGCACCTGAAAGCTGTGGACATTTTCCAGTCAGAGAACCTTGGACTAGGATTTTTCTTCTTTCCTTTTTTTTTTTTTGTAAACCAAAAAAAAAAAAAAGATGTTGTAGTATTACTAATGGAAATGCAGTGACATTAGTTCAAACAGGCCTTGAAAATCCTTGAAAGGGGTTTTGGTGTTTTAAATCTGGTTTTGGGATTCATGGATTTGGATGTCTTTGAAAATATTTTTTAAAATGTCCAAAAGGCCCACAAATGCACTGCGATGGTGAAGAATAAAAAGATATGTGTAGGATTCAAAAAATGTTCCTTTAAGATTACGGATATGTTAAGAGATAAAAACTAACCATTGTCAATTTAAAGTAATTTAAAGTTAACAAAGTTGCAAATTGCAAATGCACATATTTTGTCTGCCTATTTTTCCTCTCTGAACCTGAGTCCAAAACTCCCCCCAAATGAACTATCAGTAATAAAAGTGCATTGTACTGTAATTCGAACTCCACTGGATAAGCCTTGAACGTACTCGGAGGTTTTTGAAGAACCGAAGTATAAACACCTGACTTCATCGAGATGCTTTGCTTCGTCCCCTCCTGCAGGGTTACACCTGGATCTCTTGACATGGGAAGATCCTGCTCAGGGGTAAAACTTCACCAATCAAAACCATGTTTTATTTTTATTTTTTTTTCAATAAAACCCTTTAATACGATGATCAGTTAAGAGGTTGTGTATGTATGTGTGTGTGTGTGTGTGTGTGTGTGTGTGTGTGTGTGTGTGTGTGTGTGTGTGTGTGTGTGTTTTTCTCACGACACTTAACTGTCATAACTGTGTTTGCCTTAATGCAGCATCCCTCTGCCCCCCCCCCAATAGCCTGCAGCCAGAGTGTCCACGAGGCTGCTCACAATCTGTCCATTGACGTCTCTTTATAGAGACTGAGGATGTCTTAGAGTCCCACCGGTGCCCGCAGTACACGACGGCCTGCCAAAGCCAATACCAGACAAGCACTTGTTTTTCCCCCCCCAAAATGACTTAGCGAGACGTTAAACACGTGAGAGTAAATTATCTTCACTTTGCGGCACAGACGGCATCGAGCTCTGACCTCATAGCCAGGCGCGTGTTTACCCTGGCTGAGACGAGGAATTTCGACTTCTTTTAATTATTTGATACCCGGGGGATTCGGAGGCCCGCGCTGAGGCTTGTCCATCAGTGAGCTTTTGTCATGTGCAGTGTTTGTTTGTTTTGCGGTCGAGGTGGGTGGGGGGTTGGATCGGCTTTTTAGAGCAGCGTGTCAATCAGATATAGGCACACTAACCTGGATGGCTCACACAGGCACGCTATTATACAATTTGAGGGGAAGAGAAGTGATGAAGTTTACTTTGCAGAAGCTGCGAGTGACATCAGATCCAAATAGCCGGCTTAAGGGAAAGGTTTGAAATGTCCGCACATTTTTTTGTGTTTACTGCAGCACAAACATGCAATAAGTGTGCTCCGGTTTCTCCTAAGTGCCTAATTGGTAGCGCCTCAGATCACCTCAAATCTCCGTCTGCATTTCCTACACTCAATATGATCCCCTGTGATCCTGTAAACCTATGTTACAGAGACTTCTCAGCAGCTTTTCCTTTGCCAAAACTGAAAACAGATAAGTGATGTGCGCTGGCACCTCTCGTAAACCTCATCCTCATCCCGTCCCCTGATCCGGCCCGAGGTACGCTGCCATTAAAAAGCGGCCGTGGATTAAGGCAGGGTTTGCGTACGGTATAAAGTGCAAATAAACACAAGATCTTAAATTCTGGAAGCGGGATTCCTCTCATTCCAGATATAAGCAGGGCAGCTGGCTGCAGTTAGTTACAAAAAGGAAAAAAGAAAAAATGTGAGTGATGAGTGGGTTTAGCTGGTAAAATGTGATCAGAGGAACAGTTTCCCGAGGTCGTGCTGACAACCCCCCCCAGGCGTGGGCTCTCTGTTAAGATCGTGCATCTGAGAGGTTTGGGCACGAAAAAAAAAACCAGACAGCTCGACCCAGCAGGGCCACGCACGGCACGACTCAGACATCCCAGCTATGTTGTTGCAGTGTCGCAAGAATGTAAGCCGTGGAACAGATGGTTGTTTATAGTTAAGGTCAGCGCTGCTGGTTCAGGGGCCACGGAGGGGAATCCAGAGAAGTGTTGAATTCTTGGGGCTCGCAGTCATTGCGGCACGTTCATTTCAACGGTTGTACTCTATCAAAGCCCACTTTGTTTACATAATCCTATAGAAAGCCTGGGTTTTATTACCTCGGGAAGCCACAGCCATCTGTAACTTATCAGTTTGGGTTTCAAAAAAGTCCTTCGGATTAATTTTGGCTTTTATTGTGTTTCTCCCCCGAAAGCACAGACTGTTAAATTAAATATAATAGCACTTGACATGGGAAATGGGTAATAAAGAGACCCAGGGATGACAAATGATAGATATGTAAAGAAATCTGCAAAAATTATCTGGTCAGATTGTGTATACAGAAGGTGCACGGGCCAGCAGCCATCAGTATCTCTGACAAGGCCTGGCTTGTTTATGAAGCTCACTAAAACCGTTCCAGAAGGAACCAGGGCCATTTGGCCCTCCGGGGACCAATATACTACAGTACATCATCTAGGAGAGATCTCGGGCCACGTGAAATGCTGAGAACGAGCTCTTTGAAGGAGTAAATGGGGGGGTCGGTGCCATACCGGGGGCTTGTCGGCTGCATATCTCCTCGGAGGGAGCGAGGGATTCGACCGCCTCTCTTTTCTTCTCGTCCACTTGGCTCCACTGACTCACTCGTTTCCATGTTGAGTCAGAGTGTTTGCGCACAGTCAGCACATTCTTGCAGCGTAGCGATGGATACAGCTCGGCGCAGAGCCCGCCTACGTTACCCCCACGAGGGGGGGGGGACGGGACGCTTGCTTATATAAACTGTACTGTTTGTACACAATTTTAAGTATTTACATGGCTCTGTCTAATAACAGCTGCCGCCCCTCTGCCAGCTAATGGTTATCTGCCCAGACTTACTGAAAAATACTTGGTCTGGGATTGATTTGATCAGATTAGTGTTTAAGTTTAGTAAAACCAAGTTTTAAAGTTTTGTTGTTGTTTTTTTAAAGATGCCTTTCCTTAATTGTTAGCACACTGATTTTTGTTTTGTTTTTCCTGGTCTGGTTTTTATTCTTTTTATCTTACATTTAGGGTCTTTAGGGTCAATTTTATTTCATTTTATTTTGATGTTACTGCCTAATTTCTAGCTCTTAATGTTTTAGTCCTGTTGAAAACCATTTAAAGCCCTGTGTAACTTTGTTTTGAAAAGAACTTTACAAATACATTTTTATCATTGTTATTATTGAAATGATTTATCTAAATTTGAACAAATAAAAGATTAAATAAATTACCTTAAATCCAAAAAAATAAAAGGACGAAATGAGTCCAAGGCTGTTCGTGGTTAATTTTGATTTGTTTATGATTATAATTTGGTTATTACATCAGCATCATTTTACCGTCAGGGCTCTTGGCCTGGAAATCTTGGTGGTGAAGCCAGTCAGGCCCAAAAAACACTGATGTACATATTGATGTGACAGAAACCTTAAACAGTACAGCAGAGGAGAAGTTCGAGCCAACTGGCAGAAAAACACAAGGCACGAAACAAAGCCATTATTATAAAAATGCAACTGGGCTGAGTCAGTAACATATCAGTACTCGAGGCACTTTCATCTTCTTTCATCCACAACTTTGAAAGTAGAACCACCCAGTCTGTCAGTTTTAATATATTCTGTGTTATCTTAGATTACACTCAAAGGAGTGTGTCAGCATTTTGGAGAATTGCCTTATTGTCTTTCTTGCTGCGAGTCAAACGATAAGATCGAAAACCAACTTAAAGGATGTGCATCACATATGACACTTTGGCGGCAGCCAATTAGCGTAGCTTAGCATAAAGCCTGGAAACGGGTGGTAATGGCTAGCCTGTGTGTGTCCGGTAAGAAAATCCACCTACCAGCATCTCCTTAGTTACTAGTGCTGAACCTCTCAAGCTTTCCAATCTCACATGCCAATTATTTACCTTCAATAATAACTTTGGCAGATTTACCTTTTGAGTTCTACCTTCATTTCAGACAGTTAAGCAAAAATAAAACCCTGATAAAAACATCAGTTTCATAAGTTGGTTCAGTGCTTTTAACAGCTGACTTCTTAATGCTTCACGCTGATTTGTTTTGAAATGAGAAACTTGTGTTGGGGTCCAAAAGATGCACTTTATGTCTATATTCATGGTATCATGCGATAAGAATGCTGCTAAAGCTACAGACAAAAGGTTGATATCGTCACCGGTAATTATCCATTTAGAGAACAAAAGAAAAAAAAACATTGTTTTTGCATAGTATATTGTGTATTGTATTGTATTTTAAGGAAAAACACAAGATCAATTCTGTCCTTTCACTTTTAACATAACCCTGTTTAGCTGCTTCACTAAACGTTACGCAAGGACAAGCAAGAGATTGGATTTGTGCTTTATTGTTCATATTTTCAAACACTATGTCTTATCGTAAATGTTAAAACGTAGATTAATTGGTTTAAATGTTTGTATTTTTAAATGTAATTCAGCTCCCTGATACTGTATTGCCAACAGGAACAGACCGGCATCGTTGTTCATGGCCGCCGACGTAAGCCCGGCGAGCTCTTCGTCGGACAGAGTCGACGTCCGGCTGCAGGGCTACCAGAAAAACTACAGCCACCAGCAGCAAGTTTTCTCACAGCAGCAAGGTACTGTCAGAGGGGGCGGCCCCGTCGTATCAACGTGGCACCAACAGCCCGGTTTTGGCGTCGTTCCCAGCATTCACCCTTGTTTCGTCCGTTGTTTTTTCCAAGGCTGTCTGTACGGAGAGGGAAAGGTGGTTCAACCGGTCAGCGATGGAGGCTTCGAACCAGCCAGCTATCTAACAAACCCCTCCACCTCTCACTCCACAGGTACAACGGCAATCGTAGCGCTCGCCTCGACGGTCAAACGCCGTCTGAAACCCCCTCGCACCACACCCTGAACACATCGTCACTGTGCCTGACAGTTTTCTTAATTTTTCCAAAACCAACAGTCCGACAATCATAACCACCTCACGCAATAGGCAGCCAGGTGTACGAAGGAGAGAGAATGGGCAGGATTTAAGCTTCTATCCGTGTTAACAGCCAAGTGCAAATCTATGAAATTTCCTATCCTGATATTTCAACAATATTTCAGACATTTACAAGCTTTTGCAACCAACTGGTGAGAATTTCAGTTTGGAATAACTGTAAACCCTCGTGATTCCTTTTGTTTTTTTACAATGTAAAGGCTCCATTTCTAAGTATATACAGATTAGTTCTGGATTATATAGTATCACGGACTAAAGAGACTATCCTTTGTTTTTGTTGCTATACGCCCGTTAAACTGCCATTGTACATTTTCGTACCTGGACTGACTTTATCCATACTTTTGCATATTATAATATCTACATGGGTTCAGTTTGCTGTAGGATTTCTCTTTTATCTGCTTATTTTGCTTTAGGACCGTTGGGTGTTCATTTTACCCCGAGTTTCACAATGTATCGCACCATTTCTGTGTTTCACTGTAGTTTTTAATCAATATTTGGCAAACTAATCTCACCTGGCTGCAAACCAAGAAAAGAAAGATTGATTGATTGAAACAGATACAATAAACAAGGTAAGGGATTTTTTATGGACTGGAAATGAGCTATTTACATGATGATTAAGGATTAATTATTATAATAACTGCAGGCACACTCACCTTGACATGGAAACATAGGAGCTGCTGGGAATTTTTTTTTTAATTTTTCTGTTTTGCCCCTCTCAGGTTTTGACTTGCTGCAGGACCTGCAGGGCCAGGCAGGGGGCGGTTACTCCGTGTCCGCCTGCCCAGACGATAGCTTCCTCTTCCAGGCAGGAGGCGTCGACCGCTGCCTCAATCAGATCTACTCCATCTACCTGGACTCATGATGACAGCCCAGAGCCAGACCCAAAATCAGAATCAATTCAGGCAATTCAATTCGTTATTCAAAAGGAAAAAAATAATGATTAAAAAATAATGATTAAAAAAATAAATTAAAAAATGCACTATCAGTCACGTGCGACACACAATCACATCGACACTATGCTGTAAACTCAAAGCTGATTTGGACAGATGTGCGAAAATATAACAGCAGGAGTCTTAACGGTACGATCAAAAGTGCAAAGTTTATCAGAGGCAGAGCTGGGGGCAAAGTGGCAGACATTAAATGGCCAAAGAGGAAATCTGGTCAAATTATGGATGTAAATAGCAGTGACTTTTTTATTCAGAGATGACCACGGCATTTGTGATCTGGATAGAATGAGCTATAGGCTTCATTTGTTAGTTTGATCGTATGGAAAGCCAGGTAGCTGGCTCTCCGGCTCTGCCGCTGATGCTAAACTCAACCCAGCGAGGATTCGTTTTGCCTCCTGGGCAGCTCTGTCACCAGCAAACGTTAAAACAGTGATCATTGAATGAGGAGAGCAGGGTCTTACAATGCAGTGGTTCCCAGACCCGGGGTCTGTAAAATACATATGTTTAGGTGGAAAGATGATAAAGACATAGTTCAACATTCTTCCGCTTCACAAACCCTACTCGTTTTCTGACTTTTCTCTAATTTTTTTTTTTTTTCGTTTCATTTGTCTGAAATGGCCCAAAAGTTTTTTTTTCTTCTCTTTTTGGGGTCTTAACAGCAATTCAGATGAAAAGACTAAAACTTTTGGATCAAGCGCTCACAACCCATAAACATACAAAGTGGTTGCTAAAAAGCAGCTTCACTATTAACATCAGAGGCCAAAAAGGTTGCTTTTGCTACAGTGGATGACAAGTTGCAGTTAACTGTCCAAGCCTTTCAAGGAATAGTTCAGTTTTTTGGGTAAATATGCTTATTCGCTTTTTTTTTTGCCAAGAGTTAGATGAGAAGATTGATCCCACTCTGTTTTGTAAGTATAAAGCTACTGCCAGCAGCTGGTTATCTTAGCTTAGCTTAGCGTAGCAGATGGAGTGGGAAACGGGGGGGGGGTATCCCAGCTCTGTCCAAAGGTAACTAAATTAGCATACCAACGACTATACAGCTCATTAGTTTTGCACTATATCTCGTATAATTTGTACAAAAACCAAAGTATAAAAATGACAGCTTGTCATTTTATTTGTGGTGAGGGGCGTTTGGGGGGGGGGGGGTGCTTATTTGAGGGACTATTTCTTTGTCTTGAGCAGGGACGTCCCCAGAGTCTTTGTTTCCATATTCACTAGAATATTGACCTGTTCTTTTAAGGTCCAAGTGTTTGTGCATCAGCAAAACTAGCTCAAGTGTCACCGAGCGACCTCCAGCTGCTGGGTTATTTACTCTTCCCTGGAGTGCAGCTGCAGGGGAGGAAGCTGCAGGGGAGCGGCCCGTGCAGTACACTGTGGCAGTGCTGCCCCCAAGTGTCTGAATGGGTGTAAATGCTGCGAATGCTAGATGTACGCGTACACACACACAGACACACACACACACACACACGCACACACACAGATATGGCCTGTGGTGCAGGGGGTCAGTGTGGATGACTCCTGGGAAACTGACAAACAGGGCAAAAAATATCAGCACTAAAATGTAGTTACTCTCAACGGTGCCTGTCATGGACCAAGTTGTGCCAACAGATACGTTTTAATATGTTTAATCTAACAGAGACGGACGCATAATCAATCTCCTTTTCTTTTTATATTGTCTGATGTCGCTTCAGCACAGTGCCTTTACATGCTTTTTGTACAGTTTCTATCAGTGTTATATTCATTGAGGGAGGTGTGCATTGTTTACAATAGGTTCTCTGCACTCTTTTCTGTCTCACAGAGACTTTAAGATAAAATGACCAACCAGAAAATGTTTACACTGATTTTGTAGCAAGTCAGAGATTTCTTATTATTGTCATTGCACAGTGTATAGACTGTATAAAAATGCATCTGTCTTTTATATCTGAATAAAAAAATTTGTTTGTATATGTTGTAGCTTATTTTGACACCAATTTTCATGATTGATTTATCTCTCCTTTATTTACTTGATTGATAAGTTAACTATTATAAAATGGCATAAAACTGCAGTTTCCAAGAGCTGAAGATGACATGGTGACATTTCTAGTTTTAACTGAACACAGTGGATTTAGAAAGTATTCAGACCCCTTTCATGTTTTTCACATTTTATGTTTCAACCTTGTGATAGAACTGAAAAAGAAAATCAAAAAACGTTTTTTCCCTTTTCAATCTACACTCAATAGCCCATAGTTACAAAAACACCCCTGAAATATCACATTGACATAAGTATTCAGACCCTTTGCTTAGATACTTTAAATCTAGCTCAGTTGAAACACAATTCTCTTTATCATCTTTGAGATGTTTCTACACTGAGACTGGGATCCAACTGAGGTAGATTAAATCGACATGAGGGACAACACATCTGTCCACATAAGGTCTAACAGACACAAAGCATAAGAGCAAAAAAAACAAAAAAACATAAGCCAAAAAGCCTTGAGGTCAAAGGAACTGCCTGCAGAGATCGGAGACAGGATTGTGTCAAGCCACAGATCTGGAGCAGGCTACAAAAAAAAATCTCTGCTGTAGCGTTCCCACAGTGGCCTCCATAAGTCTTCACCAAAAGAAGTCTGGACCAACCAGGACTCCTCCTAGAGCTGCCTCCCCCCGGCCAAACCGAGCAATCCGGGGAGAGGGGCCGTGGTAAGAGAGGTGGACGAGGACCTGCCAGCCGCCCTGGCCGAGCTCCAGAGATCCAGAGTGGAGACGGGGGAAACTTCCAGAGGGAAAACCAGCCGAGGCCAAACAATTCGATCTTGGTTTCATCAGACCAGAGGGTCTTGTTTCTCAGAGTCCGGCTGGGGACTGGAGACAAGGATGAGGACCAACAGGTTGGTTTTTCACGGGTACGGCCTTTTATCAATCCCAAAACTCACCCTTGACCTCACCCTTGACCTCACCCTAGACCTTACCCTAGACCCGCGTGTTGAATCAATGTTCACGCACTTTTTCGCTGAGTCCGGTGACAAAGTTGTTTCGGCCACCAGGGCGCGCTCTGCCGCCACAGAGCCGCAGCAGCTCAAACTCAACGCGGCACCGAGCCCGGCGAGCCAGAAGTGACGGCCTCTGTTGCAGGTAAACACACTTAGACCGAACAGTGTGATTGAATAAACATTGCTCGCACGCGCACACACACACACACACACACACACACACACACACACACACACACACACACATACCACCTCTCCTCATACAGAGACACACTTCCACACACACACACACACACACAGACGAACACACACACACTGGAGGCTGTATTTCCACATTCCGCTCGGAGGGAGACACACCCTCAGTTCCGCAGGACGGGAGGTTCAACCGGCCCAGTTGATGGGATGCAGAGAGGAGAGGGTCACGTCTGGATCCTGAATCACTGTGTCAGGGGTCTCCGGCAGCGTTGGGAATCATGGGTAAGAAAACCCTTTTTTCTCTACGTTTTATCTTTAACTGTTTACATCTGGGCTGCTCGTTCATACGTCCAGCAGGTGTTTGTTGGCGTTCTGAGGAGTTTATCTCTACTTTTTTCACTCATAAAACCTCATTTTGTTTTGTTTTATATTACAAACTCTCTGGATTTTTTTTTTTTTTTTGGTACATTTACAGAAGGAGCTGTAGTTATGGTGGGTTTTGACCTGTTTTGTGCGAGACTGTAGCCAGATTTTACCACTCTGAGGTCATGGGTTCAAGACCCCTCAGTGCAACCCCACCACTGGTCAGGAAATGACGACCAGACCCCAGAAAGTACATAAAATTGTCTTGAATTTGGCCTTTTCCACATTTTATTGATTCACTCTGATGAAGATGTTGTGTAAAGTTTATTACCCTACATGCTGCTTAAATGCCCCTCTCTACACTGGCAAAATACTGAATCATTTTTATTTTCCTTTGGTTTATAGTACACTTAAATTACATTAAGTGTAAAGAAGAAGAGAGCGAATCGGACTTTAAGAAACCACACCTTTCCATTGTTTGACACTGAAACCCCCCCAAAATTGCTGGAAAATTCACCAAGGATGTGCCCCGTGTTCCCTCAGTGGTGCAGTAGCCGCAGCCCTGGTTTAACACACAGATATTTTCTGATGGAAATCTGCATGAAGGGAGAATGGAGACCGTTATTTCAGAGGAAGCTCCGCAGCCAGGGAGGATGTAGCAACTCACATTGCTAGCGAGTGAGATCATCCATGTTCTCCAGATTTAAACCTTGCTCCTCTCCCCGTGCATGCATGCATGCATGCACGCACGCACACACACACACACACACACACACACACACACACACACACACATGCGCACGCATGCATGTGCACGCACGCACGCACGCACACACACACACACACACACACACAGACCCTGAGAGGACAGGATCCAAGAAAATCCTCTGTTTATGTGAAAGGCCCTCACTCTCCTAAAGGCTTAACTCTGAGGATCTGTGAAGGTCGACCAGGTGCTTGTTTTTTTTGCGTCATTTCAGAATCCAAAGATCAACTCATCCATCAATATTTGGAGCGGATTCTTGCTCGATACAAATCGGCAAAGGCCTCAAACGGGGAACGCCTCCTCCGCGTCCGGATACTGGAACGTGTTTCGGGGCGAGAGACGACTCCGACCTTTGGGCCATCCCCGCTATCAGGCTGAGATGGAGAGTCTGACTCTTGAGGCTCTAAGTTATCAGAACTGCTGAGTGCGAGGAATCGGCAGCGCACGCAAATGTCTTACTCCATCCCATCACAGCTCATGCAAAGATGCGAAAATTTGCGCCAGAGGAAATCGAGTCTAAGCAAATTTCTACCTCCATGCATCCCACGCAAACCCCGCTATGTTTCCTACTCCTCTGACGAGTGAAAGAGCTTTGCACATATCATCTGCTGATGGCTATCAGTTAGAACAGAGGCTGCTGTCATTGCAGTGTAGCATGTAAATAATTTCAGAGTTAAAGGATTTTGAAATGCCGCGTACTATAAATAAATGCAACGAATTAGAGGAGGTCAGGTCACGTGGTAAATTCCCAGAGTTTCAAGTTTAATAAAGAGGAAAAACACACACAAACTCAGCGCCTCCTTAAATCTGACACTGACTGTTTCCCATCTAGATGCTGATTGAATACTCAACTATATTCATCTCCTTACGGGTGCTTTGGGAATAAGTTTGACCAAGCACACGACCTTACTAAACTAGGACAAAAAAAATTTTCCCTGAAGCCCCACAGATAAATAACTGATTTTAATCGAAGCTTTATAACAGAAATCAGGCAAACTGAGTCGCAGAGCAAGGACAGTCGCACAGATTTAAATTCATGGTTGCTATGATCAGTATATGTATATCAACAGTGGATCGTGTGACTACTTGTATGTTAATTCAGTTCCCCTCAGCCTTACTGGGCATTTTAGCATCTTTCAGGTCATTGTTTTAGTTTCCAGGCCTGCAACCTTAATCTTCTGCTTCCCTCTCGCTGCTCTTGTTGCATCGCTCCCAGCAGCAGGAAGCTTTTTGTCCGCCAAAAATTTGCCGACCGGCGGGTGAACATAGTGGAGCGTTTAGCGCCTAAAGCTCCAGATGGTTTCCCCCTCGGCAGTTTTTGTAGAGCCCAAAAAAATAAAGAAGAAGCTAAAAGACAATGAATGTCAAACTTACATGCATCAGATGGACACAAACATGACCCCAAATCAATGAGAACTTTGCTCCATATCTGCTGGAAGTGTGGTGTTCACCGCATTGACCGGCGCGCTATGGTAACAACTGGAGCTAGTCCGATACACGGGCCAAAAGTAGCTTATTGCAGATGCTTTTGTATTGGTGTGCATATCAGCCAATGATTAACAACAGACTGTAGTACAGAAATGCCAAATCAGGTCTTATAGATATAGAATCATATACAGTTTGCCCATCCAGGGAGCACTGACAAGCTTTCTACACTAAAGTGTCCGACTCACTATGTGTCTTAGACACAAGTATAATATAAGGGATTCATGTGACCCTTGTTTGTGTCATTGTTGTTGATGTTGTTTATGGTTTGTTCCTGCTGCCTCTAAGAGGCCAAAAAATAAAGATAAAGCAGGTTTAATGGACATGTTTTATCCAAGAAAACCTCATGTTAATGAAAGTGTGTAGTTTCATTAACATCTTTTGGGTGTCTCTCCTCAGTCCCGCATGTACAATGCGATGACGCCACACACATAATAAAAATCAGCAGAGACGTCGCTCCGACTTAAACCCTCAGGTCTTTCTCCAGAGTGCAGAGATAAAAGAAAACAGCAACATTCAAACCCAACATCTTATATACTATTTGTCCCTTTCTCCCCCTAGGAAGGCTGAATCAATATACAGGCATGATTCACTGATGCTGTTCCTCAAAATTTGGATTTCTGCTTGGGAGTTTTTCAGAGAACAGGACACTGGGTTTCCGTGGCTCGTGGCCACTTCTCCTCAGGTATTTTCCATTTATCTTGTTTCAACTGCTGCGACCAATGATTATTTTCACTATCTATTAATCTGCCGATTGTTCTTCTCCATTAACCGATTAATCATTGGTTCTGTGCTGCATTTAAATGGTGACAAAACGCCGGTCGTGGTTTCCAAGAGCCAGAACTGACGCATTTGAAAGTCTTGTTTTCGCCAGTATCACCAAAGATTTCCAGTTTCCTAAATTTAATGGATTTTCTGGCATCCCTTGCTTCGGTGGAAACAGTTTCCACTTGAGCCTTTTTGATTGCTTTTTTTGGTTATTCGAGGTCTGGATGATCACATACACACTCCAACCGCGGTCCTTTCTAAACCCCCCATCCCCATCCCCTTCCCCATCCCCATCCCCAACCCCCCGGAGAACCGGGCCTGTTGTTGGGGAGTTAGCACATTCCTGCCTCCCGACTGCAGAGCAGCTCCATTGTGGTGGGTGATGAAGTCGACCAAGCGCGCTCCCTCTCCCTCTCCCTCTCTTTCTCTGTCTCTTCCTGCCTGCTTCAAAAACAAAAAAAGGAAAGGCCTCGTTTATGTCGACCACATGGGCTTTTATGTCTCGGGCAGCGTCACCAAGTTCACGAGAGTCTTAGGAAGTGACCGGCAATTAGCTTCCAAGAGAAGGGTTCCTCAAATGTTGTCATGTCACGGTTTCCCAACCAGGCACACGTTAGAAATGAGACCTGAGATCAAAAATAGTCACAGAGGGGGTAATTTCTAGTACATGAAATTACAGTGAAATTAAATTTCACATAATTTCGGGGACCTTCTTGAACCTCGTCCTGGTCGTTTATGCCGTTTCCTACCGAACATATGTGCTTTGATGTTGTGTTTCTCTTGTTTTTTGGCTTTTTTTTTTTTTTTGTCACGCGTGTTTTTTGTTCATTTCGCTCTTTTTGATGAACCTGCCCTGGCTCTGCACATGACTTTTAGCTTTGTGGCTAAATCTGGAACATTTTCATGTCGGAGCAACGTCCGGTAAAGTTCTTTTTAGAACCAGGTTACCGTCTACTGTCAATGCAGCCGTTCTGTGTAGACAAAAACTCTGCGCTACGTAGTTACAGGTTGCAGTTCAAGATTACTTCATTTCGTTATTACTTATTATGTTATTCATATTTACTCTCCCTTATTTTTCCCCTTAGGTGTCTTCAAAGAAAGAAAAACTTTTTCCACTCAAAAAGTATATCCTCCATTTACTCACTATTACTGAGGCAAATATAAAAATGCTTGATGCCTCTCTTGACTGCAGTGTTACAACAAATCAAAAAAAATTAAAAACACACACAAACACACATAGTTGTAATTAAGGGGGGGAGGGAGATAAAAAGCAGCCATTTCCCTTTATGTTTTTATTTTCTGTTGAGTTTAGATCTGGCCCAGTCAATATTTTCCCACCATAACATGCATGATTGAAGAGGCTGATATATAGTTCGTTTTTATCTGATTGTTTTATGAAATATACTGGGGGCCTCTTTTATAGCTGTAATCACAGACATCACTGATGTCAGCAAAAGTTTTTACAGCATCAGACATAATTTATCATTTATTTAGATTGCGTTTGTGCCGGGTGATAATCAGGAGGTTCTGAATTGTACCTTTGGCTACCTATTTTTTTTTTAGGAAGATGTCTATTCCAAGTGCATTAAGCATTCTAAAATCTTACTCCACTTTATTTTAAGCAAGGTTTAATTTTTTTATGGATTATTTTTTAACAAAATTTGAAGTGTTTGCAGGTTGTATTGAATTCTGTTGGCCAGGATTTGGCTTTGGTTTCCATTTGGATCGAAGGTTCTGCCTTAAACTTAAAAAAGTATGACTTTTTTCGTGGAGTAGAGCCTTGTCCTTAACCGAAGCAGTAAAAACTGCCTTACAAATTGGTAAGAAATTTTAAAAAACATAGACACAAGCTGACTATAGACATAAATACATAAATGCAAATATCACTGACAAGGAGATAAACACTAAACAAAAAAAAAAAAAAGCCTTGAGTTTATTCCTAAAAAAAGATAATTCAGGCTTTTTTCATGTTTGAGGAGCGTAACAATTGAAAGCCCTAAAACCTGAAAATCTGAATAAACTCACATTTTAAAGCGGACTCGTCTGTGACTCGATACATCTGTCGGGTTAGCAGAATAAACTAAAGCTGTCAAACAGTTTTTCAAGATCATTTTCCCGAGGAAAACCTGGGAAGTTAGTTGGGATTTCAGGGGGCTTAAGTTATCTAGATAACCTTCTTGGTGAACTACGCTCTAGCTCCACCCACGAGATATGTTTGTTTGAGTCCCATCTGCCAACTGACGGCGCAGCCTCCACATGAGAGTCATCGTGGCGTCTGTTTCTTCTACCGCAGCCAGACACCGGACTCCCGGTCCCCAGTGACCCGTGTCGCCATGCCAGCTCCCGCAATCCTCACGGCAACCGGGAGTCCTCAGAGAAGTTGCTAGGTTTACACGGGTATTTACATCTCGGCGAGCCTACATAAAGTGGATCCCCCGTCAGTGCCGAGAGAGAGAGAGAGAGAGGCCGGGAGGTAGGTCGGGCTCAGGAAAATGGGACAAGACCGATGACGACATTGCGATAGATTTTTCCTGAGCTTTGCTCTTTCTTTGCTTTTTCATTTTCTCTTTCAGAGATGGTTTTCCAGTGGAGCCTCCTGCCGATTTTCACATTGCTGGTGGAGACGGGACCTGCAGTCGGATGCGTGTGTCCGCCAGCCACCGTCTTGTCCCGGTTCCCTTCCGAGGTTCCTGCCGGCATCTGTTGCCTGAACTACTCCGGCTCTGCCGTCAGCCATGTGCGCTGGTCAATCCTCACCAATGAGACAAGCATAGAGACGCTGGATCTCTCCAACTGCAATATCAGCTCCATTGGCACGAGTGGCAAACAGGCCTCGACGCTGCAGAAGGTTTACTTGGGTCATAACAGACTGACGACATTACCAAGGGAGTTTCTGGCTGGCCAGCCCAGCCTGATGGAGGTGGATCTGAGCGGGAACCTGCTTCAGGAGCTTCCTGAGGATTTCCTCCAGGACTCCGACAGCCTCCAGAGGCTGTATCTTCAGGGAAACCAGCTGCGCCTTCTCCCCAGCTCAGTGCTGCAGAGGCCCGGCCTGCAAAGGCTGGAACTGGAGGGGAACCCCTGGGACTGCTCCTGTGCACTACTGGAGGCCCTGGAGGAAGGCAAGAAGGCCAACAGGACCACCAAGCTGCAGGACCTGTTGGGTAACTTCACCTGCCACTCTCCCAGGCACCTGGCTGGCAGGACCGTGTGGTCAGTGCGGCTCAGCAACGCGTGCCGCCCCGCCGGCCTCACTGCGCTCTTCATCGTGCTCCCGCTCCTCGTCCTCACTGCTCTGGTGCTCTGCTGGTGCTGCGGGAGGAAGAGGAAGAAGAAAGAGGCACCTGTGTTCAGCACCGCAAGGAAGAGGGCCTCCAACCCCAGCAGCAACAGCCAGAAACCTCGGGGGAGGCAACCACCTGCAGCCACCGAGCAGAATAAAGCCAGGAACAGTGGCAATGAAGGAATCCTGAAGAACCAGCTGCTGCTGCGCCCAACATCCGCCCTCCTGGGCAGCACCAGAGACATCTATGAGGAAGTGGAGATCAAGCTGGGCTCGGCGGAGTCTCTTCCCCGGGGCTCCTCGTGCTGCTCCAGCTCCACGGAGGGGAGGCAGGGCCCCCAGGAGCCCGACGGGGCCAGCAAGACGGAGCTGGACGCGGTGAGCGTGACAGAAGTGATGAAGGACTCGGCCGACCGGGAGAAGGCCTACCTGGCCCAGTCCACCGAATACTACAGCCTGGTTCCAGGTATCGAGCTGGAGGACTCGGACCACGGAGAGTATGAGAACGTCGACCTCTCGTGACACCACCTCAAAGGAATAGTTCAACTTTTTGGGAAGTACGTTTATTTGCTGTCTTGCTGAGCGTTAGATGAGAAGATCAGCACCACTCCCGTTTGTGTGCTGAAGGCCCTCGTAAACCGATCATTATGAGTGATGAGGTCTTACTTGAGCACAAAGTTTTTGGAAGGTATATGTTTGGTAATTCCACATGTATCCTTCTCCCTGGTTTAAAACAGTGAGATTGAATCACACAAACAAAGCTTTAACGTAGCAAGTGAGCTTAAATCGTACAAAATAACTGAATTTTTGCTCTTTATTGCTTTTTCAGTTGTAATATTTAATGTTATAGAGATACTTAAATTCTGAAACCAGGTTCTCAGGGACTGTAGTAGCCTAGCTTGGCATAATGACTTGAAGCAAAGTGCATTGGAAACACTTGGAGATCCAGGCTAGCCCCCCCCCACACACACACACACACACAGCTTCCAGTCTCTACGCCAAGCCAAGCTAAGCTAAGCCAAGCTAAGCTAAACTAAGCTGAAAGAAGCTGAAATACGATAAATTAAGCCGAGCTAAAATAAGCTAAACTAGACATTTCCAGTTCCAAACTTGACGCACAGACATGAAGTTCATATCTGACTTCTCATCTAACGCTCAGCAAGAAAACGATTATGTGTATTTCCCAAAAATGTCAAATTATTCCTTTGAATGCACTAAACAGAGAGTGTGAGTGTGTGTGTGTGTGCATGCATGTGTGTGTGCATTTGCATGCATTTGTGTGTGCATTTGCATGTGCATGTGTGTGTGCGTGTGTGTGCGCCTGTTTCAGAAAAAGCCAGTTATCTGTCGACACAAAAAAGACAGTGTGGTCCGACCACTGTGGTATCACAATGTAAGAGGAAGTGATTTAATCCGGAGCCTTTTTTCCTGTGGGACCTGAGGAACGCAGCGACCGTTTGAAAGGGAGGCCCCACTTTTTTTTTTCTTCTTCTTCTTTTTTTTCCCTCTCTGGAACAAAACAAAAAACCAAAACAAAAAAAAACAAAAAAGAGAAATTTGCCGACTGTCATTTGTTCTATTTAATGCTGCCCTCCATGCAAACACACACCTTACGTTGTTTTCAAGTCTGCAAAGAAAAGGACGTATTATTCTAAATTCCTGTCCTGTACTGGTTCAAAGTCTAACAAGCTTCCGTACAATATGTACTTTCCTTTACCTCACACAAGAGTCACTGTTATATGCCCTCCACTTTTGACTTGTTACTTATTCTACTCCAAACAGGACATCCTGGATCAAACTCCCTCACCTCAAGCTGCACAACCAGAGATATAATACAGGTGCAGTGACTAATCCCGTTGCAATGCTCACGGTTAATTCATTGCGAAATGTAAAGCTTCGGCGAGACGTCTGAATTTACACATGTGATCTGAAGCCAGGATAAAAGGACAGATGCTTGCCGGAGCTTTAGGGTCGGAAAGTGTCAGATCTAAATTTCTGGTGAGCGTCGGTTCGGAGATAAAAAATCTCTGTGGGGCAGGCTCAGAAAACGCAGGGGGCGTGAATGACACTGGAGGGGAAAACCTACACAAAGGGACGAAAGCTCGAACATGGGGGGGGGGGGGTCACCACGAGGGAGCAGGACGCCGAGGACACTCGATGTGGGAAAATGGACGGATGCCTCGCTCTCGCACCCTGATTGGGTTCGGTGAGACGGGGAGTGCAGCGAGGCTGCAGCGAAAGGGTGTGGCACTTCCTGGAATTTAAAAAAAACAGAGGTGTATTTTCCAAACGGGTTTTTTTTGTTGTTTTTTTTTTTATACATTCTCCATTGAAGCTTTATTTATCACAGTTGAAACGTTTACTGGACTCCAGATGCCAAAAGGCCATTAGGTCAGAAAAGACAAACTGACAAATGAGCTAATGTTGCAATTTGTTATTTTTACTACAGTTTCTGTGCAGTGTCTTTAGCTAAAGACATGAAGGTCACGTACTAGATTCTTTTTTTTTTCATTTTTTTTTTCTTTTGGTTTTGGAAAGAAATTTCGGGGATTTCAGCAACCGGAGGGAGTTTACAGTCTCCCACTGGCTGCTCCCTGAACCCCTGCCCCTGAAACGGTGATCGTCCAGTCTAAGCTCCGTGGTCGTAACCAGCCACCGTGGCTCTGTCGGGCTTTGGGTCTCTCCACCCGTCGCCAAATACGTGATGGTTAAAGATAAATAAAATATAAAATACACCATAGCTGAATGGATTAAACGGCCCTACAGCCAAATGTTTCCTCCAAGCTCAGGGCGCATGGCATTAGTCTGTGGGGTTAGGGTCTACTATTAAAAGAAGAAAACACGAATATCACATCCACTGCTTAGTTTCTTTTTCTGGGCGGAAGGCTCTGGTCAGTCCTCATCATAAAGCTCTAACTCTTATAACGTTAAAATAAGAACAAGTGAGCAACTACGGGTTCGAACCACAAAATAACAACTCAATCTCGCGTTTTTCCCAAATCCTACAATACTTGTTTTGCCTTTAGGTTTAGCCTCAGTCTTCTAACATCATTCTGTACGTATGTGGCCATGACGTGCATGCAAACCAGCCAGCAGGGAACATTAAATGACATTTATCAGCCTGTCAGATAAGATTAAATCTAAAACAGACAGTCGTCATTCCAGCGGGTAAAACTGCCGCCTCCCTCCTCCTCTGTCTGAAATCAAAGGCCAATGGATCGTCTCTAGAACGACAGTAAGATTTGATGGTAAATCCGCTGCAGTTTGCAGCCGCAGTTGCAAACTGCATCATGTGCCTTGCGAAACCCGGGAGCTTGACGAGCGTAGCAACGGGGGAGCGGCGCTGATTGAACTGTCAATTAAAACGTCGTACACTCTTTACTCAGTGGGTTTTTATTTGACTACTTCCAGGCCAACAAAATAATGAATGAGTTTCACCGGTTACAACCCTGGATTTTATTCTTCTTTCTTTTTTTCCCTGCCCCCTCTGGTGAAGACTTCGAATCAGCATTTAGGCCTCGATGTTGTCGGGGTATGAAATTTAGAATTTACAAGGTATAGCTGAATAAATGAAATATTGATCAGTTAGAGGTGAGGGAGGGACCCCTGACCTCAGTATTTCTAAAATTTTGGCTACAGCCTTGTCTGTAAAATTTAAATTAGGCATAATTTTATATTATATATAACAGGTTGTAACATGAATAATTCTTCTTTGTAAAAAGAAAAAAAAGGGCAATACCAGTATGACACACAATAAAAGCACTGATTTTCATTTTTACGTTTTACTGGCAGATGCACTATCTTGTTTGTTGTTTTGTGTACGCAACACATTTGAATATCGTAAGAAAAATAAAGGTTCTTTCCCCCCCAAGATCTCTGCTTCAAGATTGTGTATGATAACGCCGATTCCTATCACAACAAACAAGAGGGAGAGGAAATAATAACCGGAGTGTGTTTGTGTTCAGTGCTCCAGATCTATTCATACGACCCCCCCCCCCCACCACCACCACCACAACCCCTGCCCAGCCCCCCCTTCGCTCTCTCTGCCCTGACAATGACCCAGGTCTGCCCCGGCCACCTGAAATCCTCCTTTCTCTCCCGAGCTCTGATTTCACTTGGCGTGGGAAGCTGTAATTACTGCATTGGGTTACCAGGATGTTCAGCTCTCGCTTTCTCAGGCCCCAACCCCCCCAACCCCACCTCCCACCCCCCAACCCCAACCCCCACCCCCAACCAGTACATCCAGCAGCTGAGCCCAGGAAATGACTGGGCAGACGCGGTGGTTCCAGTACCCGCCGATGCTAAATCTGGGAACGTATTCGATCTAGACCCGGATCCCAGAACCATCCATCGTCCTTCTCATCTGATACACAGGGATGAGACTCAGACATCAAAGTGTGTGTGTGTGTGTGTGTGTGTGTGTGTGTGTGTGTGGAGTTCGCTTCTGTGAAACAGTGTCAACGACATGTTGAATCGTTTTCAACAGCAGTAATAAATGGAAACGAGGATGCACATTATAGAAAAGCTGTCTCTTGCCATATAGACAGCAAAATTAAAGCATGGCTCTAAAAGCAAAGGGGGACAAAAGACAAAGTTTGCAGAGATAACAGCTGATGTGTAGTGTCACAGATAAGAGGCACCATGAATGGACTCTTGACACAGTATTGAATATGTCAGATGGTCTTTTCATTGTTTCGTGTCAATGGAAAGAGCCTTCGGGCGCCTGTGTTTACGTGATAAACGGGGGCGGCGAGCCTCGGGGCCGAGGCCGCACGTCCCGAGAGCGCCGCCCGGCGGCCGGGGTGGAAGACGACCGCCGTCGGTCCACCCTCGGCCGGGGGAGTCTCACACACACACCCGGGGCGGACCGAACGGGGAGGGGCAACCCAGAGTCACCTGTCCGGGGGTGTGATGGAGGATAGATGGACGTATATATATATATATATAAAAAAGGAAATGAATGAATAAGGGATCCAGTCGTGGGGGGCGGAGGATAAAAACGCCACCGGGAAGCGGCGTCTGATTTACGATGAGCGGCCGCAACTGTGTGAAAACCAAACAAGGCGAGACGAGGACACGGCGGCCGGTGACGAGAGACGGGGGACGGGGGTGGACCGGGGGGAGGATGGGGGTGGACCGGGGGGAGGACCGGTCGAACCGGGGGCGGGGGGAGAACGGGGGATGAACGGGGGAACCGGTGGTGGACGGGGGTGGACCGGGAATCGGAGCGGAGGGTGGACGAACCGGGGGTGGACGGGGTCGAACCGCGAGTCGAACCGGGAGTCGGACCGGGAATCGGATCGGAGGGTGGACGGGGAGTCGTACCGAGAATCGAACCGGGGGGTGGACCGGGGGTCGAACCGGGGGTCGAAACGGGAGTCGAACCGGGAGTCGGACCGGAGGGTGGACGGGGACTGACCGGGGATCGAACCGCGAGTCGAACCGGGCGGTGGACCGGGGGTCGAACCGCGAATCGAACCGGGGGTCGAACCCAGAGTCGAACCGGGAGTCGAACCGGGAGTCGGATCGGAGGGTGGACGGGGGTCGAACCGGGGGTAGATCCGGGGGGTGGACCGGGGGTCGAATCGGGGGTCGAACCGGGAGTCGAACGGGGAGTCGGATCGGAGGATGGACGGGGGGTCGAACCGGGAGTAGAACCGGGGGTCGGATCAGAGGGTGGACGGGGGGTGGACCGGAGGGGGGGGCGCCCGACCGTCTACATGCATCAGGCAGCAAAGACTCAGGGAGACTGATGTTATCATGGCACCTGTGACAAGGATGAATAACAGGGAAAGAACTGGACGATCAGCCTGTGATTTCTGTTTGAGTTTCTGTGGTGAAGCCTTGTATTCACTCAGATAACAGGGCAGCTGCCATAAGTGGCAGCTGGTTTCTGTGGCACCCGTGAAAGAGATTTACAGAATCAGAAATGTGTTAATATGTTAAGATCAAGATATTGTTGTTTTTTAACCTCTTAAATATAAACATGACTTTATTAAACCAGGAAAGGCCAAAAATACACAGTCACACATTTACAGGAGTGAATCCCCTTACAACTACAACAAGTACCAGCACAGTGGATTCAAAACTTTTGA
The DNA here is from genome assembly GCA_016859345.1 of Istiophorus platypterus. Classification (NCBI taxonomy): domain Eukaryota; kingdom Metazoa; phylum Chordata; class Actinopteri; order Istiophoriformes; family Istiophoridae; genus Istiophorus; species Istiophorus platypterus. The sequence goes on along the minus strand of CM029113.1, from coordinate 19,191,104 downwards.
AAAGATCGAACCCAAACACACCCGACACTGTTCCCCACTATATGTCCTGTTCAACGAGTAGTTAGAAAGCGCAGCCTGTGAGATTGGCCGGCCTCCAGTCTGAACCGAGCAGATTCAGAAGGAGTAAGAAACAGGAATCGGAAACAGGTTTCTGATCCTGTTTCACCGCTGAGATCCTCATAACAAAAATCAAAAGTTGGTCCTGTTCACAAAATAAGCATTTTGAGGACCTCACCTCGGGTTTTTGTCATTTGTTACGGGCATATTTTCATCATTTTCTGAGATTTTGCAGACAAAGCGATTAACTGATTAATTGAGAAACTAATCTGATTAATAAATAATGAAAAATATTGACAAGGCCTCACCCCTCAGGGTTGATTTGACTATTTTTTGGACGCTTTTATCAGCACTAAAGAAATGTGAGAGCCTGATAGATAATAGAAAAGATTTGTAAAACCATAGACTGGTTTAATGACAACTGATCACTCACAGGTTGTTTCCATGCTCTCTGTACCTGCAGGTCTACATCTCTCTGCAGGCATCACGTTCCCAGGTAATAAATCTAAGATGTTAATTTATGGCTGCACAGCAGAGAGGTTTAAATTGAAACCCAGAGGGAGAACTTCTCTTCCCAGGACAGAGGGATTCAACACAGGACCAGGTGATACACACACCTTAACACAGGTGAGACACATTTTAAGGTTTGTTTTTTGTTTGTTTTTTTTGTTTTTTGATGGAATGAGTCAAGATTTCAATATTTATTTTTGATCATTTACAAGATTATTTCCGCTGCTACAACGCAGAGCAAACATGACAGTTTCCTACACGCTGGAGGTGGCCAACGCCAGGTTTGGTGGCTTCTCCAAGCTCCTGTTCCGGTGGAAGGGGAGCATCTACAGGCTGCTTTACAAGGAGCTCCTGGTGTTTTGCGGAGTTTATCTATTTTTCAGTGTGTTTTATAGGTAAATAGACTGGATACGTCTTTTCTTTCTTCCATATGTGTCAGTCAGTCACGTTTCAGTGCTTGTGTCTTCCACTGGAAAGGTTTTTATTGCCCCTCACAGGTTCCTCCTCACGCCAAGGCAGCAGGATCTGTTTGAGCGAATTGCCCTTTACTGCGACCAGTTCACCAACGCAAACTTTATCCCAGTTTTGTTTGTGCTTGGTAAGTTGGACTGAGCTGTATCTGTCTTAAACAAGACAAGAATCGAAAGACAGTGGAGGTTTATGTCATTTGTATGTTTTTTGGGTTTTTTGCCAGGTTTCTACGTGACCCTGGCCTTTAACCGCTGGTGGGGTCAGTACACCAGCTTCCCGCTGCCCGACAACCTGATGATGGTGGTGTCCGGGAACGTCCACGGGGCAGACGAGGGGGGTCGCCTGCTGCGACGGACACTCATGAGATACGCCAACCTGTCTTCGGTTCTCATTCTCCGCTCCATAAGCACGAGAGTCCACAGGCGTTTTCCCACTTTGGAGCACGTTGTGGAGGCTGGTGAGTCCAACAGTGGAGCCAAAAATGGAGCATATTTACTGTCGTATTGTTTTTATAGCACTGAGGTTATTTTCCTCGATTGTTTCTGCTTGAAGACTTTGCTGTATTTTCTTCACCATCCCAAAAAAAGCCCCTGATTGTATTATTAGCTACTTTGCACATCAGAATTTTTGCTTATAAAATGAAGGTTCATAAAATGTGAGACAATGAAAGCAGCAGCTATCAAAATGCACAATTTAACATTAGCACAGGGAATTTTAAGTTTAATGCTGGTGATGAAATAAATTTGCCCTTTTTACTTAAGTAGTGGTTTGAGTTCTGGGTTTTCACTCAGAGTGGAGTAATATTTAGATAATAAACTTTGATTTTTAATGGAAATACTCCTACCTCTGCGGTGTCAGTTGGCGGAGGGCATTACTGCAGTCATGACATTCTTTTAGGGCTGCAGCTAATGATTATTTTTCACTACCAATCAATATACAGATTTTTTTGTGGACTGATTAATTTTCCCCATAGGAAATGCCAGGAAAAGCAAAGAAATACCATCACCATCTCTCAAAGCCCAAGCCGACGTCACAAATGTGTTTCTTTTGTCCATGAACAGCCCAAACCGCAAAGATATTCAATTTACTATCATGTTAAGACAAGGAGGTAAAAAAAAGTCTTTTTAGAAGCTGGAACAATCAAATATTCAGCATTTATAATTTTTAAGAAATTAATTTAACTAATTACTCATTTATCAAAATAGTTGTTGATTATTTTCTGTCAACTTATTGGTTAAATGACTAATAGTTGCAGCTCTACAGGCTTTATGATGATGTTTTCAGTGTTTTGTAAAATACAAACATATTGCTTTGCCTATCTGAAAATTTGAAGCCACTGAATGATAAATATCAATTATAAATTATAAATCATAACACCGAAAGGTCTAATCTGTGTGCAGGATTCATGACAACACACGAGCTGAAGAAGTTCGAGTCGCTGCACTCGGATTTCAACAAGTACTGGATGCCTCTGACATGGTTCTCAAACCTGGCGTCCAGAGCAAGGGAGGAGGGTCGCGTGAGGGACGCCGTGGCTTTGAGGCTTCTGATGGACGTGAGTGCTTGCTTCTTTTTTTCCTCAGTAGGTGAACAAAACAACACCCTGACATTTTCCTATATCTTAAAAATTTCACATAAGAAACAGAGAAATTACAAATTAAAACACAAGCCTAACATGTGAATACACTATATTTATGCTGCAACTCTGTGAATTCTTCTACCGTGTTTGCAGGAACTTAATAAGTACAGAGCCAAGTGCAGCCTCCTGTTCCACTATGACTGGATAAGTATCCCTCTGGTCTACACTCAGGTAGGATGAGCCAGTTGTAAAATGTAACTAAGTACTATTATTCAAGTACTGTACCTAATTGCCTGTTTGCGGTACTAGTAATTTGACTTGAGTGTTATCTTTTCATGCCACTATATACTTTTACTCCACAACAATTCAGACGGAAATATTTTACTCCCCTACATTGTTTCAACAGCTGTTCTTTACAGAGTAAGATTTTACAAATTAAACATTTTTCATGCAAAAAAAAAGAAAAATTTGATGCTTCCAGCTTCTCAAATATGAGCATTTTGTCATTGTATTTTTTTTTTTTTAAATAATCTCTCTAATTGATATCTGTTTTTTACGAAACAAAGAATCGGTCAATTAATTGAGAAAATGATCAGCAGCTTAGTGAGAATAATCATTAGTTGCAGCCTTTCATGAAAAAGTTAAAGCTGGCTGCACCTCAGCCAGCTGCAACAATAAAATGCTGCTCATACATTAATTTATCATGATATGACAACATTCTAATTATATCATAAATTATAGTATAAAACTCCCAGGGGGCATTTAATGCATTGACTGCTTTAGTTTTCAATACTTTAAGTACATTTTTCTGAGTGCACTTATTACTTATGTAACAATGTGGGACTTTTCTTTTTCGTTGCTTTTATATGCAGGTAGTAACTATTGCGGTTTACTCGTTTTTTGCCTTCTGTGTGATTGGCCGACAATTCCTGAACCCGGAGAAGGGATACAAGGACCACAAACTGGACATGTACGTCCCTGTTTTCACCCTTCTGCAGTTCTTCTTCTACGCTGGCTGGCTCAAGGTAACACAGCACGTTCGTGCAAGCACACCTGTAGCAATGGCTTTTGCTTTGATTTCGTGAGAAGAGGGCGATTTCACTGCGTGCCTTTCTGTAGGTGGGGGAGCTGATCATCAATCCATTCGGCGAGGATGATGATGACTTTGAAACCAACCAGCTGATTGATCGAAACATTCAGGTTTTCACCTTGGGTTTTCTCTCTAATACAACTGCTGTAAACATCTAAAATGAGTGCTAACTATTGCTGTCTCTCCTGTAGGTGTCAATGCTGGCTGTGGATGACATGTACCAGAACCTGGCTCCGATTGTGAAGGACAAGCATTGGGCGCAGAGACATTTCTCCATCCCCTACACTCTGTCGACAGCAGCTGAGAGTCTCAAGCCAGCTTTCAAAGGCTCCACATTTGACATGAGGTTAACTTATATTCACCTTTTCTATATCTAAGTACCTTTTGGCGTTGCCACACAGTCCTGAAAAATCAAAGCCACTGCAAAATAAATAAATAAATAAATAAATTCTCCCATACCTGCAGGATGAGCGCCGACGATCTTGAGATTCACCAGGCTGCGGATGCTTCTGTGAGGAAACAGTATTTACCTCTTAACGGCTCCCTGGGGGAGGGTCACGGTCTGCTGCAGAGGGGTAACAGCATCCTGCATGGTGGGAGCCTCCCCTCGCTGATGGACGTCCCGTCACTCTCGAATGAGGAGGAAGACATCGATGACGTTTCCCTTGAGAGTGGCACCAGTGCCACCAACCACAAAGAACAAACAAAGGCCTTGATTGAGGTTGCAGTTGAAAATGATTAGTGGAAATAACCTGACCTATTGCTCCATGTTGCAACTTGGTACCTGTGCTGCAACTATTGCATGTATTATGTTTTTCATCAAAAATAAACAGTTCTTGGATAAAATATTTTTTGGTGAAATAAGACATATTTGAAGTTATTATTTAAGCTTGAAAATGAATGTGAGCAAACATGTTTTTACTTTAATATGGTCACTTTTGAGGCATTTAGAGGCATGTCTAGGAGTAATTATGCACACCTATACACTGTGAACGCATCACGACAGCTCAAAAACTTTGAGACAAGTTGAGAGTATTATTATCAATGTAATTTGGTTTTGTTTCTTTTCCCTGCCAAGTCCCAATAACCACATCAATTCTTTGTGATTGTTCTCTGAAAAAGAATCAAATTTAGTTACATACATGTCACAAGCATGGAGGTCAGTTGATGCAAAGAGACCAGTCACATATTGTAGGGTCTAAATAATCTGTTAAGTAAAACTAGAGATACCTCAGTGTAAAAAATAGAAGTCATGCATTGAGATGTTTACTTAAGTGAAAGTACTTTAAATTCTAGTCCCTCTAAAAGTAATATGTTATAATATAGCCTGTATTCTCAGATTATCATTTCTGTGCATTATATGTGATGTGTTAACAGCATTTTATTGTTGTAGCTGACTGAGGGGAAGAGTATTTTCAAATCTCTATCAACTATTAGATAGTTTAATGTAGAAAAGATGGTCACGTGTAATATATGTGATGTCTGCAAAGTAATTGGACGGATAAATGATAGGTAGTGGGGTAAAAATTGTTTTATTCTGTTATGTAGTTGAGTAATATCATAAAATGGTACTAGTAATACTCTAGTAGAGTACAAGTACAACTGTGCGGCCATTGCAGCATGCGAGAGTTGTGCTTTTATTTTGACCCACGTGGCCTCCTCATATCCAGAAGCGCATAAAACACAAACTTTAGCTACTTGTCGATACTCCCCGTTCATCGAATTAAAACTGGGTACATTTCTTTCCCAGCCACGTCGGGTAGCTGTGTAAAAATAAAAAAAAAACCCACGTGAAATAACAAAACATTTCATATTAAATAAATCAAACGAGGCGATTAAACGAATGAATCGGGGAACTTTTATTTTGAAGAAAAAAATCAAAAACGACGGAAGTTCGGAGGGGTCAAAAGGCGCCTTCCGCGTTGTGAAATATCCCCAGAAATCCAATAAGCCGACGGACGAGTTTCACGTTAAAATACTCGCCGGCTGTAACGGTACGTTGACACTCTACCGGCTCTAGACCTCGCTCTGCCTTTTAGCTCCTAAATCCCCCTGTTTTCTCTTTTAACTTCGGACCTAATTGGCCGTGTCCGGCCGCCTGGTTTCGGGTGATAACAGCCGTGGCGGACGCCCCTGGATACGGTCATGTACCTAACGACTAGCCACCGTGCTAACGTTAGCTTAGCCACTCTGTCTAAAAGAAGCCGGTACTTTTCTGGCAGTGTCCGGAAACTTCGGTCGCTGACCAACGTTTGTTTTTGTTCTTGTTCTTGTTCTTGTTCTTGTTTTGTTGTTGTTTTTTCGCCTTTTAGACACAAAGCTGTTTATGTAATCCTGAGGGTTTGGCTGCTGTTTAGAGAAATGTTCGGTTTTTGTTTTGGTTCCTTTGACAGGAGCTTTCCGGGACAGCGGTGTAATGTCCGCCGCGACGCCCCCCTCCTGCTGCCGCTGAGCCGCCGACTTGTCATCTTCATCACCGACCGCCACCGATCGCCATGTCCCTGGGCGACAACCCTCACCTGCTGCTCGGCAGGATCCGCTTCCTGAACCGGTGCATTGAGAGTTTCAGGCGGAGCGAACCGGTGCCCGAGTGCCTCTGCTACGTCCCCAGAGAGGTGTGCTACAAAATCTGCAAGGACTCGTCGTCCGCCTCGTCCGCCTCCTCCGGAGGGTCCGCGGGGGGCTCCACCGTCGGGAAAACCCTGGTGTCCGTCTTCGAGAGTCCGCACCAGGTCCCCCACAGCAAGAGGGCATGCAAGTACAACATTGAACCAAAGAAGGGGACTTGTATACGGACAACGGGGGAAGAGTACTGCAACAGCCAGGGCCTCTGGGTCAAAATAAATAAGGTAAAGAACTGGTTCTCATCGGTTACAGTCACATCATGATGCCATTCAGGCTTGGTTTATTCAAGGCACTATTTAGATCCTTTACTTAAGTAAAAGTACTAATCCGAAACGATTAAACAAACCCAAACTCCAAATTATGTAAAAGTCCTGCACTGAAAATCTTACTCTAGTGTGCAACTATAAGCAGGAAAATGTCCAGAAAATGCAGGGAAATAGCCCCTGTGACTGCTGTTATACGTTATATCAGTGGATTGTTATGATTATTTATTACTCTGGACTATTTGTCTTGTCTAACCAATAGTTGGACAAAATAACAATAACTAGTATATCAGTTAAAACGATTAAAAGGAAAAGAAGCAAATCCACACATTGGAGATGCTGGATCCATGAAGTGTTTCACTTCTAAAGCAATTAATGAAATGGTAGTCAATCATTTTCTGTCAACCAACTAATCGATTAAGTATCTGTTTCAGCAAATATAAAGTCCAGCGTTCTTATAGTCGTGGAATTCCTTTAACTGTAGACACGCTTTGGCGAAACTATCACAAAACGTCATTTGAAATTCTAGTGGAGATCCCACTGTTTCTAAAGAAAAATACTGTACGTCATGCTGAGTTTTGGGGGAAACGTGCACAGAACGATGCTGAAAGATATCTGGATTATTTCCATTAGATGAAACGGTGCAGCCATGAGAAACCTTTAGTCTGGGGTTTGAAAATCGATGTAAACATCATATAGCTTCTAGAGCCGGCAGAAACTGATTACAGAATATATGTGAGATACTGATTCTTCCATCTTAAAGGTACTTTAGGGAAATACGGGGTTAAAACAGTTTTAAGAGGTTAGAAAATTTAAGGAAACATCATGGATTTTTTTGGAGATGTATGTTAAATAACAACCAAATACTTCAATTAATCATTTTGGAGAAATTTGCAAAGCAAAAGTGCAGGAATAATTTATTAAAATGTGAAAAAAATAGCAGCCTTATATTCAGTTGATGTATTCCATGTATGCCTCTTAATATCCAAAGGATTTTATTATGTATAAATTCAGTTTTGGTGCTTTTAAATATGTTTGGAAAACATGTTGATGTAATGATCTGTGCGCGTGTGTTACCAGGAGCAGCTGGAGGAACACCGTCCCGGTCAGGAGTTGGACGAAGGCTGGATCCTGGTGTGTAAACACACGGAGGGAGGTGACAGGCTGGTGCCGGTGGAGTCGCCCGAGACCGTCAGCAGGCAGCAGCAGCTCCTCGGCTACGACCACAAGCCCTGCAACAGGTGGGAGCAGGTAGTGGACGTTGAGAACGCGCTTTACATTGGTGCCAAACCCAGAATTGCCAAGCGCGACGACGACGCTGTCCAGAAGCTGAGGTGAGCCTGCTCTATGTGAAGTCAAATTAGAGTTTTAGCCCTTTTCTTTCTTTTTGGGGATGTTTTTCTACTGCAGCAGTTTTTCAGATTAAGATGCTTTCCCCTCAAATTTTGTAGGTATGTTCCTCCCACCTGGACGTACGAATGCGACGAGGACCTGGTGCACTACTTCTACGACCACATAGGGAAAGAGGATGAGAACCTGGGGAGTGTGAAGCAGTGTGTGACCAGCATCGACGTTTCTTCATGCTCGGTGAGGCACATACTTGCTCCAGGTTTTTGTGGTTTCTTTGTTTTTTCCACAACAGAGTCAGTCCTTCAAGATAACAAAAAAACAGGGCTTTAAGGGTTTAAGTTACTGAAGCCTTAAAAATTTATACCCGGGACAAAGCTAGTAGAATAAATCAGTGAATCATTCTGTTTATTGTTGGCTTCCTCCTCCTGAATTTTGTCAGTGAGCTGTTTTACACATCAAACCACCCCAGTATTTGTTGACAGGAGGATCCCAGCGGCGGTGCGAGCTGCCTCACAGATGGCGACACTGAAACCTACTGGGAGAGCGACGGCATGCAGGGACAACACTGGATCCGCCTTCACATGAAGAGGGGCACTGTGGTCAAGTAAGCAAAAATAGATAAATAAATAGATAAATAGATAAAAAATTTAAAGCCAACTGTACCGTGTCTAACATTTATTCATTGTAATCCAAAACCCAGCTCTTACTGTATTTAATATTTGAGTTAATAATCTTCTCTCCACAATTTATTTTAATGTCTCATAGACTCATTTATGAATCAGTTCACTGAAAAAATAATCTTCAGATTATTCAGTAAATGATAGTAACTATTAACTAACATGTATATTGACATTTTACAAAAGAAATTAATGGGTTTTATTTTGACTTACTATGATCAGTTTTGTTTTTTGTTTTTTTTTTAATTTATTATCATTATTTTTTTAAAGCCTCTTGTTCAGACAGTCTAAATATGAAAGTCTGTGCGACACCAGACCCGAATTTTGCTGGATCAAGCTTGAATGATCCATGTTCACTCACACAGACTTGCACAGACAAGATGTGAGGCGTCTCATATGAACTTTTATCTGGTTGATAAAATGCTTTTCATGTATATAATGGGCTTCTCTTTCCTCTCAAGTAAGCTGATACTGACCGTGGACTCAACGGACGACAACTACATGCCCAAGAGGGTCACAGTGTTTGGGGGAGAGGGAGACAACCTGAAGAAGCTTAGTGACGTCACAATAGACGAGTGAGCCTTTACAGAAATAATTTTGTCGGTATATTTCACAAAAAAAACAAAAAAAAAAACAAACCACAACTCCTTGGGTCTCACAGATTTGCCTCAGATTATACTATGTGAGCTTTAGGAGGACGACTGGTTTTCTATGGAAGCTGCTGTCAGACTAATGTTTTGTGTCAGCATTTAACATTTTAAGCAGCTTTTTTTTAAAAGCAGAATGAACAGTGCGTTATTTACAGTTATGGAAATCATATCATAACTTATCTTTTCTATTAATATTTATTGCATTAAATGGAATATAAGAAAACATGACCATAAAATTCAAATTCAGGGACAAAGCTGACACTTATCAGAGCAGACAGCACTTCATTTTCAGTAGAACGTCCCTATCTACCTGGTATGTTGTTCGGCTGATAATGTGAAGCTCCGCTGAAGAATCACAGCCTGTTTCTAGATAAAAATGTTTTATTATGTAGCCCTTTTTGCCAGCTTCCCAGCGACATTTGTTTATCTTCAGCAAACTGAAGAATACTTTCAGTCAGTTTGATTACAGTCGTTTTTCATCTGCCTCTGCCCTTTTTTTTTGCCTCTAGCAACCTGATTGGAGAAGTGTGTGTGCTGGAGGACATGACCTCCCACCTGCCTGTCATTGAAATCCGAATTGAGGAATGTAGAGGTAAGGGCTTCTTACAAGTTTGTGTACATTTAAGCAGTTAATTCCTGTGTTTTCTAAATATGTCAATACGTTTCATGGGGTTTCTTTGGGGGCAAAAGTGTCTGGCATGATGTCAGGGATTTGAAACCATCTTTTCTCTCTCCTTCGCTTCCACAGATGAGGGAATAGACGTCCGGATCCGAGGCTTGAAGATCAAGTCGTCGTGCGAGCGGGACCTGGGTCTGAACGCCGATGTTTTCCAGTCCTCCAACCTGGTGCGCTACCCCCGTCTGCAGGGCACCCCGCCCGATGTCCTGTACCGCAGAGCGTTGGTCATCCAGAGGTAGGTCAACGTTTATCTTTCGCCCAGGGTTCTACAGTCATAAAAATGTCATCATCCCAGTTTGTCCCCAGACTCTGAAAAAAAATGTGTTCATTACATGTCCAGATTATAGAAATCTTATTAAATGCGTTTTTAATCAACCAGTGAAATGTTAACAGTGAAATTCCAACTTCAGAGTCATTTAAATTTCAGAAATACAAGTCAGACACAATTCCTTAATTGTACTGACTGATTATGAGCATTACAATAGGAGCATTTCTGAGTGTTTTGTTCTGTCTCGCTCTCTGTAGGTTCATCTGCCTCCTGGACAGCGTGCTCCCGCATTTGGTGCCGGCCTGGGACTACAGCCTGGGAACCTTCAACCAGATCAAAGTGAGTCATCGTATAAAAGTTTACAGTGTGGTCACTGAGTAACAGTCAGCAGCAATAAGCCCCAAACAGCTGCAGTTTACTGTAATGTTTAATGGCCTCTAGATTATGGTAAACATATAAAAGGGTACGGCCCCGGCTGGCTTTTATTCATCAACGGTGAGACAATGTTTCATAAAGACATTAAAAATGAGTTAAGCTCTGCTGAACACCGCTGAACATTTTTCTAAACACCCAAGGTCACAGTCAAGGTAAAATTTATTGCACTCATCTCCATACACAGTACTCAGCATAGAAAGCTTTGTTCCTTCAGCGCTCTAGTGTACACAATAAAGAAGGTATCAGGTACCGTAGTGTTAAAATAATGGACAACATGCTTGCCTGTTAAGAGAACCTGAAGCTCCTTTGTCAATATCTACAAGTTCTATGAAAATATTTGTTTTTGAGCAAGTGCAAAAAGTTCAGATAAGCTAAGATTAATGTGAACCATCACTGTGTATTTTTGCTTATCATGTCCTGTTTGTTGAACTTCAACTCGAGACACTCAGAACAGGGAAGCACAATTTATGTTTTTATAAGCGAGCATAATCCTGTGTAATCCTTTCCCACCAGTCCTAGATGTTACATGAGGAAGTCCTATTGAAATATGCTGTTTATATAGATGTGTCTGCAAGTTATTGATGGGGGATTCTAAGCATTTCTAAGCTTCCAAAATAAAACTAAACTCAAATTTTCTTCGTGTTCTCTGGCCACCTCCAGAGCATTAAGCAATTCCTGCTGCTGTCAAAGCGCCGCTCAGCCCTCATCACTCAGTGCCTGAAGGACTCTGAGACCAGTAAGCCAAACTTCATGCCCCGACTCTACATCAACAGACGTCTGGCAATGGAGCACAGGGACAACCCGTCTCTGGACCTGAGCTGCAAGAACGCTGTGTTCAGTCAGGTAACGACTACACTCTTAGTGTTGCTTCGAAGCGTGAAACATAATATATGACCGATAAATAAATGAGATGAAATAGTGTTCTGTGCTCCTGTTTTGGAGTCCTGTGCATCGTTTAGTCCATTTGACCAACTGTGTGACCCTGCAGGTCTACGAAGGCCTCAAACCATCAGACAAATTTGAGAAGACCTTGGATTATAGGTGTGCATTTTTTAATTTTTTTTATTTATTTTAGTTTTAGTTTTCCATCTCAGCCATATTCAAGAGAGAAAAATCTGAAACTGTCAGCACAGAGCATTCGGATCTAAAATCTTCTTTATCCATCAGATGGCCCGCTCGATACGACCAGTGGTGGGAGTGTAAGTTCATCGCAGAGGGAATCATCGACCAGGGAGGTGGGTTTCGGGACAGCCTGGCGGACATGTCCGAGGAGCTTTGCCCCAGCTCAGCCGAGTGTCCCATGCCTCTGCCCTTCTTCTCCCGCACATCCAACCAGGTAAAGCGCGCGCCATGGCCGACCTGCACACAGTCCAGATTTAGACAGGGCCCTTGGCGTTGTCGCCGGATGTGGTCACTTTCTGAAAACCGTCTTTTTGCCCTTTCCTTCAGGGCGCCTTAGAGGCCAGAGATTACTACGTCCCCAACCCGTCCTGTAGAGAGTTCCACAAGTACGAGTGGATCGGTCAGCTCATGGGAGCCGCTCTCAGAGGGAAAGACTTCTTGGTGAGTGATGCTCCCTCCCCACCTACTGCAGGTTGTTTGCGTTGCTAGAAGGTACGAATGGATGTGATACAGACTTGATTTTCTGACTTTCTCTGTGTCTGATTCTGCAGGTCTTGGCTCTTCCTGGGCTGGTTTGGAAGCAGCTGACTGGGGAAACTGTCAGCTGGAGTAAAGATTTCCCTGCTGTGGACTCTGTTCTGGTGAGGACATTCAGATTATTTACATCTGCCTGACAGCCATGAAATGTAAATCTTGACAGCGTGTCTGTCTGCGATGGCGTCTCAGCAGACTAGATTACAAAAAATTTACGTGACTCGGAATGGCTGGCGTCAGTTTGCATGTCAATATTTTCTATTTTTTTTTTTTTTTTTTTATATTTTTAGTATTCTTACTTTACTAATCTGGCTGAGTCAGTGCAGAACACTGACTCAGTTTTACTTTGATCAATAAATCCCATCATATCTGACTTAAATGGATTTCAGTTTGACCCATGGCCTTAACCGTACATCGGCCTTCCCCATATCTGTCTAACATAACCACTAATCTTTTTTTTTTCCTGGCATGTTCTATACATTGTGTGAGTCTAAATTTGGTTGTGTGCTCAGGTGAACCTGCTGGATGCCATGGAGAACATGGACCAGGGGACGTTCGAGTTCAGGTTCGGGGAGGAGCTGGTGTACACCACCCTGCTGAGCGATGGCCAGATGGTGGAGCTCATCCCCGGCGGCAGCAATGTGGCAGTGCGCTACGAGGACCGCGGCGAGTTCGTCCGCCTGGTGCAGAAAGCTCGGCTGGAGGAGAGCAAGAAGCAGGTCTGGCTTCGGTGCTGTCACACTTTGTCTTGTTGCAGGTGCCTTTGTTGATTAGTTGCTACATCTCCGAGGTTCTTGCATGCGCCTGATGATAAGCTGTGCGTCACAGATTGCAGCCATGCAGGCGGGGCTGCTGAAGGTGGTTCCTCAGGCGGTGCTGGACCTGCTCACCTGGCAGGAGGTGGAGAAGAAAGTGTGCGGAGACCCAGAGATCACTGTGGAAGCCTTGAAACGACTGAGTGAGTGTCCAGCTCAGAGTTTTATCTATGCCCCACCGACGGTAAGGGCACATTCTCTGTCTTGACTGAAGATGACAGTGTTTGTTTTTAGCCGTGCTACTAGCATGGATGTTTGGATGTTGGTGTTGGCTGACTGAAAATAACCCGACAGCAGTTTGGCTGATTTTCATGAAATGTTGTAGAGACATTTACTTAAGCTGGATGATGAATCCTAATGACTCTGGTCATTTCCTGACTTTTCCTCAAGTGCTACTAGTTGGTTAAATTTTGTCATCCACTTGGTGCATTGGCTTAAAATTTGGTCCAGAAATTTGTGGTTTCCACAAAGTCATGAAGATGAATTCCCATGATGTTGCTGTCCTGACTTTTCCTCTTGAGCCACCAGGGGTTTCACATCTGTGGTTTTAGGTGAAATGTCTCAACAACTCGAAGTACAGCCTCACAGAGCTGCTACCATGGCTGTAGACTCTCTTTTCTCAATTTCACACGATTTACACAAAAATCTGGTAGCAATGGATAGATTAAAGGATAATTCTGGTTTATTATGGCTTTAGTCTTACTTTCATTGTTTTGGCCATTGTTTCCATCAGACAAGATAACATTGTTATTACTAATATCCGGGAACACAGTGACTTTCCAGTCAAACTGGGTGTAACAAATTACAAAAAGGAAGTCAACTAAACCACTTCATTTGGAAGTTAAACCAAATATAATATGATAAGAAGACCCAAGTTGTTATAAACCAGGATTATTCCTTAAGGAGCTTCTAATCTGCCCAGTAGGTGCTTGATTCTAGATCTTAAATACCGTAGCCAGGACTCTGCATCGTTGTAATGCATCCGTGTTTTTTCTTTCTTCCCACCAGCACGATACGAAGACCTTGAACAAAGTGACATCAGGGTGCAGTACCTGTGGGAGGCGCTTACAAACTTTACCAATGGTCAGTTCACTCTTTACTTATTTGGCAACATCTTCCATTAGTTAATGTCTTTTACAACAGCTACGTAGTTTGAAGCCTGTCGTGTGTCAGTGTATTTGTTGTGCAGCGATATGCGGCGGCCCTCTGCATTACTGATGGGGATGAGCTAAGAACTTTATATGGCGAGTGACTGACTCGATGTCTTTTTGAATTTGTCTCCCAGAGGATCGCAGCAGGTTTCTGAGGTTTGTAACTGGTAGAAGTCGTCTTCCCGCACCCATCTACGTCTTTCCTGACAAGCAAGGGTGAGTGTGAGGGCATCCCCTAAAAACAAAAAGTTTTGTATTTCTACAGAGACAGCAAATTTAGAAAATGTAAAATGGAATATAATGCTATTAATTTCTCTAATTTAAAATGTCCTGTTTTCCGTTTTAGCTCTGAAACAACAGATGCACTTCCACAGTCCTCCACATGTTCCAGCACCCTCTATTTACCTAACTATCCAAGGTATAATAATGATATCTTTTCTGTATGTAGAGACTCAAAGACAATACGTTGGTGTGTACATTAAATATACAACTGTGTTTACAATGCAGTGTGTGTGCATTGCTACATTTCACTTTGATACAAACCTGTTTTTGTTTTTTTAAGAAGTTGCAGGAATACACAAGTTACCAGATGCTGTTATCTTAGTTTTCATACTCATACACTTAATAAACTGATATAACACTATCATGAAGTGAGTAACTTTTTTATGAAACTGGTTTTATTTATAGTAATTGTATATTTCCTGCCTGACGTCTCATCCTCTGCTCTTATTGTTCCGTCCCGCAGTGCAAAGGTTTGTGAGGAGAAATTGCGTTATGCTGCGTACAACTGTGTGGCCATCGATACGGACATGAGCCCCTGGGAAGAGTGATCTCTCTGCTGCTTCACAGAACAAACTGCACACACGCACAAATCACAGATGAATGGAGGCTGCTTGCCAAGATTATCACCATATCTACACAACTGCCAATTAATCCTTGCTGTATATAATAAAGAGCTATATGGAAACCTGACAATGGCGTTTGGGTTTTTTATTGATGACCACTCAAGTTTCATGAAGAGAAATTTCCTGGTGATAAAAACGGATCAACACCGTGCATTCTTTGTATCAAATGTGAACCGGTGATGGCTGTAAAATAATTTAATGAATATCAAACCACTTCATTTAGAGAGTAATAACAGACAAAACAAATCTTTATTTTTCAGTCAAGCACAATGTTTGGCATTCAGATTTATTCTTTTTTTTTTTTTTTGGCAACAAATCACTGAGCAGAATTTGATGAAAATTAAAGTGTGATTCTAAGCAGAATCCTAGTAATTTTTTGTGATGGATTGATAGTTAATCTAACAATAAAACAGTAAAATACTAATTGAAAATAAGGAAAATTAAACTTTGGTTCGGAAAATTATTTTGAAAAAAAATAACCTTTTAATTTAAGGTCCTCTTAGGGGGCGGTGCTTTATTTCTGGATAAAATATATAGAGCCAAGACTGAACTGTGCTGGAGGAGCATATGGGAGAAGGAGGCTTTACATAATCGAGAGAGTTGAACTACCAGAAGGCAGCATTGCAGATGTTCAGGACACCTACGAATACCTTGGGATCCCACAGGCAAATAGGAAACACAAGGAGGCCACAAGGCAGTCAGCCACAGCCAAGTACCTACACAGAGTTATGCAGGTCCTGAAAAGTTGGCTAAATGGGAAGAAGAACGTCCAAGCCATCAACACATATGCCCTGCCAGTCATCAGATACCCTGCTGGTATAATAAGCTGGCCAAAGGAGGAGATAGAGGCCACTGATATCAAGACAAGGAAGCTCCTCACAATGCATGAAGGGCTCCATCCCAAGTCCAGCATCCAAGGTCAGAATGGAAGGCAACTCCTATAGTGGTTGAGAATGACCTAAGATCCTGTGGGACTTCCAGATCCAGACTGACAGACTGGTGATGGCAAACCAACCCGACATCGCATCGATCGGTAAACAACAGAATAGAGTGTAGTCCTAGGGTCCTAGGACCCTTTGCGTGTATTTATATATGTATACATACGTACTGTATATGATCATTTCAAATGTTATCATCAATCCATCAGCTATACCGCTTTTATTTTTTGATAAATAAATGATTGCAGGGGGCTGGAGCCAAACCCAGCTAGCATGGAGAGGCAGGATACACCCTGGACAGATCGCCAGTCCATCACAGGGACTGACAAAAAATGTTGTAATATTAACTAATAAATAAATAATACTTCCTTTATAGAAATATCTTATTAAATTGTATTTTGTTTTTTAGAAAAAATTGAAATGAATGCATGAAATAAGGAAAGAATTTGTCAAAATAGTCACATAACCTAAGATCCATCTATCTAAGGTCTGTACTATTTTTATGACATAATAACTTTAAATGTAATTATGTATAACTGATAAATAAATAAAAGGTACTTTACTGCAATGTGTTGTGAATTTTCAGACATAAAAATGGAAATAAAAATTAGAAATAGAAATACAAAAATGTATTACTAGGTGTATTTTGTTCTTTTACAGTAAAACATTACATTTGACATTTTTTTTTCCCCTAAAGTGATAGAATATAAGAGAACTGATGGATTAAAAGTTATAATTAAAGGCGTAATTAGTGTATTAAAAACTCACTAAATCACATTGTTAATCGAAATTCTCGTTCGCTGTGGCGTTAGTTCTCGCGAGAACACGTGGCTTCAAACCTCCCCATGAGCCTTAGCGGTTCCTCTTTCTAGCCGGCGCCTGAGAATGGGTACGTGTTTTCAAGCTCGGGTCGGAGGGAGAATCCTTGTTCATCTGATGTTTTAACGAAGGAATAATCCGATAATGGTTGGCTATATTAGAGCTAAATGTTGTTCGAACAGATGTTGCTTTATATTTGCTGTCTAACGTTAGACGATTTTACTTTATTTAAGTAATTTCTAGTGGATGTGTGATGCAAGATGGCTGCTCGTATTGGCCGTGTAGTTAGCAGTGGCTGATGGAGTGTGGTTGAAAACGGGCCTAGTTTGCATTTCGTGAGGTTTGGGATATTTTAGCAACGTTCAGCGTTGTTCCTTTAACGTGTTAACTGTTTAGAAGGAGGATATTTGCGGGTACTTAAAGACTTAAGAGCGTCAGACTGAGCGCTTGTGTTAGCATTAGCTAGCAGCAAGTCGTGGTCATGTCATGCTGCTGCCCCTAAACACGTAAAAGAAATATCTTGCTACTAAGGTAGATTAGTGCGTTTAATGATTTTTCTTAGTTATGGTTATGAAGAAGCTAAAATGCGTACCTTGGTTACTCGCAGTGTATTTAGTCTCCTAATGGTTAGTGTGTTGTTTTTTTAATATGAAAATTTTCACAAATTAGTTGTCCTTGATGCCAAGGCAGGTTTTTTCATTGAGATTTTAGTTTGAATAAGACCAGACTTAAAAAGCATGACCTTCATTACTTTAGGGCTGCAACTAGTAATTACTCTTATTTGACATCTCCTTGCTTGGTTGATTGCACGATCAGTAATAGGTTAGAAAACTGTGAATGTGCATTGTAATTTCCAAAATCTCAGGTTATGGCTACACGTGTTTGTTTGGTCAAAAACCAAGTATACTGGGTTAATGTGATGGAGAACAGCAGAGCCTAGAGATTGACATGAGGACCAGAAACCAGAGAAAGGACTTAGTTTAGTAATTTGTAATAACTTATTTGTGGATTATTTGGTGGTTCCATAATCATTGCAGCTCCGAATTATTATGTTCTTGGTCAAGTTAGATTTCTAAGTCCTGTAGTATTCTGTACTTTAATGATGAGGTCTATCACTTGAAAATGTAGTTTTGATAGTTGCCATTGCTTGAGTGACATGATGAAACTCTTTTTGCGGATTCCAAATTAAAATTGCGGACAACCCCTACCTTGGAGAACTGATTACTCAAGCAAAGAAAATTAATTTTGTGGTTAATGTCCTGCAAGTTGTCCATTGATCTAACTCTTGATTATTGTGCCCCTTTTTTCCCTCCCCCTTTCTCCAATTCAGGTATCTCAAGGGACAACTGGCATAAACGCCGCAAGACTGGCGGTAAACGCAAGCCCTACCACAAGAAAAGGAAGTATGAGCTCGGACGCCCTCCTGCAAACACAAAGGTGAATAAAAACACATGTTTTAGAGCCAGAACCTGCATCTGATGTGATATAGCGTGGGTGATGAAAACTTGACCTTAGGTATGTCTTTTTTGGACCGTTTTGGTTCAAAGCTTTGGACTTACCAATGTTAGGACTTGTCATAGTTACACTGACACGCTTCAATGGCTATTCAAGATACTTATGTTTTAATTTCCCTGAGCCCTTAGAATGTAGGCGTTACCCATAAATAACCTGAATCAAAGGCATATTGGTTGTATCCTTACACTAAAATTACACGATTCTTGTAGATTGGACCTCGCCGCATCCACACAGTGAGGGTCCGTGGTGGGAACAAGAAGTACCGTGCTCTGAGGTTGGATGTTGGAAACTACTCATGGGGCTCTGAGTGTAAGTTTGTCTTCAATTCCGCTTTGATTTCATGGGAACGTTTGCGTCCTCTTGGGTGTTTTTGTGTATCTTTCCATGAAGATAACTTTGTCCAGTTCTGCTACTGAATGAAAGTGGTGATAACTAAGACTCTGAGAAAGAATTGTTTCTTATATTGATAAGTTTCAGAATTGTTTAATTGGCAAATGAAATGGGAAGTCTGCTTTTTACTAATGTCTGATTTTGTGTGCTCAGGCTGCACAAGGAAGACCAGAATCATCGATGTAGTCTACAATGCCTCCAACAACGAGCTGGTCAGAACAAAGACCCTGGTGAAGAATTGCATCGTCCTCGTTGATAGCCTTCCCTTCAGGCAGTGGTATGAGGCTCACTACGCCACTCCTCTGGGGCGCAAGAAGGGAGCCAAGCTGGTATGTTGGAGACAGGGCTAACATTTCAATTACCTTGCTTTTACTCAGTGATCATAATTATTGCATTGGTACATAGTGTTTGTTTTTGTGATAAGCTTCTGTGGTTGCTGCTACAAAAGCTGATTGAGGGTTAAAAAAAATGGGGCCATCCTTTTGCAGATATAGATGAGAGGGCATCTTCTTGTGTTGCCCTGTCTACACAAAGGTGGCATTTCAGGACATATTTTGCCCCAACGCAAACTTGCAGTTTCACATAATCTGTGTAGTTGGTAGGTCTGCTGGTTTGAGTGGTATTTCAAACCAGTCTGACTTTGATTAAATTTTGTTAGGTTTGAAAGTGTTTTATGTGTGACTACATTCGCTGTTTGAAGTGAATATTTAAACCAAGATCACAAGATTATTAAATTAAAAGGCTTTTTTACACCTGATCAGCTGCACGTCTTTCCATGAAGAAAACTTTGTCCAGTTCTGCTACTGAATGAAAGTGGTGATAAATAAGACTCTGAGAAAGACCTGTTGCCCAAAGTGACATCTCCAGCAGTGTTAATTATGCACTTAAATGCTCCAGCACTGCCTACAAACCTAGGTGTGAAATTTTGCTCACAAGTAATTTGTTTTCCTTCTGCTTTTGTAGACTCCTGAGGAGGAAGAGGTCCTGAACAAGAAGAGGTCGAAGAGGACCCAGAAGAAATACGATGAGCGCAAAAAGACCGCCAAGATCAGCCCCCTCTTGGAGGAGCAGTTCCAGCAGGGAAAACTGCTTGGTAAGTCTGAGATCTGTGTTCTACTGTCCTGGATGGCTGTTCCCTTTAGGCCCCTGGCATGTGATTGAAGACTTAGGTTAATTTTTTCAAAGTCAGGTGCTAATTTCAGTGTTGAGGCACAGGGCACATAAATTTGGGTAGGCAAAGTATCTGTTTAGGCTCAATGTCTGAGACTGTTGTTTTACCAGTAAGCTTCTGTTTGAATTTGACACATGGGGAAACAAGTAAGTTCTTTACTCCAGAAAATCATGGAACTCATTTTCCATCATTTACCATGCAGTCATGCAAGTGGTTAAGGAATAACAAATCTGTCAGTTATCAAAAATGATTTATGATTCAAAGACTTTTTTAAATACCTGATCAGCTGCACGTCTTTCCATGAAGATAACTTTGTCCAGTTCTGCTACTGAATGAAAGTGGTGATAACAAAGACTCTGAGAGAGACCTGTCAACTAAAATTAAAAGCTTAGGCAAAAGCTTTGTCCTAAGTCACAGGCAGTTGCAATCAAAAGAACTTTAAAATCCCCCACAACATTGATCACTTATGTGCTTTATAGAGGTTTAATTGCTTATTGAAGCATTTCTTTAAAAGAGGTTGACAGTCTTTAATCTGACATCAGTACTAACTAGAGTGTTAACATTTCACTAACCTCCACACCTGGTTTCTCAACTTTACTACAATAGTGTTGCCTGCCCCGCTGGTTTGAGCCCGTTTATCCCCCATCACTGATGATGTTTTCCCCTCCCTCCTGCAGCTTGCATCGCCTCCAGACCCGGCCAGTGCGGCAGGGCAGACGGTTACGTCCTGGAAGGCAAGGAGCTCGAGTTCTACCTGAGGAAGATCAAGGCCAAGAAAGGCAAATAGATGTACAACTATTGGATACGTCAATAAATTCCTCCCGCCACACAAGTGTCTGCTGTCGCTGCTTTATTCGTTTTCTGGTCTTTTTTTTTTTTTGTGTTGACACTCCTCACTGAATCGGTCAGTCTAGGTTCGACCTCTGACTGGGTAACAACAGGGATGCCATTATTCTTTGTTCAGTCCTTAGGGGCAGGGTGGTGGTGGACATGTGGCTCCTCCTGTCAGAGGTGGGGCACAATATTTAAACTTGACGTTTGCTTTGATTAAATGTTCAATAACGCAACAGCCCATTGGTGTAGTCAACCTTTCCTCAAATCCACTGGTGTGTACACGGTGACTGGCTCTTGAGATGCAAAGTACACTAATTACAAAATTATCAGAAGTACTAGTTCAGTTTTAAGCTGTATACAAACTCAATGGCACAAGTGGTGGTACTGATATGTGGTTAATGTGGGCCTTCTTTAATATAATTAAGTAGCCTCTCCTGTAGCAATAGGTCCTAGCTTATATGTATATAAAGTCTTAATTTGTATTGTAACATTTAAATATATTTGAGTAAAGATTGCAAGATTAATAGCCAGTTAATCTACTAATGCTTCAATATTTACCGATAGTCTAGTGTAATTTAAATTTCTTGCCATTGTTGGGGTTCCTTGTAATAATATAGTGGTGGGAAGTAAGTACATTTACTCGAATACTGTCGCTCTACGTAAGTACAGTTGGGCGAAACTTGTTTACTTGATTACTTATATTTCGTCTCAATTTAAACTAAAACTAAAATCCAGGGAGAAACAGTGTATGAACAGCGGTGTTCCCTCTACAAGTGACAGTAAATTAGCTGGCAGCTATTTTATAATATAATTATATTTATTTTTCCAGTAAAGACGCCAAACATTTGTTGTTTTCAGCCTCTCTGATGCGAGGATATGATGCTTGTTCATCTTTTTGTGGCTGCTGGATGAAACACAACTAGCAAAGCGGATGCATCACGATGGGCAGCGATTCACTGACACGGACATTTTATCGCCGTAGTTTTTCCACATCGTGTAGACAAAGCGATCAATGGATCGATCGAGACATTAACTAACCGATAATCGACGAATTAAAGAAAATAACCGTGAACTTTCGGACCAGCACGTTGCGGCGGTGGCAGCGAGTGGCCCCGCCCCCTTTCGACCGCGGTGCATGATGGGTTAGGTAACGGAACTGGGGCAAAAGTCACGTTACGTATGCCCGGAAGACACACGTGATCAGATCCCGGCGCGGTGATTGGCTGAGGCCCCGGACGTTTAAATGTAGGTCAGAGGTAGTGGTCACGTCTGCGCTGTTTTTATTCCGACGCGTATCAAAACAATGCTGTTCAACAAGGTAAGTGTCTGGAAAAACCCACAAATAAATATTAGCTTCAATTCACCGGAAGGTTTATGTAGATGTAGTTAATAGGAGACGTTTCGCTCCCTGCTCGTTGCCTCCCCCCGACCAGCATTTTCACTTTTCTAGTGAACAATTCGATAGCTACGCTCGACCAACCGTAGCTAGCAACGGCTAACACGCATTTTAACACATTTCCAGACCTTTTTTTTAAAGTAATATTTCTGCTAATCACTTTACACAGTAGCGTTTTGCTCACGGTTGAGCCTTCGTGTATTATTCAGTCCATATTTTATAAGTCTGGCCACGGTGGCTGTCAAATCAGGACCTGGTCTGACCGGGTCCAGTTGGGTAAGAAGCAGCGAAATCGAGTTGTTTTTTTTTTGTTCTGTTCTCACAAAGGGAATAAAATGTTGACAAATCTGAAACCTTGATTTAAACGGCCCTTACACTTTCCCTGCTACTGTGGTGCAGATTTGGCAACTCAGTTTTGGGGTTTGTCTTTTGTATAATGCATACCAAACAAAATGTAAAAAAAAAAAAAAATCATTTTTCTATAAATAATTGAATAATTTTTACATTTTCATATCAAATATTGTTGTTTTTTTTCTTGTTTGTGTTCTGCAAATACAGTAAGGACGATGAAATGTCATTTCCTTATTGCTGTATAGGAAATACAGTTACATCTTAAGAAACATTTTACTCCTTCTTTTCATTTGAGAACTGCTGGTTTTTAAACAATTGACAGTGTTTTTCCACCATTATTTTTTATTATTGTTATTTATTTTAACAAAAAAGAAAAAACAGGTGCTTGGCCCTGTGACCCAAATGTGATGGTGGTAAATGAGAGGCATAAGCTGGGAAGTGTTTTTGCTAATGTGTTACCTAAAACAGTAAAAACAAAAAACATTAAAAAATGATGGTGGCCTATCTAAGGTTAACTTAATCATGTGTTGCTGATTTCCCTCTATACACACAGGTATTCAGAGCCAGTGTGCGGTCTGGGATCAGGCTGCAGAGCTCAGCTGCTGCAGCCAGTGCTACAGCATCTTCCAGCAGCTACTCACCGTCTTTTGGCTTCTCATTTGGTGAGTGGGATGAAAAGGGCACATTGATATTTCTCATGTCTGTTTTAAAAACACTTGCATGTCCTTATCTACACTGACCAGTTACTGGTCACTTTGATTGTTCCTCAAGTCCCTATTGGCTGAGAAGAGCTCCTACCTAAAGTGACTCCAGGAGAAGTAATGGAGGCCAAAATGCACGGTCGTCACCCTGTGAAAAAATACATTCCAAAGTTTATTTGAAGCTAATATGGGGCTGTGGGGGTCTGGGTTAGATAAATCAAGTACTTTCCAAAGTTACAGTCCATGTAGGGTAAAACTTTTTTTTTTTTCTTTTTTAATTAATGCTTATTGATACCTCAGAATTACGCCCTGTCTATTTCATCTGGACTACTTGCCCTTTGTTTTTCTCTAAAAAGTCCATAGTGATCGGAGGTACTTATGTAAGAATATTATATATATTTTTTCATGTTATGCTGGATGCAAGCACAGTAGGCCATAAATAAGACAATATAAACATGAAATATAACCATTAACAATGAGAAATATTAATTCATTTAAACAAAAATTACATCTATAAATGATAGTAAAAATCGGTATGCGAGTACCGTTTCAAACAGATGGAAAAATGTATGTGTGTTCCTTAAAGTGTGTGTTAAAGCTTTTGCTGCTTTGACCTACAGAGTTGACGGAGCAGCAGAAGGAGTTCCAACAGCTGGCGAGGAAATTTTCACGCGAGGAGATCGTCCCTGCTGCTCCCGCTTATGACAGGAGTGGTGAAGTGAGTATGGCCTGAGGATTAGGCTGTGGTGAATGTTTATGTTAGATTAAATACAGCTTGACTTGGTCCTTTTACTGTTATTAAAGCTTTTTTTCATACTGCGTCAGAATGACTGCATATGTTTATGCCCTGAACTTTTTCAGTGATGTTATGACTTTTCAGGTCTTGCGATGTTTGCTATTATGTGTGTGGTAAACATAAGGATACAGCGCTGCAGGTTGTCATGGAAATGGAAACAACCTAGTTAGACAGTGATAAACAAACATCTAATTAAACAGTTGTGAAACTATGGCTATTATGCCTGTAGCAGCATTTTCCTTACAGACTAACCTTGTTAAGTTTATGGTCCGTTTCATTAGACTAAGTAAATTCACTTTGTACCTAGTGATTTTGCTCAGCTTAACAGGTTGGAAAAAAAAATAGCCTGAAGTAAAATTTGGCTGATTTTAGTTTTAAGACTAATTAGGCTGATTACACCTAAGAGCAAACAGAGTGCTTTAGTTGTGTTTTTTTCGTGAACCAACAACTTTTGTCTGTTAACAGTACCTGTATGAATATAGATACTTGTATACTTGTACAGGAAATACTTCACACATAATGGCTGCCGCAGTTTTAGCATCAGACTACTTTGGCATAAATTAGATCTGAAATCTGTGGTTGATTAAATAATTAGTTGATCATCAGATAGCTTATCAGCACCTATTTTGATAATCAATCGTTATATTATTGAAGCAAAAATGGAAACGCTTTCTCTAGTTTCAGCTTCAAGTAAAATAATTTTAATAATTGAAGCTAGTCTTTATAATAAAATGACAGTTAATCAAATATCTTTGTGTTTTTGACTGTTGGTTGAACAAAACAAGCAAATTGAAGACATCACTTGGGTCTCAGAATTTGTTAATTGATGTATTTCGCTTTTTTTTTATTTTTTAAATGTTATGAGTATTTCTTAGAGTAAATTATTGATGAAGGAAATAATTTGCATATTAACTGACATTTAAAATAATCATTAATTTCAGCACTATCCCAAATGTTAGCATAATTCATACATATAGTCAAAGGAATTGTAATTTATACAGTATGTTGCATGAAACCTTTTCAGGTCAGGACTCTATTTCCATAAATCTCCCCTTTTTTATTTTTTTATTTATTTCATTGAAAGAGTTCTTTTGTCTGT
This sequence comes from Istiophorus platypterus, assembly GCA_016859345.1. Taxonomy (NCBI): domain Eukaryota; kingdom Metazoa; phylum Chordata; class Actinopteri; order Istiophoriformes; family Istiophoridae; genus Istiophorus; species Istiophorus platypterus. The sequence continues at coordinate 19,165,913 of CM029113.1, read as the reverse complement.
TTTTCTACCTCAGTCTTTCTCTGTGCTGCTGTATCACATGAACGTCCCTGAGGGGATCAATGAAGTCTTTTCCTCTATCACATTCGACCTCGTATTTCTTTAAAAAAAAAAAAAGTATGAATATAGCTCTTTAATTATACTGTCATTTTGCAGTATCCTTTCCCCATCATCAAAAAAGCATGGGAGCTTGGTCTGATGAACAGTCACATTCCACAGGAATATGGTATGTTATTTCCTTTGCTCATTGACTATTTTAAAATTACCAGCCATATTTTGAGCTTTTGCATAACATTATGATTGATTACGCCTCTGGGAAAGGGCCTGTAGATCCTGATGTATCTCGTCTCGAGCCAGTTCAGTTTGTAGAGGATGACCCAAACCCAGCGAGCCTTCATAAATATGTATGGAATTGGCTTTAGGAAATAGCCTCTCGGTTTAACTGTGTATTTTTTTTTTTTCAATGTGCCAGAGGAGGTAGTTTATTTCAAGCAAGTCAGGGGACATCTGTTTTGAAAACACTGCCAGAGACCCTGTTGTGCTTGTCTCTTTTCGTATTCAGGTGGAATGGGCTTGTCGATCTTCGACAACTGCCTCATCACAGAGGAGCTGGCCTACGGATGCACAGGAGTGCAGACTGCCATAGAAGCAAACTCTCTGGGGGTAAGTTGTCATTATCAGGTATAGTGATTCGCCAGTGTCTCCATCCCTTTTTAAAGCGTCACTTAATTTGAATCACAAAAAAAAAAAAAATGAACATTAAGAAACTGAAGAGTGAGATAGGCAAGTTTCTTTGTAATGTTTGGTCGCGCATGCAGCCCCAGGGCCTGTCCCAGTACTCACACTTTCCATATTCAGGTGCTCCATTGTGAAGTATTTATGATAATGTCCGCAGCACAAAGCTCCCATTAAGACTTAGGGCGTTTATCTGAGCCTACCTGGGCACAATAGATTTAATAAGGACTCGATGTCACTACGGCATACAAATACCTTACATGGCACAGTTGAGCTCAGATGATTTGTTGGAAGTAATAAGTAGGAACCACCACATAGTTTTATAGTTATGATCAGATGACAGTAAATGGACGAGTTTTAAAGAAGCAATAAAAGTGCATGCTCTGCCGTTCATAAGGGAGACATAGCGTGATATCCTTTTGTATATCTTCTTTCTGATTAAAGTCTGGAACATATTTCTCAAATTCCTTCATAAAAGGACTTATGTAATATACATGTTGGCGGTGTCATAATTTTTAAGTGCGACTACAGCTTTTGCGAGTAAAAGTCAATACATCAAAAGACCAGAAGTTTGCAGAACAGCGATACCCTCGGAGATTTGTTTCTAAGTTCTTCATCATTGTCAGACTGCAGTGTTTTGTTTTCCTTGTTGGGTTTCTATAGTGACTCCTGTTTTTTACAGTACTGTCGCTGCTTCAAACGATATTTTGTCATATTAAAAATGTAAAAATGTATACAACCCTTTCTAAAGGTGTTTCCCTTTTTTATTGCATAGTAATAAAGAAGTAGAGCTTAGAGTTAAAAAAAAAAAAAAAAAAAAAAGGAGATAATGATGCACACACAAAGCACATCAAGGGGCAACATACTGTAGGGAGGTAATTACACTGCATCTGTTTCTCCCACACAGCAAATGCCTGTGATTCTTGCCGGCAATGATGTACAGAAGAGGAAGTACCTGGGAAGGATGACTGAGGAGCCTCTGATGTGTGTAAGTGTTTGATTTTAGAAATTTTAGATAATTTATGTATATTTAACAAGTACTGTTGTTCATTCAGTGATGTCACACGTTCTGTAGTTTACAGTGATAAAGTGATCACATTTATCAAAGACTTGTGAACAATTTTAAGATATTTACTTGAGTACATCCCACTGATGCTACTTTATACTATGGAAATATAGTACTTTTTTACTTTACTTTACTTTTACTTTACTATGTTTACTTTACTATGTTTATTTAACTTCTATGGCTATCAGGTACTTTGAATTTGGGTTAAAAGAAAATGTATAATCAGCTCATTAAATCTGATGATTTTCATATTTTAAAGGCCCCACACACCCACACAAGTGTTTTCAGGCATTTCTTCATTTAGACTCACTCAGGTTAGGGTTTATATCAGGTCAAAGCTACAGCATTTATAAATTTTCCTAAAACAGGCTTATTGATTTATTTTTATTACTAGAACCATGTTTTACAACCCTAGCAATTTTTGTCTGTACATGGTTTTGCTTGTACAACACTATGTTGGAAATCATGTTACAGGTATCATGCTCAGTCTTTTATTATTATTTTTTTTAAAGCAAAAATGCAAAGTCCTTCTTGGATCCAGCCTCTCAAACGATAGTGTACTGAATGTTTTGGGGTTTTGAACTGTCAGTTGGACAAAACAAGACATTTGGAGATGTCACCTTGGGCTATGAGTAATTATAACGAGCATTATACAGCCAAAAGTATTAGCTGAGAAAACAATTGGCAAATTATTTAATCAAATGTTTTCGCCCCACTGAAAGTCTCCTACCGAGAATATGCTGCTAAAATAATGGGGAATCTTGCTGCACAGTTCTGAAAATGAGGTTATCACAAGTTTCTGTTTAACACTTTGAGAATTAACAGTAATAAATGGCTTCTTGTGAAGGGAGAAGCTTAACCCCCGACATATTATCATCGCACTACTTTGCCACTGTGTCGCGACTCCAGGAAGAAAAGGTGGCGCCCTGTGCTCCATCAGATCGGACGGTGTTAACTCCTGTGTGGTTTGCTCTTGGCAGGCGTACTGTGTCACGGAGCCGGGGGCGGGCTCTGACGTAGCCGGCATCAAGACAAAAGCTGTGAAGATGGGTGACGAGTATGTTGTCAATGGGCAGAAGATGTGGATCACAAACGGTGGGAAAGCCAACTGGTATGTAATCACTAATATTGAGTACAAACTTTTTATACATGTCCTTATATACAGTTTAACAGTAATGAATACGAAAAAATCCATCTGTCTTTCTGAGGGTTATCTGACCATTTGCGTGTCTTTCATATTCCTAGGTACTTCCTCCTGGCTCGCACCAACTTGGACCCCAAATGTCCAACCAGCAAAGCTTTTACTGGCTTCATTGTAGACGCTGACACTCCAGGAATTCAAGTAGGAAGGAAGGTAAGATTGGGCTGAAAAAATAAATAATTTATTTTTTTAATTTTTTTTTCTCTCTCTAACACATAATTTGGTTTTGTATGAATGTCACTGTTTGTCTTGGGTGTTTAAGAAGAAAAGAAAAACAGGAGAAAAAGAGAGGCCCTGTCTTTCCTGTGAAAACTTCTCCAGATAAACTTGATAAACTCGCTAGAACCAAACCCCCAATTGTTCTAAAGTGGATACATGATACATGTCTTGCAGGTTTTATATCCACGACAGTTTGAAGGAAATAGGTTTCTTTAGTATTGATTTGAATATATCAGGATATTTTATGGACTGACCAAGCTTCAACTGCGATCTCTTAGAGCTCTTTACTGTTACGGAAAATGTGGTTCAGAATTGTTGCTGAAATTGTATGCTGAAATTCACACAGGAAAAACAAATACCCTTTTTTCTGTCTGGGAATGAAACCACTCGCCAGTTTTTAGTGAAAAATCCAAAAGTACACAATTTGCCTACCAAATTATCCTTTTAGAACTGGGAGTGCAGCTCTATGATTTAGAGACAATCCTGGATTAGAGGAATAGTCTGCAGGTTTCTGTTTGTCTCCCTGTGAAGTGCATTATAAACTCTACCTATAGATAATTTCTGTGTAAATGATTATTAGATTTGTAGGGAAACATTTGCTATCAATCCAGGATCATCCCACACTGTGCTTCTGCAATAATGCGACACTGTCCCTGTGTTTGTTTTTGTGCTCGTAGGAGATGAACATGGGCCAGAGGTGCTCCGACACCAGAGGCATCACCTTCGAGGACGTGAGGATCCCGAAGGAGAACGTCCTCATCACAGAGGGAGCTGGCTTCAAAATTGCCATGGGTGCCTTCGACAACACTCGGCCACCGGTAGGTCTTTTTAGCTGTAACTGAATCCGACTGAAATTTTAAATGGGTCAGAGGTTTAAAAAAAATCAGGGTCAGTCAGTCTTATTTCTTCTTATTTAAATGACTTTTAAGGATTGATCAGCACAATAAGACACTATTTGTGTTCTGGAAATATAGCTTGAAGAAGTAGGGGTTGTCTTATATTCCAGGACCTTTAGGAATGTTGCATCATGGGTTGTTTGAGGCCATAGTTTTGCTGGGCTAGTGAGTGTCTTCAGGTCTGTATATAGTGATTTTCTGAGAGTTGGTCGGCCTCTGTTAGTCAGGCTCAATCTGCAGGATTCTCTGATGACCGATGTGATGTGTTTTTGCTGCCGCAGTAGAAAAAAATGAATGATGACTGAAAACAAGTTTGTAGTGTGTCCAAAGTCTTTTAATGCAAAAACGAATCGGGTGGAAAATCTGTCAAACAGACAAAAATTGCAGACGATGAGCTCAAATAGACAGTTGACTGTGTGAGAAAATGATTTTGACTGCTTCAGCAGTCTGACAGGAGAAAACGTCTGATACTGTGACTGATACATAAACGTGGTTCTGACAAATTTCCGTGTTTCATGTTTTGCTTACACGAGAGGAAAAAGCTACAATATGATGACTCTCTTCTCTTTGATGGTATCTCAGAGAAACTTTGCCAAAAGGATGACTGTAAAAGTGTTTGCCCTCAAAAAGTCCCTTTCTCAATAATAGATGTTGGAACAAAAGGGGAGGTCATCTCATAATAAATCATCCTGTATTCTTCTCAAAATGCCTCAGGTTTTTCTATTAAAACACATTTATTAGCTGGCCTTGTCACAGTTGGACCTTGGTTAGTGTTAACTTTTAGTTTTCTTGCAGCAGAAATTCTGACCTTTGGATTTTTGTGGACATAAAAGCACATAAAAGAAAAATTTGTTTAAACCAATATGCTCCAGGGTTTTGTAAGAGAACATCTGTAAAAGGAAAGAAAATAATGTTCTAATAAAAATTTAACCTTTACCTAACTCATAGGTTTGTTATTTGGGTTTTTTTTTTTTGGTTTGTTTTTTAATTTTTTAATTTTTTTATTAACACTAATTTATGCCTGTTATCTTTACTAATGAAATCGTTGCATTGCAGGTGGCAGCAGGAGCAACAGGCCTGGCGCAGAGGGCACTCGATGAAGCAACCAGTTACGCACTGGAGAGGAAGACCTTCGGCAAAGTTATCGCCGAGGTTTGTTCGCACCGACCTTCACGTTTACTGAGTCATTAGCAGGAAACCATCCTGGGTTTTTATTGCTGATTTGCCCATTTTGAATTCACTGAATTACAGATTTCACTCCAACTGCTAATTTATTGTGACAGCTCTGTCATTACTGCAACTATTACGATAACTGACAACCCACGTGTACGGTGTCCAAAGTACAATGACGAGTCCAGGACCAATGCGCCGCTCTGTCTCTTCCTGTCCCACAGCACCAGGCCGTGTCCTTCCTCCTGGCTGAGATGGCGATGAAGGTTGAGCTGGCGAGGATGGCTTACCAGCGCTCGGCCTGGGAAGTGGACCAGGGCCGCAGGAACACCTACTACGCCTCCATCGCCAAGGCCTTCGCCGGTGACATCGCCAACCAGGTGGCCACCGACGCCGTTCAGGTGTTCGGGGGCAACGGGTTCAACAGCGAATACCCGGTCGAGAAGCTGATGAGAGACGCCAAGATCTACCAGGTTGGTGATGCTGTTCACCTAATCACCACTACCGAAGGTATTATTTATTAAAACTTCCTTTTCTTTCATTTTTACTTCTATTTTCATTTTCTCTTTTTTAGATCTACGAGGGAACGGCTCAAATCCAGAGGCTGATTATTGCCCGAGAACACCTGGGAAGATTCAAGAAGTGAACTCCGCAAACCTGACGTCCTCATTCAAATGTAGTTTATTGTAACTTTTTCGATACATGTGTTCCTGGAAATAGATCCGGTCGCTTAAACTTGGGATACAGTGCAAAACGTTGTTTGCCTTAATACCATTTCACCCTGCCTTGAATCTTCAGACTGACCCGGACCCTGAATTCATAAACAGCCGTCTGACACAGCCTTTGAGATAATGCCATAATTCATTCAGTCAGTTGTTTAATGTCGCTGTCGGTTGGTCCTCATCAACTCATAAAGTCACAGAATATCACACGACCGTGTCCTGTTTACTAGGTTAATTTGCGTTCTGGTGATCATCTCCCACTTGTAAATATATCACAAGTAGCAGGTTGTAAATAACGGTAGCCTGGTACGAACTCCGCCGCTTTTGATAACAGCCTAGATGTGGTGTAACCAGGGGCATTACAGAACAATCCTGTATTTATTTATTTTGCACACCATTTCCCAGTTGTCAATCATGTTTAAAACCGTAAAGTTGTTTATATCTGGTACAAAAGTTTGTTGTCTGTTTCAGGGAAAGTTGCTGATGATAAACTCCGACCTGTTTGACTTTATAAGTTGACAAGGGCAGCCCACACTCGCACCATTATCTGTTTGTTTTTGGTTTTTGTTTTTTTTGAGGTGAGATTGTCGCATTCTGGGGAGGAGGAGCAGGTTCAGCCTTACTCTGTGCGTGTTGCAACACTTCGCCATAGTCTTGATTTTGGTCCTACCTTCCATTCTGATTGGCAAAAAAAAAAAAAATCAAAGATAATGATGATGATTTCCAGTTCATGCGTTATTCTGCCTCTGAAATCCTACCAAATGTGAAATACTTGTCGTTTTCGGCCATCCATACAAAGAGCAAATCCTCAAACTGTGTATGCAGCACACATTTCTCGAACTGTAAAACCAATCAAACCTTAATCTGTACAAATCTGTTAATCACCAAAATGTATTGGAGACATAGGAATGTGTGTCTAATGATTTGTTAATTAGACTACACGCCGACTAAACTTGTTAATGGTTTTCTGCCTGATCAATTCTTTACCAGCTGCTCTACATTGCAGTAGTACGAGAAGTTAATAGAACCTCTGCAGATATAAAGAGTACCGATGTAATATATCGGCTTTGGTTCAGTTGTCACTTTTGCATCATCTTTTGACATTACATCCAGCTTTGAATCTGCATATCATGCAATTTAATAAATTATTCCATTCAACATAGAAGTGATGGTGATTTGTGTGTGTGTGTGTGTGTGTGTGTGTGTGTGTGTGGACAAAAAGTGTTCTCAGAATGAATTTTTAGGTTGGAAGAACGCAGTAAACCAAAACCAACCAATAATCTGTGTATAATTGTGTTATTGAACTCAGAAGAGAATCCGATGTGGCACCATGATGAAACGAAACTGTTCATCTCTGGGAGGAAGAATCAAACATTAATAAACCACATTGTATTGATATCTGTAATCTGATGCTCACTTTAGGCTGCTTTACCGCAGACCTTCGTCTCGAGGAGGATTTTGTTGAATTTATTTTTCCTCCTCTTTTTCCTCCCTCCCTTAGTTTTACATAGGTAACCATGACAGATTCTCCCGACTGTAATTTTTATTCGGTAATATTTGTCGTCGATGGCTGTTCAGTTTCACACAGGTATTCACGCACATGTTCTCATTTCAAGGCGACAACGGTCTTTTTTTGTAGGTCAAAAGAGCCAAAGAGCATCTCATGGTATCTTAATTTGTTTTTTTTTTTTTTTATGTAGTGGCCTATATTTATTTTTACCCCCTTTTTTTATTATGAACCCTTCATTTTAAGCACTTGATTGACTTTTCTTCTTTTAAATTGATTTTTTTTTACCCTGAAAGGCTCCCGTGGTTTTGAGAGACAGGTAAAAGTGCATATTATTGGGTTATTTTTTCCCCTGTATGGTAGAAAAACCCAGAAAAAACCGAGGAAGGCTTGAATTCTGACTCGAGATATCGAAACACGGACGAACCCGTCCGGGGTATTTGCGCAGGATGCATTTCCCGGTTCCCACCGCGAAGCAGAGGGTGGCGGTAATGCGCCTCGTGTGTTGATTTCCAACCGCCGTCAAAAACAAAAACAACGAAGAAGAAGAAGGAGGAAGAAGAAGAAGCAGCCGCGGAAGAAGAAAGTCGATCATGCGAAATTTTCCAGAATGGTAACCAGCATATTGTTGTAAATTTCATTCCTTATCGAGCGTAGTTTAAGACGGCGCGGTGGCCGGAGCGGGTTAAAATGTCCGCTTGTCTCCGTCCTGTCCAAAATCCGACCGTTAATCGGCGGCAGCGGCTCCCAGAGCGGCCGGAACGCAGCTAGCGTCGGTGCTAGCGTGTAGCCCGTCGGCAGCCGACGTCCGGTCATTCAGACGCACCGCCCGGAGCCCGGATCGCTCCGGTGTCGCTTGTTTTTGTCGTGTTTTTACAGCGAGGGGACGGAGGTTGTGGCTCTAGCCAGGTCGGTGGGAACGCGGGGCCCGTTTCTCACTGTTGTGCTGTCTGTCTGATGTCAGGGTACCCAAGTGAAAGATGTCATCATTAAGCCCGACGCCCCCAGCGCGCTGCTGCTGGACAAACACGCCGACTACATCGCTGCCTACGGCTCCAGAAAGGACGACTACGTGAGTGTGTCTCCCTTTCCTCCCCCCGCCGCCTGCATATGCGGGGCTTTGGGGGAGACTGGGACCTTTTCTCGTTGTCAGAGTTGGACTAGAAATAGCGCACAATGACGAGGCAGGTTTGTGTGGAACGACAAAGCAAAGTGCTGCAGAGAAGAGAAAATATTAAAGAAACGCAGGGTAGATTTAAAAAGACACGTAAACAGATGAAATTTTAAAATAAACCAAAAACAAAGAAGGAAAAATGTACCGTATAATAAATCATATAGTGCAGTGCAGTTATTTATTATGATTAATACTCCCAGGTAGGGCTGAAACTAACATAACTTTCAATAATCGAATGATCTGCCAATAATTTTCTTCAATAATCAACCGATCTGTTTATAAAACTACAGAATATTATGGTAAAAGCCCCTGATGGCGTCTTCATATCTCTTGTCTTGTCTGCGAATCCCCAAAGATATTAAATACAGAATTAAGTATAACATCAGCCTCCCAGAGCCCTGGGCGACGTGTTCAACAGTCCAACGGAAATGAAATCGAACGGATTATCAAAGATATTCAGTTTACATTGTATAAAACACAAACCCCCACATTTTAGATTGATTGATCTACTTATGGACTAATAGTTAAACTTATAATGTCTGTGGTGCATATGCGATAAAAGCAGGTTCGGGGCTTTAGTTTACATTCAGTTCTCAATTGACAAACCGTCTCCATACTCCACGTTTTAATTTTTTTTTTAAATTTATTTATTTTTTACCTGAAACATCTCCACAAGCTGTACGGTAAACGCATCGTGTTCTGCTGCTCCTCCACGGCCTGTTCGTAGGAGTACACGCTGTCCGAGTACCTGAGGATGAGCGGCATCTACTGGGGGCTGACGGTGATGGACCTGATGGGTCACCTGCCCCGCATGAACCGGGAGGAGATCGTAGACTTCATCAAAGCCTGTCAGCACGAGTGCGGCGGTATCAGCGCCAGCATTGGACACGACCCCCACCTGCTCTACACCCTCAGCGCCGTCCAGGTGACTTTGACAGATCCCGGCTTATTCTCTCAGACTTTTACGTCATGCAACTAATGATTATTTTAATCGATTAATCCATGGATCGTTTGTTTAACTAATTGATTAGGTGCTGGGCTATAAAATTAAGTGAAAAATACACTTCACAGGTTCCAAAAGCCCAAGATTATGTCTTGTTTTCACAATGCAAAACCCTAAGATATTCAGTTTACTATCAAAAAAACATCATTGAATATTTTCACTGTTTTCTGAGATTAAGAAAGTAATCGAAATATTAATCGATAATGAAAATAACTGTCTTCTGCAGCCCTGCATTGGGATCTACTACCTGACATTATCTAGAAATTTCAGTGATTATACCATATTACACTCTCTTGAGATTCCTAATTATTTCTTGAAGGATCTTTATGATTAAACCAGTGTTTTTATTTAACTCTCAGAAAAACCTCTCAATTTATGTGTTTTAGAATCAGGTTTGTAAATTAACCTCATCGATCTGTAACTCTTGTGTGTTATTGTTTCTGTTTTCTGACTTTTATTTTTCGTTTTATTTTTTTCATATATATGTTTTTATTTTATATATATATATATATATATATATATATATATAAATCTTTCTTTATTATTTAATTTTTGTTTTTAATTTTTTTTTTATATATATCCTCCTTAGATCTTGTGCTTATACGACAACGTGGATGCAATTGATGTGGACAAAGTGGTGGAATATGTCAAAGGGCTGCAGCAGGAAGACGGCTCGTTTGCGGGAGACAAATGGGGTGAGCAGCGTTTTCTCTGATTTATGTCATGTCATGTGACATTTGCTCCTTAAATGAAAAAGGAAAAAGAAATGAATCTAAAGCAATCTTTAGTACAAATCTACAACTCAGGGGTTGCACTGAAAGCACAGTATAATAAGTATAGGAGTTGTTATTTATTCATATTATAGTTTGCTTTAAATATAATACAGAAATAGCATCATGTTTGTTATTATAATGACAGTTCTTTGTCTTTACAGGAGAAATAGATACAAGGTTTTCCTTCTGTGCTGTTGCTACACTTTCATTACTGGTATGTCTGTGACTTTTTCCACAGGTTTTTCACATTGAGCGCACAAACAACAACGGTGTGATTTAATGCGTCTCGGTCCTCTGTTCTTTCCAAGGGCAAGATGGACAAGATAAATGTTGACAAGGCCGTGGAGTTCGTCTTGACCTGTATGAACTTCGACGGAGGTTTTGGCTGCAGACCCGGCTCAGAATCTCACGCCGGTCAGGTGAGTCCAGTGATGACCTCATACAAAGGCTGTGGGAGTTGAACTTTCTTTCAACTCCCCTTTTAAGCAAAAGCAACAAGCCGAAACTGAGAGTGAAATGGAAGAAATCGGGTGTCTAGTCAGTAGCCACATCGGTTTCAGCAGTTAAATGATTATTCACACGTCACAAATGTGAGGCTGCAGGTTGGGAGGACGACTCCGCTAAGAAGGTGTCAGTTCTCGATGGTAATGGGGGGAAATTTTCTCACCCTGGCTGGTGTTACCCCCCCGTTCATCGGTGTTATGCTTGAAAATCCCTCCCAAACAAAACCTCTGCTTTCCTTTCCCTTCCGTCCGTCAGATCTACTGCTGCACCGGCTTCCTGTCGCTCACCGGCCAGCTGCACCAGGTCAACGCCGACCTGCTTGGCTGGTGGCTCTGCGAGAGGCAGCTGCCGTCCGGGGGCCTCAACGGACGACCAGAGAAGGTATGCACTGGACCGGGTTTCTGAGCAACCAGACGCCACCTCGTTGGTGTAAAATGTTCACCAGAACAGAGCAGCGTTCAGATTCCTGATGTAGTCCTACTGCTTTGAGACTTCACTGTCTCCATTACTGGGAAATTATTTTGCAAACCACAAGTTTCTTTACGTTGGAAATAATTTATATTTATCAACACCAGTTCCTCTCAACAAGACTTAACATTAAAAACTACAACAAAGGCCATATGTAGTGGGTATTTGCTGTAGATGATTTTACTTTAAAGTGGTCAGCAACACACACCATGCTGATCCTGATTCAGTTGGAAATACTGCACCAAACCACAGCGAAATATACTGTAACTGCTGGCTCCGTTTACTTTGCTCCTGTCAGCTTCCGGATGTGTGCTACTCGTGGTGGGTGTTGGCGTCGCTGAAAATCATCGGCAGGATTCACTGGATCGACAAGGCCAAGCTGCAAACGTTCATTCTGGCCTGCCAGGACGAGGAGACGGGCGGCTTCGCCGATAGGCCGGGAGACATGGTGAGCTGTCAAAAAAAAACCCAAAAAACCCCACGACTGAAATCTGTGTGCTGCCGTAGCGGAAAGAAACGTGTCGGGCTGTTGTTTCTTAAAACCCTGTCTCCTGTTTCATCCGTAGTCACCTCCATGTCGCCAGGCTGCTATTTACCCTCCACTGTCCTCTTAATTTTCTCACCCATCCACACAGAGTCTCTCCTTTCGTCTCCAGTACTGGTTATTTTCTCCAGTAAAGCGATGGAATGCCTGACAATGCTTATCCAATTTTCTCCATTCCTTAGTTTTTATCAGAAGTATCAAGGTGCAAATTATTTCTTTTCATCAGCTCTTTGCCCAGAATTTTCTGATGAAATAATTCATTGTTTGATCTGTAAATGGCAGAAAGTAGTGAAAATGCAGATTTTTTTTTTCTTTTTTTTTTAAATTTTGTGCTTGTCAGACTGACTGCCCAGAACCTGAAAGTATTAAGTTTTCTATCATAAAATACAAAGAAAACCAGGCTGTATTCACCTTTTGAGAATATGAACCAGTTTTTGGTGCACACATTTTCTGAATACAATTTTATTTATTTATTTTTTTTAAAACTTGCCCCTCAGCTGATTCCACATTTTCGACCGTTTCAGCCTATTAATAACATATTACTTTAACTTCTCATGTCTTCTTTCTGGCCCCTTGGTCCATATCATCGCTTTCATCACAGTCTGTCGTAACAACCACAGTCAGTAGCTGCGGACGGCGACTTGCAGGATGACCTAGGTATTTTATTTTATTTATTTTTAATCTATGATTCTCTTTACCTGCCCTCCCCTCCCTAGGTGGATCCCTTCCACACTCTGTTCGGAGTCGCAGGTCTCTCCCTCCTTGGGGACGAACAGATCAAGCCTGTGAACCCGGTACTGTGCATGCCTGAGGACGTCCTGCAGAGGATCGGACTGCAGCCGGACCTCCTCAGCTAGCCCCTCCCACACCGCCATCCCGACGCCACACCCTCGTACACGATCGCGCACACAGACACAGACACACCACCGACTACCACCGCTGGATGCTGGGAGCGGAGACGGGACCACCACACATTGTAGCGGTAGCTGGAGTCCACAGATGACTTCGGATGCAGGTTTCGGTCTCGGCTCACTAAGGACAAAAAGAAAAAGAAAAAAAAAGCGTGATGCAGTTCTGACTGATTTTCCTCCTGAGCCTTTTCTGTCTTTAAACCTTCAACCACTCGTCATGTTATCAAGTCATTTTTCTTGGGTTTGCCACAAGAAAAAAATAAGGGGTGATTCTGAAAATGGTTTTAGACAGTTTTTTAAGGAATGAAAGAGAAAGAACCTTAACCAACATTCCTTAACTTTTGTTCACTGTGTCAGTTTGAAGGAAAACGTAGCTGTTAAAACAAGAAACGGTGGTGGAATTTTCTCAGTCCCTCATCCGTTTCTCGCTCTCGTCACCTTTTCATGCCGTCGACTAGCCAAGGAAATTATTACTGTTGATATTATTATTCTTTTTATTTCTTTCTGGCCAGAGACGGGAAGAGTTAGCTGACTGACTGAGGGATATTCTGTTTTAACTGAAGCCGATTTGTACATTTTACTCGAAGAGAGTAGAGGGATCGTTCGTGGAAAAGATTGGGCAAATTTTTCATCTCAAGAGCCTTTTTTCCTGCACTACTTGGTTTTAAATAAAAAAAAAAAACACCTTCCCTATTTGAAAAATAAGAGCATGAAAAAGGAGGCAAACTCTCCACGTCCTGTTTACACTGAGGCGGCCGCACCGACACTGTACTAACAATGGCTCCATGGCAGCCAGAGATGCAACATGGACAAAAGATAGTTTTGTTTATGTCATTGCAGTAAAATAACCTTATTTTACAACGCAGACAGACTCTTATTTCGGAAAGCTTTCGGAGGAAGGAGACGAGGCAGAAGGCGTGGCGGCGCCGTCGTATCTCGCCGGGTACATTTAATGTCTTTGCCGCAGTGTCAACAACACCATTTATTTTTATTTAAAAACCGCTGCGGCCGTGGGCGTCGTGTGTCAAATCATGAAATATCTCTAGTCTGTTTTCAGACGATCCCGAACAGATTAGGAGAAATGGTCAAATGTCTACTTGTCTTTCAGGAATAGCTGAGCTCTGCATCGTCTTAATGAATGCACATGTTTTCCTGTTGTTACAGAGGGTAAATAAATAAATCGCATTAATGCATCATTTGTCAGGTGTTCCCCAGTTGATGAATGACTGGGCAGCACTTTATTTTAGGTCGCCCCCCCCCCAACCCCCCGTTTAGCATCTCTAAGCCTTGTATAAACATCTAATAAAGGGTTTATAACACACTATAATGTTGTGATCGGATGTGTGTTGATGGATTTGCACCCATCAGTGGAGGCTCCACAGGATAATGAATGTCAGTATAATAAAACAAAGATGTAATGATATAGACATATGTGTCTATAGGAGAGGTTATACTTGCTGGCAAATGCCCCAGGTTGAAAAGCACCTAATTTTTCCTTAGACCTGAGAACAACTGCATTATTGAGTGTTACAAACATTTATTAATTGTTTTTTAATGCAAAGACAATACTGAGACACAAGCTTCCATAGTGATCGTAGCATTTAAATCGCTGTTCTCAGTGACTCGCTTCTTAGAGACTCCACGATCCTAAAAACAACCGAACTGCGTCCCGAACGACGACCCGGCCTCATCTTTGTGTTGTGCTCTGATCCGAAAAGCTGCTGACTGTTGCACATCTACATGTGTGAAATATTAATGTAAAGTATTTGTTATCGTTGTTGGCAATAAATGTATGATTTCCCCTCAACTGTGACTCAGTCTTTTGAGTTTTTGTTTGTTTGTTGGATCTGCAGACCACCGGCTCTCCTCCCGGAAGTAAAACGTCCAGGTTCAGGTGCTATATGATCAGAGCTGAGCCGGTTGGTTGGTCGACAGAAAATTGATCTTCAACCATTTTGACGATGGATTAATTGTTGGAATCATAAACAAAGCTTATATTTTTTAAAAAGTGAAGGATTTTCTATGTAGTATAACAGCAAACTTGTGGCAGGGGTTTGGGGGTTTTGGGCTGTTGATCAGATTAAAAATATATTTCATCAGCATCACAGAACATGTGATGGTTATTTCCTTCCATTTTTATGGACCAAACAACTAATCGAGGAAATCATTGACAGATTGATCAATACTGAAAATAATCATTAGCTGCAGAGCTGAGAGTATGATTATGAGGCTACGTGCTTCAAGACCACGTACGCAACGTTTGACTGATCATGGTTAAACATATAAGCTGTGACACTGTTAAATCTGAAAATATAGAATTAATCTGAGGGAAATTCACTTTCCGATCCTAATTAATATTCACCCACATAGCACAATAATTTACAAATTAACTGGGATTAGCAGGTATTATACGGTGGCAAGTGACGCGCTGCAGTTACTAAATTTGACCGTTATACTAAATCCTTGCGTTACGCTATGAAGCTTGTAATTGTTATGGGTAAATTTCACACACATAAAGCAGGAGTTTCTTTCTCTGGTCGACTTTAATTTGTACATGGATTCTTAAAAAACGTGTTTCTAAAGCTGAGTTGTCTTTTCCTTGTTATTACTTGTTGTGGCTTTGAGAGTTTGAGTAACAGGTGAACACCACTAGATGGCAGCATTACCGTTTAAAGTCCATTTATAGTCACTGCAAACGCAAAGGTCGTGGTGAGGAAGTCGACACTTTGAACTAAGTGGCCGTTGGATTGAAAGCAAAAATGTAATTATAGGTTTGATTCACTGGACTATGTGTAAATGTGAAATCACAGTGAGATGGAAATAAGAGCTAAAGCCCGAAAGCTATTATTATTATAACCACTGTGTTCCACAGGTGGCACTGTTATATTCTTTATGGCTGCAAATTGTGGTTATTTTCATCGTCCATTAATCGGCCGATTAGTTTCTTTGCTAATCAACTGATCGTTTGATCTATTAAAAGTCCTGAAATAGCTGGAAAAAAAAATGCCTGTCATTGGTCGTTAAAGCCGAGATGATTCATTCAAACTGCTTTTTTTGTCCCAAACCCAGAGATATTGAGTTTTACTATGACTGACGACCAAATATTTACATTTGAGAGGCTGGAACCGCTGATTTTTAGGCATATTTGCCTTAAAAAAAAAAAAAAGAAAAGAAAAGAATGAATCTAAAACTAAGGATCAAGATCATTGACGTTTAATTTTCTGTCGTCTCAGCTCTAATATTCTTACGCTTCAAAGCAACATATATCATGTATATAGACTTTTTTTTTTTTTGGTTATTTGATCAGTTTGCAGATATAAAAAGAAGGAATGGGCGAGTAAACCTTCGCTTGTGTTGCGGGAGTCTGGCTGAAACGCCTTCACCTCTTTTTCCTCACGCAGTTCACATGATTCATGCTGCACAGGCCACCATAATAACGCCGGCGGCCCATAAACGCCACGGCCGATACCACGGGAGAAATTATGTCTCATGGCAGCGGCGGATTGTAATAATGGGGCAGCGTAAGAGATTGATGCACTCCGCCTGGGTAATTAGACGCAGGTAATTCTCCCCTACCTGTTTTCCTCCACGTAATAAAAGATAAAGACTTTCCCTTGCAATGCACAGCCCGATAAGGAAATGACACTTTACCTGGAACAGTTCTCTAACAACTGCTTTCATCAAATGTCAGACTAGCGATGAAGCGATAGCAATAACCACGAGGAACATCATTATCTCCACGCGCTAATTAGTGCGTGTTGGATGCGAGAGACTTCTGGGTTCCTGCCGAGGGGCGGGACCAGAAAACTTTAGGAAAATTAAGGAAAAAAAACAACAGAACAACAAAAAAACAGGGCACGTTTGTAAACTGAGTGAAAAATGTGTTACGTCTCGCATTCAAAGCCTCGGTCATTAACAATAACCATGATAAATTTGTGCAAATGTTGTTTATTTGTGTCAATATCACACACACACACACACACACACACACACACACACACACACACACACACACCTCTTAAAGGTCCCCATCCTTCCTGCACAGGAGCGAGACACCCAGAGACTGAAAGAAACACAAATCAGCCACAAATGATGCAGCTCTCTCTCATTATCTTTTCGTAAACTTCTGTGGTCATTTTGTTTGCTTTTTTTGGCCAGTTTTTGTCTGTTTGTGATCAGTTTGAATTTCATTGTGGTCATTTTTCTGCCCTTTGCAGATGTTTTACATTTGTGATCTTTTTGAACTTCTTTGTGGAACTTTTGCATCTTTTTGGAGTTGTTTCTGTGTCTTTGTAACTAGTTTGTGCCTATTTGTGGTTGTTCTTGCATCTTTTTGTGTCGTCTTGTGTCTGTTTTGGATAATTGTTTTTCTTTTTGCAGATGCTTCGCATTTATTTATGGTGTTTTTGTGTTACTTTGTGGAAGTTTTGCATCTTTTTGTAGTCGTTGTGTGTCCTTGTGTCTATTTTTGGTCGTTTTTGCATTTCCGTGTGGATGTTTTGTATCTTTTTGGGGTCATTTTATTTCTCTTTGCAGACTTTTTTGCATCTCTTTGTGGTGTTTTTGCATTGCTTTTTTGGGAAGTTTTGTATCTTTTTGGGGTCATTTTTTGTCTCCTTGCAGAAGTTTTGCATGTTTTTAAAAGTATTTCTTGGGTATTTTTAGCCGCTTTGCATCTCTTTGCGATTGTTTTTTGTCCATCTCCTGTTGTTTAACTTTCCAACAAGAAATGTAAACAGACTTCATACGGAGGTTCTGGTCCAAGGCCCCTGGTCCTGTAGCCGCCAGGCCTGATACTAACAAGCCAACAACTAACAACCACGATACTAGCAAGACAAGCAGGCGCACCTCTGCTCCTGCTTTATGCATTTTTAATCATCTGATATTCTCAGTACAGCGTGGACCTGCCAAAAAAAATAATATACTGGCAGCCCCGCGAGAGTTTTGCATTTGTTTGTCTATTTATTTTGTCAATGGGGGAGCAGCAATCTGCGGGCCCCCGGTGCCTGGGTACAGACAAGCATGCTGGTTGTTAGGCTACTGAGAAACCCCACCGGCTCTCATTAGTGAGGAAGAGCAGGATGAAGAGGGAGACAGAAGGTGGAGGAGAAAGGGAAAGAGCAAAAGCGTGAATGAGAGGTAAAGGCAGAGGGGGCGAGGAGGTGAGGAGGTGAGGAGGTGAGGAGGCAAGGCAGCGAGGCAGCGAGGGGGGAGAAAAGAGGCAGAGAGACAGATGGATGGATCACAGCTTCCACCTCTCAGTCTTGTTTGTTTGCGAGCGAAGCCGCAACCCATTTTTCCTCCCCTCTCCTCAGCCCCCACCCCCCCCACCCCCACCACCACCTCCACCCCCCCACCCTTGTTATCTCTCAGCACAAAATACCGAGGATTAGCCGAGGCCACGGCGGCTGCAGCCAAACGCTGCTGAACCACGGGCGGCGCAGACAATCACTTATTAAATGTTTAATTAAACTGCAGCGTTCATGCGCGAATCCGGAGATGACTCATGAGTTTGGCGGAAAAAATGGAAAATGCTGTTTTAAAAAAAAACAACAACGAAAAAAAAAACAAACCAGAACAAAACAAAAAAAAACCAAATTCCTGCCAAAACTCTTCATCCAGTATTTTTTTGTTTTTATACACCTTGTTATTATTCGGCCCCCCGGCGGCTCTGGCGGGGGTCCGGTTCTACAGCCCCAAACTCTGGAGGCTCTTGTTTGGAGATAGTTTGTTCATTTGTTTTTCGACCGAGTTTTTCATTAACAACCCCCCGTGTCACTGTGGAGATTTTTCTTTTCTTAACCCACCGAGTTACCTGGGTTTCTGCTGACCGGGCCTGACCTGACCTGACACACCTTTTTAAATATTTTAAAAAAGGTAGAAAATGTAGAAAAATGTAGGAAAAAGATTTCGACGTGGGACTTTTACTTGGAGCAGAGTGTTTTGACACCGTTGTATTAGCACTTCTAGCAAAGCAAAAGGCTCTGAATACTTGCTGCACCACTGAGCAGATATATTGTTAGTTAATGGATAGATATCAGAATGTCGGAATGTCGGAAAGGCAGAAATAAAATGACCTTAAAGTTGAAGATTGTGACCTGAGGAACCGACCCCCCCCCCAAGCAGGTTATCTATCTCAGCCATAGTTCAACTCAGAACATGAATATGAACGAAATCCTGTGGTTTTTATGTGGGGACCCACTACATGACCTGACGAGGAAGACGAGGCGTCCAGGAGGTCACGCGGTGAGCAGACTCCCGTCTCTGCCTCTTCTCCGGAGCCGAGAAGATTCGTCGGCGCGGGGGCAGAGGGGAGCGCGAAGACAGGAGCTTATCCACGGCCTCTGTGGTCGGGGGGCGATCTGGTGCACGAGGGGCTTCGACCCCCCCCCCCGGCTTCTACAGTATATATGAAAGTGTGTGTCTGTGTGTGTGAATGGGTGAATTTCTCATGTAGCGTAAAGCACTTCAAGTGGTTGTTAAGACCAGAAAAGCCTTATATATATATATATATATATATATATATATATATATATATATATATATATATATATATATATACTCATATACACACACACACACACGCACACACACTAAAATAGATGGAACTGCCCTTTAAAACCTCAAGTCAGTGCAGAAAAGTAAAAGAAAAAACAACAAAAAACCCCAAACATTTCATTGCCCTTTAGCTGTTGACACTGTATGTTCCTTCACTTAGGACAACAAAATTTATCATTCCTGCCAGCTTTCTTTGATTTATTTATGTGTTTGTTTGTTTATTATTTTGTTTATTTACTGATTTGTTTATTTGTTTTTCTGATTCAGACTCCTCCCGGGTCTCTTGCCAGTTGGACCCGAGGTTATTCTGACAAAGCAAAAACAGTGAAGTGTCCTTAGCGAAACCTTCGAGAACCAAGTACCAAAGTCCGGATGCGACTTGGATTCGGGTCCTGACCTGTTGTTCGTCCCTCAAGGTTGATTCTCAAGAAATGATGAATGCGGTGACTCCAGTCTTACATTTTCTTAATATCACAAGTCATCATCATTTCTTGGTACCATCTGCCTTTCATTTCAGAAAAGTATTCACAAACCAGGCGACGCGAATGATAAATCTCGAGGCCACCTGTCACTGAGCAGGCAACACTCCGGTTTGACCTTTTGGCCTTTTGTTTTCGCACCGTTTTTCTTTCGGTCACATAAAGGATTCGCGGCCTCGGCGGGAGCGTTTCCTCCTGCGCTCTGTGTTCAGGTCTGACGCCTCTTATCTCTGCAGAGGCCCCATTAAATGAAGACCTGCTGTAATTCACGCCGAGCTTCTCCGGATCCTGGGCTGTTTTGTTTCATTTCGTTTTTTACCGGATTAATGCGATCGCTCTGAGACTTTCTTTTCGTCAGCATCTCGGTGACTCCCGGACGCGTTGAAAATGAATCGTTGTACAGATGCGTCCTGGTTCTCGGAGGTAGCGGATCCCTGTGACCTTTGTTGACCCCTGATTTCTTTTCTCCTCCAGCGCCACCCGCAGGTCAATTTTTTGTCACATCTAGAGAAATGGCTTGATATCTCAAGGATGGAGCAGCAAGCGACAAATCCCTCTGACAACTTTCTACTTTTTTTCTCTAGCGCCACCTCGAGGTTGATGTCGAGATGTTAAACGCAGCTAACATTATACTGTGTCCAAACCTATGCAGATTTTACATATGAGGTATTTTCACACTGAGGGCAAATACGTGGGTACAGCAAAAACAGCCAGGATCCATATTAAAAAATAAAAACCGTCTGATTTTTGAGTTTTGCTGCCGTAATGTATGAGGATGAGCTTTTCACAGCTACAAGAAAAATATAAAATATAATGTGGATAATCCTGAAACAGCTTCGTGAAAAACACAGCAAACTAGAAACAACTATTAAATCATTTGGGGAGAAAAGAAAAAACCTTCTGATGTATGAATTTTTAAAGTTTGATTGCAGGTGAGACTCCAAAGTCGCAGGTTGATTGACATACGTTGGCTAAAATATCGCATCGTTTTCATTCCGGTGAAAAACGAATCGAAGAATGTTGATTTTTGTTGTTGTTGTTGTTGTTGTTGTTGTTGTTGTTGCATACTGACAGTGCACTAAGGGCAGAATATACTGAGTTCCAGATTTACTAGGTTTTACTAGGTTCGGTTCACATGTGCTGCTAGAGGGATGTAAACCTGTCATTAGATCTATTGTTCACGCCTGAGAGCTGGGTGGGGGGCGGGGGGTTGTGTAACCTTCCTAAGCTTCCTCCTGAGCCTAATGGCCCTCTTTCACATCCGAAAGAGGTGATGGAGAATCATCCACAGTCTCTTCATCATCCGGGGCTGATTTCAGATGCACAGTCTGCAGGTGACCTTGACTTTCTCTTCTCGGATGGGGGTCGAACCCCTGAGAGTTGGGTCCGCGCTGCGGCGCCTTCCAAGTTTGAGGATTAAGGGTTTGTTTTTTGGGTTTTTTTTTTTTCCATGCTCTGTTTGAGAAGCTTTAAATGAGGAGAGTCGGAGACGGGGGGGAGAAAGAAAGAGAGAAAGAAATAGAGAAAGAAAGAGGGAGATTTGGCGATAACCCGATAGAGCTATCGATTTGGTGAGAAGAACCTGCTTCACACATGGCGAGATTCTGGAGAAAATAACTGGGAGGTTTAATCAATGTGCCAACAGCTAATCAAAAGAAGTGAGGTGTACCAGCAGCCTGTGGGTATATATATATATATATATATATAGACACATGTGTGTGTCTGTGTGTGTGTGTGCCTCCTCTCCACCGGTGGAGTGTTTGTACCTCGGTGGATTCATGCCTGTCAGTGTCTGGGTTATTACAGATGCCGTGCATCAAATATTTTTGAAAGGAAAAAAAAAAGAAAAGAAAAGAAAAGAGAGGAAGAAGGAAAAAAAAACCTCAGAAAACTCAGATTGATTTCTCTCCTTCGTAAACAAGGTCGGCATCTTGGAAAATTCCTATTTACTCGAGGTGTCCCCGATCCGGCGGGAAGGCTGCCGAACTCAATTACAGCCTCCCCCACGGGCGGAGGAGTCGCGGCGGAGGCGGCAGGCGGCGTGTTTTCACCGCCGCCGGTTCCCACACAGGGGTATGTCAAAAAAAAAAGAAAATGATAATAACAACGCAGGGAAAATCAAAATCGCAGGCTAAATAAACTCTGCAAACAGCGGCTATGAGCGAAGGTCAAAGGCCAAAGCGGCGTCTTGACACGGGCTCCTGCTCCGGACCCGTATTTTCGGCACCGGCGAAGGACCCGTCGCGTCTGATCCGAGGCCGGCGTCGGTGCACCGACCGGGCCGACGTGGACCCCTCCTCAGTTTCAGGGTCCTATAAGTGGCCGTCTAGAAAAAAACAAGCCCTTCTTGGTAAAAAAAAAAAAATTATAAAAAATCAGCTTTTCTTTTTGCCAGAAGTGGTTTAACCACATTACTGTTGACAGAAGCTTTTTAAAGTAATCACGATATGGAATTTAAACAATTAAACTCTGGCTGGATCTCTTAAGGTTTCATCAGCTCGGAGGGAAACCGTCCCTCCGCTCCTGCGGAGGCAATCAGTCCTGCTAAAACAACACCGGTCATGTAGGAATTAGATTTAAGACATTATTTGTTTCTTTCTGCAGAAAGTTTGCAAGCGAACTTGGGAAATCATGTCCAAGGGCTGGAGGCAATTAGGAAGGTAATTATTGCTTACAAGAATAAGTTGTAGCCCTGTTATAAATCGTAGTGGGATACACAGCTGTAATTAGGAGGATAGTTAAGGCAAAATAAGGCTACAATGAAACAGTGGTACTCCCGACAGGAGCATTATGGGAATATTATACAATGGGCGATAAAAATATTATTAAGTACAACAAAGTCGTTAAACATACTAATGACCCCACGTTGTGGTTGTCCTGGTTACCGTGCAACCCCTTTGCACCGGATCCCAACGGCCGGATTCTTCTACCGTGGCGTTTGTTCGTTCTCCCTGTGACGCGTCCGGTCCGCCGCCGTCCGATGCTGATGCTGATGCTCAACTCCAAATTTTTACCAAATCGCAGTTTGATAAATCTGGGCCCAGAAAACAGAGGCACAAACACAGTAAAATCTTTTTTTGCTCGAATTTCATAACGACTATTTTTTTTTAAGTTTATTCCTCGGATTCAGTGGGTGAAAGAAATAAGTCTGCTCACTTTTTAATATTTCATAAGTTAGTTAATTTCCCTATTCCGACCTTGAGTTCATATCTTCAAGGAAAATAATCTCAACCGATGTTTTTCCGTTTCTCACAGGAACCGACGAAAGGTTTTTCGAACACATCGGTTCTGTTCACTGCAACACTTCCGCATTCAGGCGAATTCGGCAGCCGAGGAAAACGCGAGATGTGTCCGCAGACCTGAATTTATGTTGTTATTCTATACCGGCTCCCCACCAGAGCCGAGTCTCGGGCCGGGGGCCTTATAAAAGCAGCTGATATCCCACCGGCGCAGCAGAGAAGTGTTATACCTCATTTTATAAGCAGGACTAAAAGAAAAAGATATGACCATACAAAGACTGTACCTGGTTGTATTATATTATCATGATCACTCCAGTGGTACTATAGCACTACACTATAGTTACTTTGTATTTTGCACAGTATACGGTTTAATATTTCATTTGTTCGGTCGGGCCGACGCATTTCAAGCTTCGAGCTCATCGTTCATTGCCGCATTGGTCAAAAACAGGCACTGAGCTTAATAAGTGGAAACAGAACCATAAAGAGAGCAGCAGTACGCGACCCGTCCTTCGTTGTTATGGTGAATTCGTATTTATCAGTCAACCCTGTCTGTCGCCGGCTGGACTCCGACTCCACACGTCGTTTTCTTTTCCCATACAGCCAAATAAACCCAAATCAGATCTGCATCGCCAAAGGGGAGGTGGTGGGGTAGTGGGGGGGTGGGTGGTGGGGTGGGGATGGGGGGGCAAATGACAGCAGCCTCCCAACAGACTTGCATTATTAGAGTCAGCGGAGTGAGTCACGGGTGAAATTGAATATACGGCCTTTTCTACATTCCTAGCTATTCCTACATGGAGCCCTGCTGTTCCGACCCAGCAGCAGTGTGAACAGAGTCTAGACAGCTTAGGACCTGGACTTATACTTTATGCTATTTGTTCGGGGGGGTTCATTTAATATTTTTTCCCACGAATTCTTCTTTTCGCCATCCGCATGATAACATCTTGTTTTCACAACATACTGCTCTTGTTCTCTCAAGATAACCTGTTAACCAATCGTAAAAACTTGTTCTAATAAGTTAATGTCTTGTTCCGAAAGCATTAAAAAGTACCTTGTTTTGGAAAATTGATCTTGTGCCAGAACAAAACATTTTTTGGGACAACATCAATCCAGTTCCACCACAACTGCTCCACCTTAACCTGATCTCTAGCACATGATCATTCCTTCAGACATAGTATCTTATGTTCTTACTGCGTTAGTAAGAACATGTGGTTCTTTTTTCTTCCAAATAATAACCCCCCCCCCATCTTTTGTGTCCTTAAACTCTTTTCGCATGCTAGTAATTTTTCCCCAAATTATCTTGTTCCCACAATATCTTGATCTCACAGTACGATCCTCTTTCCCACCACAATGAATTTACCTATTATACATGATAAAGTTTTTGCACAACATAACATCTTGCCTGTGTGCACAGCATATGCATCTTTTTCCTACAAGATAAAAACTTGTTCGCACAAATTGCAATCTTGATCTCACAAGATATAAAAATTGTTGCAGGAGTAAATGAATCTGTTACATGCGATCATTTCATAATTCAGTGTCCAGGATATATGCGTTTTGTTCTTGCCAAAAATGCCACAAACCGCAATGGAAACAGAGTTAGTGAGTAAATCATGATGTACATCAAATCAAACATCCGCTGAAGCTTCAGCTCGACCGAACGGACTGAAAATGGCAGCAGATAATGAGACATTTATGTTTCTTAAATCATTACATGAATTAATATATCTACCGTATTTCCATCTTGTTTTCTTCTTCTGTGGTGGTTTAATTGCACTTGACTCCAGGTGTCTATCTCGTCAAACCATCTCTTAATATTCACATAACTGTAGTGTATGGAAATATGAATCAATTTGCATTTTCTTTTGCATAATCTCTTGATATTCAGTTAAAATTTGCACAACATTTGGATGCGAACTCGGCCGTGGAAGGCGTCACGTGTATAGACGAGCCCACAGAGAATCGTTTTCCCACGAGTCCGCAGCTCCGCTCGGTTTTACGGAGCCTTTCAGCGAGATCATTGTTTGCTTGTCCGGCTGCAATGTTCCCGTTCCGGTTCCCTCTCGTAGCGTCGTCTTCGGCCCGCCTGGACCCCGCCGTGCGACCCGGCGCCGAACAGCGGGCGGACGCAGTTAGAGAACCGGCTGACGAACGCGAGCGGTACATGGAGCAGGTCGGCGGAGACCAAAAACGGAGCCGAAAGAGGGTGAAGATCACACCTGAGCTCGCCAGGTGGTGACAAACTGGAAAACTCGAAAAGGTGTTTATACGTCTGTGCTGTGATGAGGATTTTTCAGATGCAACCGTGAATATGACATTGCAGAAAAATGCAAATGAGACATCAGACTTACTCTTCCATAACTTACAGCATGCACACAACAGATGGCAACACAGAGAACTGACTTCTTATGGGAATTACTGTGAAATTTGCGCAACAGTTTATGAATCATATCTAGAAACGTCTCGTCTCCACAACAACTAGTCCTCGACTCGTCCATTTCTCACGTCCGACGGGAAAAAACAGAAACAAATGTGCGGGGAAGTTTGCGTGAGAGCGCGCAGCCGGCTCGCCCCGCAGCGGCACGTCGGGAGGAAACGAGCGGCGGTCATGTGACTCCGGCGGGGGCGGGACTGCGCGTCTCGGCCGGCCAGTAGCAGCGCGGCGTCGGCCCCGGTCCCGGCAGCTCCGTGGGAGAAAACGAAAAGAAAAAAAGGAAAAGGGCCGGAGAGCGGAGACGAATAACGGTACGCTCCCCATATTTATGGAGCCGACCCCCGCAAGGACCCGCACCGCGTCCGCGTCCGCGTCCGCGTCGCCTGCCGCGCTGCGTGCGTCGTGAGCGGGACGCGCTTCGGACGGGGACGCGGCGAACGGCGCCTCGGGGCCGACGGAGAGCAGCGGTCCACCATTGTTGGCGTAGGAATAAGAATGGCCTGGATGTGGAAGGTGAGTGGAGGCTTTCTCTCTCACACGCACGCCGGTCACCCCCCCCCCCGCAAAAAAAAAAAAAAAAGGAAAAGAGGGAGGGAGGGGGTGAAGACACGCACACACACGCACACACACGCGTCTCCTCTCGGCTTCTACCCGAGGAGGAGGTGAACGAGGAGCGGCAGGCTGCGGTGCTGGTGGTGATGCTGCCCGGAGGACACTAAACCCACCTCCCCTTCCTGCTTCCTGCCTTCTCGCCTGGTTTTCTGTTGTTTGTTTATGGTTTTTTTTGTGAACATTACAGAAAATGCGAAGGAAACAAGGCCCCATGATTTGTGTGTGTGTGTGTGTGAGTGTGTGTGTGTGCGTGTTGGTGCATTTAGTCCCTGTGTGCGTGTGTGTGTGTTTTTTTCCATTACCTGTGACGAAGCATGGCAGATGCAGGCCAGATGCTCAACATCCTTCATGACGCGTTCAGGTGTTAACAAGACACACACACACACACACACACTTACCTAAAGAGGTGTGTTAAGAGAGAAGGAGGGAAGTTCCTCTCCGCCCCTCCCTCTTCTCCTCACTCTCTCCTCTCATTTTCAGTCGTTATAAGTCATCCACAAACTTCCAGATGTTGACACCAACAACAGCTGCCGGAGCTCAGGGTGTAGCATGTCATAAACATGACGGAACACACGTACACACATCTGGGATCAGTGAGGGCCGCAGCTAACGATTGTCTTCATTGTTATATTAATCCGTCAAAATAATTTCTCCTTTTTTTTTTTCTCTATTAAATGTCAGAAAACGGTGATAAATGTCTTCAGGAGTTTCAGGTGACATCTTCATATAGTTTGTTATGTCTAAAATAAACAAACAAACAAAAATTCAGCTCATAGTGATATAAAAGAGAAAAAGAGCAACAAGTCCTCACCTCTGAGAAGGTGCAACCAAGGACATTTTTTTTCTTGATAAATGAGTGAAAACGACTTTTTTAGTTAATCGTTTTGGCCACATGATGATGTGATGTGTTCAGATTTGCTTGTTTTACTGATTCAACGGTCCAAGACCCAAAGATATTGAGTTTACAATGATAGAAAATGAAAAAGAGAGAAAAGCAGGAAATCCTCACATTTGAGAAACTGAAAAATGGAAAATATTTCATATTTCTGATTGAAAATTGACCCGGGCGATTAAAGCGATTAACCGATGGTTGACAGTTAATTTTGCATCGCGGCGAATCGACTAATTGACCCAGAACTCGGAGATGTTCAGTTTATAAAAACGGAGACGAGCGACAAATCCCTGTGTTACAGAGGCTCGCTCGCCCGCTCACATCCTGTAACTACGAAGCCGCTTGATCCCAAACTCACACACACACACACACACACACACACACACTCTCCATATAAACAGTGTAAACACAGCTACGGTCGTCTGCATAGAAAAATTTAGATTTACATTTTAATTTGTGTCCTTTGCTCTGTTTTGTTTTTCTTTTTCGTAGCTTAGTCGCTGTAAACGCAGCTTTGATCAGGTCCAAGCACTGAGTGTTGGCGCCGGATGCTCGGTCGGACTCTCGGTCGGACTCTCGGTCTTGGTTGTTTATTCTCATTAATATGTCGATTTTGCTAAATTCGGACGTATTTAATTCCAACCGAGCTCTTTGTTTTGCTGCTTTGGGTTTTGACAAAATCAAACATCGCTTGTTGAATTTTATAAAAACTCTTCTAAAGCTTTCTTTAAGCGAGTAA
Organism: Istiophorus platypterus; assembly: GCA_016859345.1. NCBI lineage: Eukaryota > Metazoa > Chordata > Actinopteri > Istiophoriformes > Istiophoridae > Istiophorus > Istiophorus platypterus. Next base: position 19,138,073 of record CM029113.1, on the reverse strand, counting down.
GGTTTATTTTGGTTTTTGTACGGGGGCTGAATTAAAACAGTTATTTTCATAATTGATTGACCTTCTGATTTTTTTTTTCTTGATCATTCTGTTAATTGTTTGAGCTGCGGGATTTGAAAAAATAGGGAAAAGCGCTTTGAGTTCCCAAAAGCCCTGAGGTATCATCGTCAGCGTCGTTCTGACCCGAACCAAACGCAGAAAACACCTTTAGAACAACCGGATTAATTTGGGGATTTATTTGACATAAGTATACGACAGAGCCGGAGGGAGGCTTGACGTAGTCTGGCCAGCTCATCCCGGATTCCTCCGTTTGGCGGAGGCCAGGAGGCGTTAAACCAGGCGTACGTGATTCTGACCCCTGCGTATTCACGGCCTTCTTTTAAAATACGTTGTGGTTTCGATCACAGATTCACTGATGCTGAAACGCAGGAGACGCCTGCGCCATGCGAACCGCGTTTATCGCTTTAATTTGTCCTCGACTGTCCAGCCGTGTTTTTGTTTTTGTTTTTTTTGTATGAAAACGAGACATTATTTTTCGATAGTTTGAAACAAATCAACGGCACCTCGGTGCAGAACAGCCCAGTCTCATGTTTCCTTAAAAGAAAATTGTGGGGAATATTGAGAAACCTGAAATGGCCCATTAATGCGCCACCATTTTGGGCTGTGAGACCTGTGTCACCGTGGCCTCTTATGGTTTGACTGGAAATACTAGCCGCATACTAATCTGCCATTAGGTCGTCATTCTCGTTAACTACTTGCTGTATAAGCAGCTCAGGAAAGAAGAGTCACGCTTTTAACCCACGGTGCCATAAAAAGCCGAATGAAATTGTTGAAGACAATTTCAACTTGCAACTTCAACAATTACTAGTAACAATATGTGGAAATAATTGAAAACCAAGACAGTTCCACAGACCTGATGCTCCGTGCTCTTGAGTCTGCCACTGGGCGTTTCCCGGCTTAATCTGCCATCTAGGTTTCGTGACATTAAAATTAATCTATAAAAGGAAAAAAATAAATAAATAAAATGAAAACAGATCAGCAACATGAAATAAAATCCTCGCCTGAGAGGCAGAAAGACCATCAGAGCGCAGGACTAGAAGCCTCCCCCCTCAGGACACAGGAGCTACCACGAACTTCATTCCCAGGCCAGGGTTAGGGTGCAGGTCACTGATCCCTGATCAGGTAGCATCCCATCCCGATCAGCCCCCCCATCCCCGCGACCGTCGTTGCCGTCGGACATGTCCTTCACTTATGTCTTTTTCCTGCGGCGTGACAGCAGCCCCCCCCACCCCCCACCCCCGGGGTCGGACCAGGCCCGTCACAGGTAACATACGGCCTCAGCTCGCGGCGTTGTCAGGCTTCATGTTTTATCCATATTGCTTCCCGCCAAGGTTGAGCAGTCGTTTTTTTTTTTTTTATTATTTAGAGGCGGCACTTCGATTCCCGCCCGTCCTCCGACGAAAGCGAAGGAGACCAGAGCCTCCGGACGGGGGACGATCCCTCCGACAACACGTCACCTGTCGCATCCCCGTCGGAGCGCGCGGGCTGTTTTCTGTCGCCCGGGAAGCAGCAGCTCATTTCACACTAGGTTCGACACCGGAATATTTAACGAACTATATTTCAAAAACATTAAAAAAAAAAAAAAAGGTACTTAAATGGTACAAATTACAAGACGGTCCGAAGGAAATGTAAACTACAAGTAGGAAAAAAGTGTATGAGCTTGAAAATGAAATGACACCAGCGTCGGTGTTTCCTGACAGCCGGGCTGAAAAGTTGTTTTTAGGGAGGATAAATCCTGTGCAACATATAGTCAGACTCAAATACTCGTATTAAAGATGACTATATATCTTCATTAGGCCACAGAACGAGGGTGTTGACAAGCCGGAGCAAAGCGATTTGGCGGCGGCGGCGGCGGCGGCAGTCACGCCACACGGTGGATGCATATGTCGCCTCCGCCGGTGCCTTCTCCACTTTATCATCTTTTTCAGCATTTCGGTTTTCACACGCTGCCTCTCGCTCTTCTCCGTCTCCTCATCATAACAAAACCGGACATTTGAGGCCGAACGACATCAATATTTGAGAGTTTAAGATAAAAGACAACAGCGTATCTGCTGAAATTATTATTAATAATATTGTTATCATCATTTTAACATAAATGTACAGCATAAACTAAACTTTTCTGATAAGGGCCCTTTCACATTTTGATTATTTAACAATTTGGGGCCAAGATAAAGGGAATTTTATGGTGGAAAAAATTAACTTGTCAGTGCTTCTCAAGCTCAGACGCATCTCTGTTGATTCCGTGCTGCACTTTCTGGCTTCTTATCGGCTGACGTGTACAGTTTGACAGTAATAATACGCCGCGTGTCTTATAATGAAGGCGCCGGCTGATGACACTGGCTCCGCCCTCCATCCCCCCAAATCCACGTCAAGCCACCAGTTATCATTTGCCACTTCTTTCCACAGACCACAGCAAAAAAATAAATAAAAAGGTGGACGTGTTGGAATATACGTTTCAAACTCGCTGTGAGTAGTTCTAAAGTTCACAGTCGGCGTCGGTAGTTTATTCATAAAAGTTGTGTTGGTTCTCCTCCGACTGAAGCTCAATTTTTCCATCAATAATAGATGAGCAGCTCGTCGACTGCGCGAACCCGCGGACGCCTCAGCGTGGTCCACGGCTCCGACCGGGGCTTTGCTCGCGCGCCGCCTCTCGGTTCGGGTTTTTTTAATTGGAGCGAGAGGCCAGAGGGGAGAGATCTGACCACTGATCCCCCCCACCGCCACCGCCACCGCCCCACCCTGTTTGTTATCTGGTGTTTTAATTGGAGTTAGATCACGCGTGAAGAAGAGCCGTGCCGGTGCCCCGGCTCAGGAAGTTCAGGATGAGCTCTCCGTCGCAAAAAAACAAACAAAGAAAAAGAAACGGGAACGCCGCTGCGCCGGCCTTGTCCTGCCGTACGTAGTCAGGAGGAACGGTGGCGCTCCGGCCTCGTCCTGCCGAACGTAGTTAGGAGCAACGGTGCCGCTTCCTGTTTTGTTTTGTTTTCTTTCACACAAAGAAAACAAGCGGTGAGTGTCCCAGTTCTGGAGGGTTTCAGGGATGAATGGCACCTTTCTGAGCCCCCCCCCCATCCCAAGTGATTGTGTTACAACAGAGGCCAGGCTGATAGAGCCCCCCCCTCCCGGCCACAGCCTTACAGAAAGCACAGGGCACTGACAGGACGCCGAATGAGGCCGAGGCTCTGGTTCATACCCAACCAGTTATCACGTTCGCCATCAGATCCCCTTTGCGCCGTCGGCTCCTTTCTTTTTTTCTGTTTCCCTTCCAGAGTGCGGAGTTTACATGAGGAATTTTTGGAATCAGTTGTTCTGTAGTTTCTAGTCCGGCAGCACAGGGACCTTGAAAGGGAGACTTCAATTCATATTTAATCTCGCACAGTAGATAGATCAGTCACTAGTCGTTTAATAGATTCCTTCACCCAGTAATAATCATTTGAAGTCCTGATGCTTATGTAAGTCGCTTTATAGCAGAAGTTTTGTTTCACTGCTTATAAATATGTAAAATATTAATCAGTGCATGTTGAAAAAGAAAAAAAAAATCTGATGTACAACAGGAGACCAAAACAATCATTGCAAGTTTAATGTGAAAAGTAAAAATTTAAAGACAGCACTTGACACTCTAGAAAGTCTATAAAGTCAAATATTAAGATTCCTTTTTCGCTAAGAAACCACATTCTGCTTCGTGCTTGTCTTGACTCATGCATTTATTTGGTCTAAATAGAGAAGAAATAGAAAATTTGATAAAGAGCCAAAGGGAAACTTGAACCTTCTGGGTTCTGTTGCAGAAGTAAGTTGCCTCTTTTTTTTTTTGACTATCTAGTAAGATTTATTTGATATTTCTGGTATTTAGCTTTAACGAACAGCGTTTGCCGTACGATCCGGACCCGTCCCGGTCGGCGCCGGGCCCCCGTCCTGCGGGAGGGAGGGTAACGGCGGGAGACGTTCCCGACGCAACGGACCCGAGAGCGGCGGCGTCATCGGACCACGCCGCGCTTCTCAGGCGTTACCGGCAGATTCCGGCGCTTTTAGTCGATAAACACCAACGAGACAAAGCAGCGGGACACAAACATTCGCTACATTTCATCACAGAGCGTCACGCTACATAGCAAACAAGCAGCCAGCTATAAGACGCTATTAATGGCAGCAATACAGGGGTGAAAGTTGATCCATCTGTGGTAGTGATGGTTGTTTTTGCAGCATAGTTGAACATGTGAAACTCAGAAATACGGCGCTTGTCAAAAAACAGAACTGTATCTGTTACATTTCAGTGTTTGATTAGCTCCACTTTCCCGGCGCTTCCTTACTTTTCAGCAACGAGTTGGAAAAACTGGAGCTTTCAGAAAAATCAAACTTTACCAGCCATAACTACGATTTGGATGTTGACGTCAGCGCTACTTTACAAGGGGGGAAACCGGTATTTATGGAGACTCTGCTATGACGTGAACGCAGCATAAACGTCATGGAGGTTCTGACTAGAAAGTTGAAGAAATGACTTTAGAAGAGGTGACTGGTTTTATGAATATGGACGAATCCAAGCTGCGCCGCCGATCTTGTAGTTGTAGTTTTCCTTCTGTTCTCACCAGGTGATTGTCCTTAACGTCACAAAGGTTTTAATTTGATGCCTAAAAAATGCCGATTGAGAGATTGTATCGATTTGCAGATGCTTAGTGGAACAGAGGCTGGATATTTTTATTCATTACTTCGTACCGCGTGGAGACTCAAACACGTGCTACAAGCTGACCAAGAAGTGTTCGTTCTGCCCCAAAGCCGAGTCGTTCCCGGGGGTTAGCTGTTAGCGACGGGCCTTTTCGGCCTTTTTCCAGGGCAGCGGGGGCAAGTTTTCAAACAGAGTCAGATATCCACACTCTTTTAGAGCTTGCTTTGGTCTTCACCACCTCCATAAAGACAATATCTGGCTTTTTTTTCGATGCTAAACGCTATGTTCCCCTAGTCGCTAGCAGTATAAGTCTGTTTTTAAGCCCTTAGCAGGTAGGATAACGCGGATGTTTATGGATAATTTTGTTGTTGTTGTTGCAGAAAGCAGCCGCCTGCTAAGCGAGCGGTGAGAGCGAATCACCGAGCTGAACCTCGGTGTAAAGCCGAGGACGGGGCTTCAGGTTGGGCTGGTGCACTTGCACGAGGTCGCCGGTTCAGGCCATCTGACTGTGGTAGCCATCGCTTCAATCCCGCGTCGGTTCCAACAGAAATATCCCGAAAAAGTTGCCCTTATGCTGTTTTGGAAAAAAAAAATAACGGGGAAAGAATGGGCCCGGTAGCTGTAGCGTCCTCGTCGTCATCATTTCTATTTCCATAACACTCGGAGTGAGGAGAATTCAAATTTCAGCTCGACTTTAAGCGAATCCTCTTCTCGACTGAACGACCTAAAAGAGAAGCCTTTGTCTTTCGCTCTGCTGTTGCCATCCATCCTCCAAAGCCCTCTGAGCCACCAGGGTCCCATTTAAGCGTGTGGCTGCTTTATTATGGTAATGTAACCTACATCTGTTGCTCAGGCGCACACACACACACACACACACACACACACCACTGCCGTGGAAGCTAGCGCGGTGGGTGGGTGGGTGGTTTGGGGGGGGGGGGTGATTCACAGCGGCAGCCGAGGGCGATAACCTCCCTCCAGATCTGGCATTAATCCACACGGCTGTGGTAACTGGGCCAGCGGGGGCCGACCCCTGGCTCGCACCGGGGAATCTTACCAACATCTGGGGGGGTCAGAGCCTCGCTCGATCTCGCTTCCTCGTCGTCGGCCACGTTGTTCAGGTAGCCGCTAATCCCCGAGCTCAGCTGCCGACGCCGGCCGCTTCCTTGGCACGTCTTTTTATTTATTTTCATTTATTCATTTTTAATTTTCGTTTTCTGTTCCCTCTTCACTCAGATTTGGACGAAACTCAAAGAGGAAAGAGCCAGAGCTTAATGAGAAGGCTCATATCGCAGACTACGAATTAAGTTCCGCTCTGTTATTGCAGTCGCAGTCAGCACCGCCACATTACACGTCACCCGAGACGTGTCATAATAAGGCCGTCGCCCTTATTATAACTGGACTTTCTGAGGCTGTGACGTCGAGGTTGAGGTTTCGTTCTTCATTTACCGAGAGACAAGAGGACAGAACCAATGTTAATATAGAAAAGAGCTAATAATCTGCCGTGGCTCCTCAAGGCATCGGAGGAGGCGCAAACTTGCTGTAATCTATCGAGTAGAACATTTAAAATCAAAGCCATTTACTCAAGTTATTCCCAAAGATTTCAACTCACAAAAACCAGACCGGCGGCTCCATATCTTCCCTTGAGTTTGGCGGAATACAAAGATAATGTCTGTGGATTTTAGTACCGAATTGCGAGCTGCACTTTTTTTTATTAAGTGTTTCTGCTGTATCCTTCCTTATTTGAGAATAGAGGTTTTAATCATAAATATGAGAGGAAAGTAACGGCAGATTTTCAGATCAGATAAATCATCTCAAATCGCCGTGAAATTATCGTCTCACTTCCTGCCGTGTCCAAACGAGCAAAAGCTACACGTTCAGAAAGCGTTTTTTTTTCGGCTCTGCATTTTGCAGATTTCCAACTGCTCCTTTTAGCTTTTAAATCGCCCTCACGCTCCCGACTCAACCGGGGGGTTTAATTTTCGTCCGGCGTCACGTTCGCCTGGTTCCTGTATTAATCTAAGTGCTGTTTCGTTTTTTTATTCTCGGTCTTGAGAAGGATAATTGTCGGATAATCAGCCACGTGTGTTGGTTTATGGAAACTACACCTGTCTGATCCGTCTGCGACGCAGACACACACACACACACACACGTTGGCCGGTGAGGTCGTGGAGGATTAAAGGTTCACGCACCTTTTTAGGATTAAGGCCGGTGTCTTAACACCTCACCCTCACCTGAGGTGTGACCTCCCACCTGAGAGATAAAGGCCGTGAGACCGACTGAGCGCGAGACGCCGCTGCCAAGATGGCGGCTCGTTTCACAATGTACTAATAACACAGTTACTTTTTCTTTACTTATTTACAGAAAAAGTAAACGTGGAAAAAAAATGATTTAATCATTTCAAACACCGTAGTTGACGTAATGATCATAATGTGTAATGAAAACAGCCCATTCTATGTGTTGGATGCTGGATTTGCCGGCCCACCTTCCCTCTAGCGCCCCCACCAGGCCTTTCCATCTCCGTTTCCATTTTCACTTTTAAAGCCGCTTATTCTTTAGCTGGTATGTTTCCTCAGTTGAAAAATCTGCTGCCGATTTTATTCTTTTGCTTGTTTAGTCTTTCAACGTTCCTTCATTCCGATTTATTTCTTTATTTTTTCATTCTTTGCGGTCCTGTCGATCTGCCAAAATTTTCCCGAGCGTTCAAATGTCTCGTTTTTGTCCGACCAACATTCCCGAAACCCCAGAAAATAACAAGTTAACAAGTGAGAATCACATTATCTTATTCTGGCCTTTTCATTAGAGAAGCAATTTGAAGCCGTCGTCCAGGCCATTAGTGAACTGTAATGAACATTTTTCACTGCTTTCTAATATTTTACAGCCAAAGCTCTTAGTTAATTCCTTGAGAAAGTGATCTGTGATGAAAATAATTGTTAGTAGCGGCCGAAATCGATCTTTTCCTCCCTATGCACTGATTAGTTAATGGACCCTTTCGCCACTTGTGCTTTCAGGATCTTGGGGGAAAGAAGGTTCCACCGAGAGATGGACAGTGATTTTTATTTATTCTTTCTAAGTTTTATGGTAAAATTGATGCAGTACTAAGACGTCAACACGACAAGCTAGAAACTGCCGTTATGAGATGTGAAAAAGCCTTGGACTCATTTTTTGGGGGGGGTTCGGTCACGGCGTCCCCGCTGACGCCCTCAGCGCCGGATTTCTCCGCGGTTCGATCAACCTCTAACAGCATTTTTCCGTCCTGTGTTATTTTCCTCACGTGCGGCGCGGCGGCGTCGGAGTCACGCGGCTGCGGGAGAATTGCATTCGTTTGAGTGTGCCGTGACATTGGTGCCCCCCCCCCGGCGTGCTGCCGGCGAGCCCCCACCGCTTACTGCCGCAGGGTCGGATCCAGAGCCCGGCGGCCGGGGCCGTGTTGGATGAGGCCTCATGCTTCCTGCAGACCTGGATGCGGCTCGGAGATGTTGTCCGGATGACGCTTGTCTGTGCCCGACCGCGTCTGTCTTCCACTTAATCCTTCAGCCAAAACCAGAGGATGGACCGTTGTTTTGTTTTTTGGGTTTTTTTTTTGACAACTTGAATGTGAAAGCCAGAAAGGCTCCGTTCGACCCGGGCGTCAGACGCACACGCCGCCGTAATCCCATATGCTCCGCGTTTTTCTCAGCGTCTTTCCCGGACGGGGATCGGGCCCCGGCCGTTAACCAGACTTACGGCGTTCCGTTTCTTTTTTTTTTTTTTTACAGCTCGTCTTGAGCTTTTTCCGCGCTCCGCCCTTGAACCGTGCCTCTGAGCGAGCAGAAAAATCCCTGTAATTGCATTAGCGTTGTTCAAGCGCGACCCCCGCGCCACGCCCGCCCCCTCCGGGGCCGGCGCTTCGTCTTGATTTACTGCTCGGACACGTCGGGATTTATTTTTTCGTCCCGCCGCAAAATTGGGGATGACACATACGGTGTCAGATATCCTTGGCGAATATCCGAGCTTCGATTCACCGTCCTCTGTGCCCGCTTATTGAAGTGTCAGGTTGGGCTATAATGTCGGCGTTGTGCTCGGTGGGGGAGCCGGGCCCCTGGTCGTGGCCCAGGCCCCCTCCTGGGGGCTCTGGACGGAGCCGGTTAATAAAAGGCTTCGGTGCCGACGCGGGGACGGCGACGCCGGCACCGGGCGGCCGATCGCCTCCGTGCGCTTGAAGAGGTTGACTGACACAAATAGAGCCTGGCGGTTAAGTGAGGGCATTAAATAAAGTGCAGTCAATTTTTGTGTGAAATATGACCCCCCCCCCCAATCGTCGCCCCCCGCCCTCATGCTCGCCCGAGCCCAGGAAGCTCTTGTTGTGGTCA